>VDFB02000003.1:553759648-553954812 GCA_007258455.2 Sequoia sempervirens | reverse complement strand
GAAATTTCGAGCATGATGGCGATCCCATGCAGTATGCAGATGAGGTACATTTAAATTTAATTTTAAAAAACTAATTACTTGATGTTTTAAGTTTGAACACATTGAACTCAAGTACATTGTAAAATTTTTAGATAATTTTACATATATGTGTACTTGAACACATGCAGGGGTTGGGACGAGGCTCAGGACACAGATCGGGAGATATTGGATCGGGACATGGATCCACACATCTTGGATCAGCAGAGCGATCAGTCCATGGATCGAGGGAGAGGTTGAGGGAGAGATCGAGCCATGCATCGAGGGAGAGGTCGAGGGAGAGATCGAGCCATAGATCTGATGATTCTATTCATACCAGACATCCCTCTCTTTGAGATTTGTTTTATAGTATTACATGTCTGAGATCATTTTATTATATGTTGGGGACACTTTTTATGATTTATGTATTGAACATTTGGACGTGTTACATACTTATGTTTTATGGTACACATATATATACTTGTTATAATTTACATGTCACATTCATACAATTATGTTTTATGGTTTGAATCTTAGAGGTTTGTTATATACGGGCATTATTATGGTTTGATGAACTCACTTACATTACATCTATAAGTACCTTTATTTAAATTTAAATTATGGTAACTTGTTCAAATGCACTGCTTGTACATATATAGATAACTAAATACATTGTGAAATCAAAATGTTGTCCACTCCACTATCTAATGGTTGCTATTTGTAAATTTAAAAAGATGGACATGTACATGTAATTAATTTAAATAAATAGTTAAAATGAATTTTTCTTTAATAAATAGGTCAAGAAATAGAAAAAATTGAATGCATATATGCTTGAGATTAATGCTATACATGTTTTAAAGTAGAACATAAAAATGCAATCGAAAATAGATGATAGTTAGATTGAATTCTTTAAAGCTCTAAATGTTCATTTTTAAAGTCAGTAAAAGTTATTTATACATTTAAATTGTGCATATATCACGCTCTACATTAACCTAATTTCTAATTCCATATAATCTAATACACATGTTCATTTGAATGTGCATGCAAATAATTCTTGAACTAGATGTTGAGCTATACTTAAGAATGAACCATATAATTCAAATAAAGCATGCAAGCTATTCGTGGAGTTGAATGTAAATGAAATCAAATTTCTAGTTTTGAAAGTTTAAGAATTCCATGTGGAACATTTATATATATGTAATCAGAAATTGATATATATATTTAAATCTTGAAAGACATGCACATTTATTATTAAATTAAAAATTGATGACAATTCTATATAAATTAAAAATTGATCAAGTAGATCTCTTCGATGACAATTCTATATATAAATTAAAAATTGATCAATTCATATTTAATTGTACTAGAAAGATGGACCAAATTACAAAACTAATGAAGTTATGTTCATTCCTAGAGAAATATACTAAAAGTTACGTTTTATAGGCATAAAAATATTTTATATATAAATAAAGTACTAAAGATGAGAGGAATAGAGATTACATCCTTATTTTTTAAGGTTGGACTATGAAATCACAAAAAAAAGCTATAAATAGCTTGATAATTCAAATTGGGTTCTAATATAGAAACCTTATATTTTTGTAGATGTTACTAGTGTATTAGCATCTTGGTCTTGGAGAAGGAAATATATATAATCTCTCATATATGAGTTTTGAATTAAAAATAAATATTTAAATGAGTGTATTGTGTTGGGATAAAAGGATTTTATAAAAATATTTACTAAATAAAAGCTATTTTATCAAAGAAAGAAAAGTTCATGTATATTAGAACAAAACAAAGATTCATCTTTTAATCAATAAATGACAACACAAGGTTACTCATATTAATAAATTTATAATTTTCTAGTGATTGATTGAAATATTTTAAAAATAAATAAATAAGCTATAATATATAATGAAGCTTCAAATAGTATTTTTGGTGTTATAGATGGTGGCATGTCTCCTAGAGAGATAAACTTCTTCTAGATCCACCTCTAAAACAATTAGAACTTGTTGTTGATGATAATAGGATATGGAATTTATACATTTGGGAATTAGATATGACTTGGAAGATGTAGGTAGCTCATGGTCTCAAGCTATACATGGTAAACAAAGCTAAATTGATGCCAATAGGATATGGAATTTCTACATTTGGGAATTAGATATGAGTTGGAAGATAATAATAGGATATGGTAAACAATTAGAACTTGTTGTTGATGATAATAGGATATGGAATTTCTACATGTGGGAATTAGATATGACTTGGAAGATGTAGGTAGCTCATGGTCTCAAGCTATACATGGTAAACAAAGCTAAATTGATGCCAATAGGATATGGAATTTCTATATTTGGGAATTAGATATGACTTGGAAGATATCACTATGATTCACTACAATGTTCATATATTCCAATGCACCTTAAGGTGAACAAGAAAGGACAAACCAAGAAAACCTGGATACAATCTAACATTAGCAAAATGGATAAATAATTTAGTTCTATACTTAAAAGATAGGAGCTAATATTCTTAAGTAAATTTGGATGTATGGTTGAGATGGATACATGAAAATCCAAATGATCATGTAAAATTATTGAATGTCGTGCATTAGTAATGTATAAAAAATAAAGAAAACTAGAGACAACATTTATGTCTAGATTCTTCACCACTTGAAAACACCAAATCAACTAGATAATTTTATACAAGTTTGTGGAGTTGAATGTTCAAATGAAATGAAAGATTTGAATGTGAACTTAAGAATACCATGGAACATAAATAAATTTAAATGCAAAATTGGAACATGTATATAGGTGGAGTTGAACAAATATTCAAATTCAAAGATTTGAAAGTGAGTTTAACAATTCCATGTGTCAAACATAAAAATTTACAATCAAGGAATCTAGAGAGATGATATAAAGGAATTTCTAGAGAGATTCTCAAGAGTGAAGGTTTAAAAGAATGAACCATGTCCAACATGTAAAAATGCAATTGGAAATTTAGATGATTTAAAGGAATTTAGGAAAAATGTAAATTAAAACATTTTTAAAGTCACTGGGTTTTGTAGATCAAGCATATATATGATCTAACATACATGTCACATTATAAAAAAAAAACCATTCTAAATCATGTCACATGTCCAATCAATACAAATATATAAATTATCTAGATTTGGAGTCATAAATGTGTACACATGTATCCAAAAAACAACTTAAAGCTCCTGGTACATAAAATCTGGATCCTCTCTATCTTTAATTATCTCTAAAATCTTCTCATGATCTTCAATAGGCAACCTCCACTTTTGTTTGGCACGTCCTCTTTTAGGTGAAGTTTCTAAATTTATTTTTGTTGCCAAAACTAAGTGACTGTAATGTAGAACTTTTTCTCCTAGCCTATAATCAACAAATATAATACCATTTTTATCTATCTTTATTTGCTGATAATATGTGCCTTCAATAACGACTGATCCAATGGGATACTCTTGTCCATCACCATCTATCATCGATTCGAACAATTTACTTTTTGGTTGTGTACATCTTAGTAGATAGTAATCTACACCTTCCGCATTTTCAGGGTCTGCAACTATAGCAAAAATATCTCCTGTACACAGACCACATATTTACATATTTAAGTAAATTATACATTTAAAAGTTGTAAAAAATTATATTTTATATTTGAAACTTACTTAAACATAGAATATATATATATATAATTTAAATCTTGATTTTAACTAAATTAATCAATTTGGACATACCTATAACAACTAAATTAGATACACATTCGTAATCAGCTGAATATAGTGGATCATAGACATCAACATTGTCATCTTCAACAAAAGGAGGCATTTATATTAATTGTTTCATTTCCCATTGTGAAACATACCCATCTCTAATATTCTCACATTGATCAATATTTGCATTGTCCTCAATGCAATCAGTACAAAAACATGATTTTTCTCTCACATTCATTGCATAAGGCCTACTACCCCCCGTTGTCATGATTTGATGTAGATTTCTAATACCATGAATTGCTTGACAATTATAAGGATTTGATCGATCAATATCTATTTAAATTCAAACTTGAAAATTCAATTTGAAATCATGTATGTACTTGAACTTTGAAATTCAAAATTTTAACAAATTTTGACTAGACATACATACGTGTAACTTCCCAAAAATACTGTGTTGTATGTTTAGTCATGAGCAGAAAAATAACTTTTGCACCATTCAACAATTTCATTTGCATTCCGTATGGCATTACCTACAAGTTACAGACAAGTTGGCACAATTTGTCACCTATTACTTTCAAAGAACTTAAAAGAAAATTTAATTTAGTTAAATTAAATATATATATACATATCTAATCTTTTAAAAAGTATGAAGCTAAATAGGACATACCAGCAAGTTCATGTTGACGAAGTGCACGCTTCACACATGCTCCTGCTCCATCGTGCTCTCCTTTTCCATGTCCACTCTCATAAAAATTCCACAAAAAATTGGTGTTGCGTCTAGCATGTTGACTACATAACCAAACAAAGGCTTTTGCAGACTTAAATTGTCCTGTGAAGTTACAAATAATTAAACACTTGAAAACCTTGAATTATCTTCAAAAAACAATTTAAGTCTCAAAGTTTTAAAAGTAAATATAAATTAATTAAAAATAATTTAAAAACCAATGTACTTACCAGCACATCCATCAGACCATATCCAATGTTGTTCTTGATTTATGCCACATCGTCTTAGGTCTTCAAAAAACATTTTGAAACAATGAGCTACATAGCTTCTATCATGATTCGTATCATCACTGATATAAAAGTGAACCTCTTTGATGATAATTCTATCATCTTTGCTACTTTGTATTCCATCGACTGCTAACTCTGCATGCCTGTAGCAAACTTGCATAAAGATTGCAACTTGCTCTGAATGATAATATTGACTTTGAATCTCAGTTTGAGGACTAAATGTATAGTTCTCAGAGAAATCTACAATAGAGAGAATACAACCTGGTGGAAAAAAATTCTTTGAATAACGAAATTGCTTAGATTGCCATCTTGCACCATGACAATGTTGGATATGTGGATATATGATATTGCGAAATTTACTCATGAATTCATTGTAAGGCAATCCACTCTCTTTGACAACAATTTTTTTGGCCTCAACTCCTGACTTCGTTAAGTATGTCTCATATTCAAATCTCTTCCAAGTAACTTGCATTTCATTATTGTCAACATGTAAAAGATTCTTCAAATCTCCACAATCATTGCATACATTTTTTATACACTGAACGCCGAATTCATCCGAATTTTCTGATTTTTCACATAGAAGAGACTTCAAAAATTGTGTTGTGCTTCCAGGGATGGCTAAATTTTGATCAATTGTTGCCATAACTTTTCTATATGATTGTAGGTGTAGATCAAATTCAACATGATTTCAACAACAACAAGTTTCATGTACTTTATTTATACGTACAAATGATGGTCATAATGTTTCAAACATCCTTTGACAAATCTTCACATTTAAAAATTCTTGTTTAAATGCTTCAAAAAGTTCACTTTGTGTTGTATCTATAAAATGTTTTGGATGAGAAATTTTTGTACCATCATCACCTATTATTTGTATAGTATCCCTTCTATTGGAAGAAACACGAGATTGGGTGGTCCAATATTCAACAACTTGTTTCTTTACATCTTCTGAAATTCTATCTTTTCGAGGAACCCTACAAATATTTACCCAAATTTTCTCAAATTTTCCATCTATTTCATCTCTCTTTTCAATATATCTTTGAATAGTTCTCCTAGAAACATTTAGTAATTCAGAAATTGCTTGAACTTGTCTTCTATATGATAATTTCTTACTAGAAATTATAGTCATCAACGCTCTACGTGCAGCACTTAAATCACTAGACCGACTCTTTTTTTCAATACATTTTAATGCTTCTTGCAGGTTTTCAACAATTGTTTGTTTTAAATCTGATGACTTTTTCCTATTATCAACCCCTAACAACTCCAAAACAGGGGTCATTTCTTTTCTTCTAAATAACTTTGCAATTAACTGTGCTCTTCCAATTAAAGATTTCTCTTCAAAAAATTCATCCCATATTTTTTTAGAGTGTAATTTCAATGTGCTTTCAGATAACATATCTTCAGATGAAATATTATTGAAAAGAGAATCTTCATCCATCTCCATCAAATTTTCCATACCATAGTCCAAAACATTTATATTAGTATTAGGTTCAGTTTGTTCTTGTACCTGTACGTCACCTTGATCATCAATATTTTCCATGGGTTGTTGTTTAGTAGATGTTCCTTCATCCGCTTTTCTCTTTCTTTGTCTTACTCGTGTTCGTTCATACTTCCTCGATATATTCCTTCGATTTGCCATCACAAATTACACTCAAATTTGAATGATTGCCTACATAGAAATTTGTACACACATAAGCTTTCCATGAAACATGTACATGTAATATAGCATAAATATTTTAAAAAACTTGTAACTAGATGCAAAACATAAAATATTTTTAATTGAATAATGAATATATTTCTACATATATTTATTTGATGTTAATATTTTAATAAAGAAAAAGTGAAAACAAACTTCAAATGCATTTTCAATAAAAAAACATAATCAATTAAATAAATTAAAGATCAACACACCTTAAAAATATTTCTCCTCTTCTCCAAATGCCTTTTTTTTCGTCGAAATACGTCTTGTAAATTGCCTTCCAAAATGTTGAAATAAAGCTTTTTTAATTGAAAATAGTTGAATTTTTTTTGAAATATTTGTTATTTTCTAATTTTTTTAATTTGATAAATTGGGAAAAAAACAACTTTGTTTTATATCATTAATTTTCGGCCGAGTAGTTATCGACCGATAAATTTTCGAGCGATTAGTTTTCGGCCGACCAGTTTTTGGCCGACTAGGTTTCGGCCGAAACCTAGTCGGCCGAAAACTGGTCGGCCGAAAATGTCTAGTTGGCATCCTACATGGCAGCTTACTCATCATTTTTTAAATTTTTCTGAAACATTCATTTTTGGCAGAGTATTTCTCTAGTCAGATTGATGTTTTTGCAAAAAATAAAAATACCCTTTTGTAGAGCTTGAAGTGTAGAATCCAAATATAGAATTTTGATAATATTTTGATTAGTTTTGATATCTTTTATTATTAAAATAATGCAAGTAGGTTTTAAAAATTAAAAAAGAGGCTGATTTGATATTAAAAAAATGATAGTAAAATTTATTAAAATATTTTAAATATTATATGAGGCATAAGAGGAGAAAGTCTACTTCAAAAGGGTATATTTCTTTTTTTTTAAATGACTGAAAATTTTGAAATTAGTTGACGGTCCGTCAAAACTGTCAAATTCTGACATGTTTGACTTTAGAACGTTATTACGGGAAAAATATACATCAAAATGTGAATTTTTTTTTTCCATGCACAGGATATTGAAATTACCTATTTGGAAAAAAAAATAGGGAGAAATGAAGTTTTTTTCATTTTATTTCTTGACGGCCCGTGAAGTCACTCTTTTATGAAATTTTCAGCATTCCAAAATTTGTCCTTAAATTGATAAAAACATAATAAAAACAATTTTTTTTTAAATTTTAAAAATTACAGGAATAAACTGCACCAAAAGTTCTACATTTTATTAGTTTACACCATTTTGAAATTCAAAACATGAAGACCACTTTTATGTGGTCGAAGTTCAGAATTTTTTTTGCTATTGGCCGATTCCTTTATAAAGTGTGACACAGGTTTGTGCTTTTACCCTCCAAGCCTCTGCAAAATCAAGATCTTCAAGATATAGTGTCTTGAGTTCATTGAACCCAACCACTTCAATCTACATCTCTGTCAACAATGTTTGCCTCCTACTTAAGGCATATGCAACCCTATTTGACTTGCCACTCCTATGCTTTAAAACAAAGGTATAACTCTGCAAAAATTCTACCCATTTCATATACCTCTGATTTAACTTTCCTTGACTACTCAGATACTGTAATGCTTGATGATCAGTAAACAAAACCAATTCCTTTGGCAACAGATAATGTATCCATTTCTTTAATGCTTGAACTATTGCATAAAACTCCTGATCATACACAGAGTACTTTCTCTTTACATCATTTAACTTTTCACTAAAATAGGAAATGGGCTTACCTTCTTGGCTCATCACTGCTCCAATGGCACAGCCACTGGCATCACAATCCACCTGAAACACCTTATTGAAACCTGGGAGGGCTAAAACTGGTTGCTCTGTCACCTTTTGCTTCAATAGATCAAAACTCTTTGCTAATCCAGTGCTCCACTTGAACTCTTTTCTATCCCCTCTCATTTTTTCAATCAAGGGTGCACAAATACTACTGAAGTTTCTAATGAACTTTATGTAAAAACTGGCCAAACCATGGAAAGATCTCACCTCAGTAGCAGTTCTTGGGGCAGGCCATTCTAGAATATCCTTCACCTTCTCTGGGTCCATCTTCAGACCTTCTGCCGAGACAACAAACCCCAAGTACACTAACTCTTTCTTTACGAAACTACACTTCTTTAGATTAATCAACAATTTTTCTTCTCTCAACTTTTCAAAGACTCTACGAATATGCATCAAATGCTCACCTAGGGACTTACTGAATATTAAAATATCATCTAAGTACACAATGGCAAAATTCCCTAGAAACTCTTTCAGTACCTCATTCATGAGCCGCATGAATGTGCTCGTGCATTGGTTAGCCCAAGGCATGACTAACCACTCGTACAGGCCCTCTTTGGTCTTGAAGGCGGTCTTCCATTCATCTCCCTCTCAAATCCGGATCTGGTGATATCCACTCTTCAGATCAATCTTTGTGAAGTACTATGCTCCACTCAAACAGTCCATCAGGTCATCCATCCTTGGCAAGGGAAATCTGTACTTGATTGTTATCTTATTTATGGCTCGGAGTCTATACACATCCTCCACTCCCCATCCTTCTTGGTGCTAGTACTGCAGGTACTGCACATGGGCTCAGACTCTCTCGAATCAAACCCTTCCTCAACAAATCTTGAGCTTGTCTATTCAACTCCTTATTCTCTGCAGGAGTCATTCTGTGAGCTGCTTTATTTGGAAAACTAGCTCCAGGGATCAAGTCAATCTGATGACTGATCTTCCTCATTGGTGGTAAACCCTCCTGTACGTTATCAGAAATAATCTCCTGAAACTCATCCAATAATCTAGAAACTTCTACTAGCACCTTCTCACTATCTTCCTTATCCATTCTAGGAATCAATGCATAACACATATGCTCATGCTTCATGCCTTCTAAAAATTTCTTTCCATCAATAAAACAAATTCTAGCACTACTGCATACCTTTTCTTCATCCTTCTTCAGGGGTTTCAACTTATGGCCGATTCCATCCTTCATCAGGGAATAAGTGTTTGCATGGCCATCATGTACAGCATGCCGATCGAACTGCCATGGCCTCCCCAACAACATGTGACATGCATCCATGGGGATGATATCACAAAGTACCTCATCACGATAGCTTTTGATCTTGAACTTCACCATACACTACTCATTGACCAGAACTTTGTGGTCTTTCTGCAACCAGGCGATCTGATATGGATGTGGATGACTTTCCCTTTTCAGCTTCAACTTCGTAACCATCTCTTTTGACACTATATTATCATTGCTCCCACTGTCGATAATGACCTCACAACATTTGTCTTCACACTTGCACCTTGTGCGGAATAGATTCTTCCTCTGTTCTGGCTCCTTCTCTTCAGTCACCAGGGCTCTTCTAACCACTAGGGCTTCTCCCCTTTCAGCATCATCAGAATGCTCAAATTGAGCTTCCTCATCTGCATGTGCAACCCTTCCATGACCTTCTGGCCTTCTGTCTGTCCTTCCTTCGTGTTGTGGACATTCATAGGCTTGATGCCCTTCTTCGCCACAATGGAAACAAGTTCCTCTAAAACCACCTCTTCCAGGTCCTGGCCCAGATCTTCCTCATCCTCTACCTCTTTGATCACCACTGTTTTGATCACGTGGGCGATAGAAGTTATCATTCCTCTGGCTTTGATTGGTACCCACATCTTCATTTTTCCTTTCATCCTCATTTTGGCTCCCAAAAGATCTTCCACTACCCCTTCCATTTTGACCTCGGCCTTTTTGCTTGCTATCAAATCTTTTGTTCAGCTTCTCCTAAACTTTCAAAGAAAACTGGTATGCATCCTCAATGGTGGTCATTCTGACCAGGCTTAGCTCCTCTTGAATGCTCGGTCGTAACCCATTAAGATAACGGGCTCCCTTCTCCTTGTTGGCCACTGCATGGCCTGTTCTGATGATCATCTTGTAAAAATATTCGATGTATTCATTCATAGATCTACTTCCTTGCTTCATTCCTTGCAATTTCTTCAGCAGATCTAACTCATAGTCCACTGGTATGAACTGTTTCTTCAGTTTCTCCACCATGCGATCCCAATTGTTGATCTTTCCTTTTCCTCTTCAATTTCTCTCCAACTGGACCTCTTTCCACCAAATATTGGCATGGCCCTTCAACTTCATTTTTGCAAACTTAACTCAATCTAGGTCCTCTACTTCTTCATACTCAAAGTATTCTTCTAGCTCGTTGATCCAATCGATCAACTCTTCTGGGTTTAGACTTCCAGAATCACTGGGGACTTCTATTCTGGGTCTTTTTCCTATCTTCGAAATGGCCCTAATCAGCCTCATTTGATCTCGATCAATAGCTTCTTCTTCCTCTTCTGCATCTATATCATCCACCTCTTCTTCATCCTAGCTTTCTCCTCTTCTTCCAAGGTCTAACCCTCTTCTCATTTGTTCTTGCAATGCATCAATTTATCTTTGGAGGGCTATGAAACCCTCGGCCGCCAATGGATCTCTTCCACCAGCATTTCTGCCACCTCTGCCACCTCTGCCACCTCTGGCACCACCACGCCTACCAGGCATTACTCTCGGAGGCATCTTGAATACCTCAAACCCACAACCACGGTGCTGGTGTAAACTACCTCACGATCGGCGATCTGTTCACACGCTCAAGAAAACCTGCTCTGATACCACCTGACGAGGGAGCAAATCCGAGACACAGAAATACACTCACAAAATGGAGAATAATATTTTCTATTAAAATATGGAGCTCTTACATGAAAATCATAGAAGTCTTAGAAAGAAAATTACAACATTACAGAAATTACCCAGATCCCCCTTTCACAGCATGCGAACTTCTTTTCCCAAAAAGTTACTCAAAAATCAGAAACAAGCCCATAAATAGACCCATTTCGGTTTGGAACCACAAACAACCTTCGAGATAAGATTTTTGGCGGTTTGGCACCAAAATTACAATTTGAAATTCAAGTTTAAATCTGCAGTAAAAAATTAGCACATTTCTAAAATATGCACCAACTTTCAGCAGCCATAACTTTTAATCCGACTGTTCGATCTTCAATGATAATACCTTTTCATAAAGTTCTTGAAAAGATGATTGACTGCAAATTAGGCCTTTGATGGACTATTTTGGCGTTTCCACAAATTTTTAGGCCCATTCGAGATGGTTTAGTGCCTCAAACTGAGCTCGAAAGTTTTTTCAGGGAAAAAAGCAAAAACTGGAACTTGAATAACTTTCAAATCGTGAATGATCTTGACCTGATTCTTTCACCAGACTGTGTATTTTCCATCTTGAACCTTCACATAAATTTCTGTCTTCCCACGACTTCTAATTCAAACCTGCTAAAAATAGCAGTTGGGCAGAAAAAGCAGAAAAACTGTTCTGAAAGTTGGAAACTCTTATTTCACGAAAAGGTTATCCAAAAATGCAAAAACATCACCAGAAAGAAACAACAGGAACAAAAATGGAAATCATCTTTTTTGGGTGATGCAAGATTGCCTCACATCACTGGATGCTCCTGCATCATAGTCCTATCTTGAAATGTTCCTTCTCAATCATATTTCACCAAATTAAGCCCAAAAAATTCTCTTTTTCTAAATGAGTCCTAATTAAGAAAACAACACAAATGAAACCTAAATATTTACAAAATTAATAGACAGTAGTTCTAGTGTCACATTTTAGGTATTTTTTTGATCAATTTTGATTTTTTATTTATGTTAGTTTCTAATTTTGGGGATGTGAATTCAAAAATGATACTTGGTAGTCAAATAATCCTAAAAAAATTCACTCTTTATTTAGAAAATGCTCTAATGTTTGTACCTTTAGTACATTTTGGAAACACTCAGCCTTGGCCTTTCTGTTTAACTTAGGCCTATGTGTTAGTGCTATCTTGAAAAGTTCCTTCTTGATCATATTTCACCAAATTAAGCCCAAAAAATTATCATTTCTAAATGAGTCCTAATTAAGAAAACAACACAAATAAAACCTAAATATTTGCAAAATTACTAGACAATGGTTCTAGTGTCATAGTTTAGGTTTTTTTTTCATCAATTTTGGTTTTCTATTTTTGTTAGTTTCTAATTTTGGGGATGTGAATTCAAAAATGAGACTTGGAAATCCAATAATCAAGAAAATTAAATTTAAATGAGTCGTCCTACACTTTTATTTATTCCTATGTTCCATTAAGAATATATGAATTATTATTTCAAAATAAGAAAAATGCAATTACAATCTAGCAAAGCTATACCAAAATTCATTTGGTTTTACTTTTATAGTTTCTGGTTTAAGATTTGGGATTCAGCATATAGCTTATAGTTTAGAGTTTGGAGTTTCTAGTATTTAGGGTATATAATCTATGGTTTAAGGTAAATATTTTATAATTTATGGTTTATCAAATGTATAGTAAATAAGGTTTATAATATATAGTTTATGTATAGTAAATAGGGTTTACAATATATAGTTTACTTGAATTATATTAAATAGGGTAATTTAGAGTTCAGTTTTTAGGATTTATAGTTCATGGTTTAGGGTTAAGGGTTTACAGAATTTAGCATTTTATGATGGAACTTATTTAAAATTTAAGCGGGTTGATCACTCGAACGGTCCCATTTATCTTACTACTGTAAACCAAGAGGCCTCCATCTCCAGCTCTGAGAAACCATTGCAAGTCTCTGCATCTCCACTCATTATCAAATGTATTCCTGAAACTAAACCTTCTACTGATGTCAAAGAGTGTAAACCCTTTACAAAACCCACTGGTTTCATCATAAAGATCCATCACCAGCCACATTTCTTTGATTGAGTCATCCTCTCTGCATAGGTCATCCGTGCCATATATATATTTTGTTGAGCCATCCTCTATGGATGAGCAACTTCTATTTGTGATGCAATCGGTATAAAGTCCACTTGATCCAGCATCACCTTTTTCCTCTGCATCCATTACTTTACCCTTGCCATATATATCTTTCTTTGACCCATCCTCTCTCCATGGCCCAGTTTCACTTGATCCAGTAGCATCTTTCTTCTCTGTATCCATCACTTCTTTGTTTGTGCTTTCACCTTTCTTATCTGCATCCCTGGCCTCATCCGCGTCATATATATACTTTCTTGGTTCATCCTCCATGGATGAGTCAACTGAAAGCCTAAGCCAATTGCTATGATCTCCGCCTGATCCAAATTCACCTTTCTTTCCTGCATCCATTACTTTCTTCTTGCAATCCCCTCTCCATGGCCCAATTGTAAGTGGGAGCAGGTCGGGACAAGGCTCCTTACTCGTACTTGAATTTGTTTGAAAAATATCCCCTCCTTTTTCTTCACTGATTCTCATTCTCTTACTACCATTGATGAATCTGGAATTGTCAGATTCTCTCAAGGAAGCCATCATCTCTCTGTGAGGTGCCTCGAGCAAAACCCTGTGATTAAATAGAAATTTCGGGCTATTCCCTGAACTTCGGCAGTATGGAAATTTTGGAACCTTCCATTGTTCTGTGTCAATTTTTTTGAGCCCTTCATTATTTTCAAACAAAATTTGAGTTTCTCTTGAGAATTTGGGGTTGGACAATCTGTAGAGATCACTATTAGCATGACTAAGCACCTATCTTCATCCATAGTTCTGAGCATTCAGTGTCCCATGATAAGCTATTGCTACGCAAGCATTTGTATTAGGAACGTCCTTTCTCAAACTACCATGCGTCTTCGTGACTAGAAGTGGGCTTTACGGGAAGAGCTTATGTTAAGATTAGGTCTTGTTGATGGTGTTTTTATGCACTTCTCAACACAAGCAGTGCATAGGCGCACTACCTCTCTTGAAAGACAATTTCCCACAATCGAGTTGCAGAACACTATCCCAAGGTCTCTCAAATGTCAGGTCATGACGGTGCTTAGATACCTCAGTAGTTTGATGTGATTTATTGGAATCACAAGGCGGCCTTAGAGAAACACGAAGTATGGGCACAAAGCTTGAAGTTGGATCTTTGAAAAGGAGTTTAACATGTAAGCAATTATGTCTGGGCTGTAGGTTCAAACAGCAGTCTCAAACTCCATCTAGTTGTTGGATTTTGCTTTATAAAGTGCAATGAACCTTGATGTTGTTCAGTTTCTAAAGAAAGTGAAAAAAGAGCGGAGGGGAAGAAAAGTTCCTAAGCCTAAAGCTTGCTGCGAACAGTGATAATGGAGTCCCTGCAATGGACAATTCCTTCAAAAAAATATCCCACTTAACCAAGGATTTCACAGTATCATGGGAATCGTGCAATCTTCTAAGGGCTGCAGATTTTTATCCTTCATCCACCACATACATGCATGAACTAAAGATAAGTGTTTGAGGCAGCTTAAATTAGGTCCAGGCTAACTTTGCAAAGCTATCTACCTTCAGCAAACAGCAAAAAGTATGGACTAAGGCATCATCAACAAAGTAGAAATTTTCATGAACAGCCAACAACATTCCTAAGATTATCCAAATGACATGAACAGCTAACTAAACAGCAAATAGATCTAAGTTAAATATCTCAGATTGGAGAAGTGAATCAAATAACATGAGAGAAAACAAGAAAATGCACCAAATCAATGCTATTTCTTATAAATTTCTGCAGCATGTCTTTACAACAACTCAACTCTCTCTTTGCAAATGAGAGGAGTGCTCTATTTATAGCTTTTCAAAAAATAAATGAATGGCCAAGATTCATTACAATTGTGTGGCCACAATTCATTACAAAATAGGGTTTCACTACCCCCAAATAGATTTTCAATTAAAAAACATCTTTTGTCTTTTCCCTATTTTGTCATCTAGTAGATGACACTATTTGCATTTTTGTCTTGTAGTTGATTGCTGTTTCTTTGGCTGTAGCTACTTTTCTGGGAGGTCTCCTTCCTTGGCTGGGCTGTCTGGTTGCTCCTCGGAGGCTGCATGTTCAATATGCTTGAGGATTACAGCCTGGAGCTTGTCTACCTCGAGGATTTCGCATCTCAACTCCCGGTAGCTCCATTCTTTGGCGTTCTCTTCCAGCTGCTTCCAGTCCTCGTCATACTTTGAGCCCTGATCCCTGAAGAGCTCTGATCTATCGAAGGCACGGGCAGTGAAACTCAAGAAGTCTGTTGTGATATCTCTAGTTGTCCCGTCCTTCATCCTCTCCTCAAAGTATGACCTAACCTTTTCCGCATCCAACTGCACCGTGGGCATATCATGGCCTGTTATCATCTTGAGGTACTCGGTGCATTCCGCTTGGATTTCTTTGATCCATGCAATATCTGGATCCACCCTACTCTAGATCTGCTCCATCCTTTCCCTTCGGTTGATGAGGTATCTGCGCCATATGTCTACCAACCAGTGATCCTCCTTCTTCAATTCCAGCTTTTCTTACCACGTGCTTTCTGGTATTTGGAGGATGGCCTCAACCTTCAGGAAGGCAGAGTCGTAGATTGCAGGGAAGTCGGTGCAGAGCTTTCTTGTGCTTTCCAAAGACTGAACCAGGTCCAAGAACTTGTTGGCTATCTGCACAGCCAAGCCGATCCCTACGTTTCCGACCTTTGCAACCTGCTGGAACCAGTCCTCCGTGGTCTTTTCTAAGTTTTTCCTCCTCTCCAGCTTATCTATCTGCTCCTTGGAGAGTAGCTGTGGCGTGGCCATCGAGGTAGTGGGGAGTTCGTCTATTGAAGACCACTGCTGGATGTAGTCGGTTAGGGCAGCAACCTGCGCCTTTAGCTCATCTTTGGTGATCTTATCCTACTTAATTAGATGCACCACCATGGCCACTGACTCCTCCAGATGTCCGACCTTCTGTTCCCTGGTAGCTGTCCCTAGGTCGATCGTGGAGATGTTGTAATTTACTCCTGCCTGACCAATAGTTGGCGTTGACACTTGTGCAGCTCGGGAGCCAGAAACGTCCATGGTTATCCTGGAACGGACCTTAGGCTTCTTCTCCTTCTTTGTTGTGGCTAGAGATCGAGCCAAGATGGCTTCCAATCTCGACTTCGGGTCGCTCAGGACAGGAGTAGTCTTTTCAAGTTGCTTTTCCAGCCAGTTGGGCATGGCGGACTTATCCTTAGGTGTATCATGGCTGCCTTCACCCGTCTTAGTCAGAGGCAAGACTTCTACCTCCTTTTCCTTTTCAAGTTCTTCCTTTTCCCTGGCAGCATCCTCCTCCTCGTCAGAATCTTGATAAAGCACGAGGTGTTTGATAGGTAGCTTGGTGGATACAATTTGGGTGGGATCCTATTCTTTTGCTGTCTCATCTTCCTTCTTTTCTCCAGTAGCCTCGGGTTCTGGACTCTTCATAATGTGGGTTTCTGCCTCAGCGATATCCTTTTCAGGCTGCCCCTCTAGTGGTTGTCCTTCTTCACCACGTGGTGACGGTTCTACCTCTTCTCCAACATCCTTTAGTTGCTGGGCCAACTCTTCTTCGACGTCATCATCAAAAACCCGAATAATTTCATTAGCGCCTGAGCCATCCTCTCCATCCCCGCCCTTAGAAGAGCCTGTTTCTTCTTCCTCGTAGGCAACCTTGTCGATGGTTCTACGCTCAAATTCAGGTTGCTCATAATAGTCATCGGCCTCTTCCCCAATAGGCTTTGAAGCTTCCTGTTCTAGCTCTTCCATTTCCTTGGAAATCTGCATGGTGGCCTCCATGGCCAGTGGACCTGTTGGTGGTTGCGAAGGCTGAGATGTTGCGAGGGCTTGGGCGAGGGTAGCCTGGAGAGCATGGTCCATTAGGAGTTGCGAGAGCTCAGGAGGAAGACTCTGCAGGTGCCGTGTAATGGCCTTGGGCACGCTAGAAAGTGGAACAGGCGATGGTATTGCTGCCAGAGGCAAGGAGGTGATGGGAGACATGGCGGCAGCAGAGGAAGGGGAAGTGGTCATGCTCGAGGAAGAGTCAATATTGATTATAGACCCGGCTGGGGGCGAAGAAGCAATGTGAACAGAGATGTCCACCGCTTGGGGAGATGAGGTGGCTGCGGCCTGAGAGGTGGGCAGCACACCAGCCAGGGGAGGAAGGAGCAATGGAGGCTGCGCCTCTGTTGTGACTACTATCCTTTTAAGCTTCTTGGGAGATGAGCCTCTCGTATCTTTTGTTGCTTGCTCTTTGGGGTACCCGGACTGTGCTGCTTCTGCTTCTTTTCTCTTCTGGGACCTGGTGATGGGGGGAGACTTGGAAGTCTCACCAGCTGATGGGGAGGCGGCAACGTCCTCTGTGGCGCTCGGCTTGCTTTTGAGCGCCTCGTATCTTAGAGTTACCCCCTGTTGCTCCAGTTGTGCCACCTGTCCGTCAACCCACTCCTTAGTGCGAGCTATGATTGGCTTCATGATAATATCCAAGTCCTCTACCTCCTGCTCGTCCCAGTCGATGGAGGGGATTGCCAGGTCGGCAACCGTAGGCTACCTTAGGTGCACAAGGGTAGATTCATCCTCTTCAAGTTGGTTTGGCACTGGAAACAGTTGTACCCTCCTTAAGAACTGCACTGTCATTCGCATGTAGTGTCTCTTTCGGACCTCCTTATCATCTCTACAATCTGTCCAAAAATCTTCAACATGGTACTAGTGAGCGTATGCCAGTCCTAGCACCTTCCTGACGTGGCCGTGGGGGTCCATTCGTGGGTGAGCCGTGTACCACTCAAAGTTATACTCTTTGAGTTATTTTTCTGAGTTACCAGCGCATTGAGATGTTTGCAGTCTGTAGAGGCCTTGGCCGAGGGTCATGGGATAAGGGATCCCTCCTACGTGCTTCTGGCTGAAGACTGCCTGAATATGTTGGAGCTGCCGGGAAAGCTCTAGGAGAATAATCCTATCATTTGGGTATCTGGGCAGCTTGTTCGGCCGTTCCATGAATCCCTAGGCACGGATGTACGTAATCTTAGGGAACTGAATGTATAAGAAGGCATACTCCTTCAGGAGTGCCCTGGCACTGTGAGATACTCTTCTCTCGAAGTCCCCGGCTATCAATCTGATAATATGGCCTATGAAGGCATCATTGACCCGGCGGTACTCCTTTTTGAAGTAGCGGTATTGTAGCTGAGGGTACCAGTCAAAAGGCTTAAGCCCTCGTTGGTGATCTCCATTCGGCACCATGAAGAGCCCACTATATTACCTCTGATCCGCCAATGAGTAAACTAGGTACGAGGTCATGTAGAACTTGTTGCTTTTCTTGATATTTACAAACTGCTCGTGGAAGCAGTTGCTGATGATACTCCCCCAGTCGAACGAGATCTTGGTTTTCACGTCCTCATTTCCTCGTATGGTTTGCTCGATATAGTAAGCCATCCACTCCTGGAGGTAGCCGGCTACTGGGAGGCCCATGACCCTACTTAGCATGGTTACCAAGTCATGATAGTCTTCTTGACAATCGCTGCGGAATAGCTCTTGGGGAACTTTTGCAGCGCTGCCCCGCTTCTCCTTCAACCAGTAAACGTTGATTGACTTCTTGATGTTCAATGGATTGGCATCCCATGCCGCCTGACACTACTCCAAAGTGGGGACTTGCATATGTGGGAATGTAGGGATGTGGAATGTTTTTGTAATTCCTTCCGGAGACATGTCGGCAAGGATATTCCCTTCTTTGTCCACGATCATTCGCGTGTCTATCTGGTAGGCTTCTCGGCAAGCCATTACCAATTTAGGTGCTATTAGAGACGGAGGGAAGCCAGCAGCTTTAGCGATTCCGCTTTGGCGTATCAATCGGGCATTCTTTGTCTTAGGGTCAACCTTGACCCTTTGGGTGAACTCATCTATGTCCACCTGGCCTATATTGGTGTCCGAGATCTCTTTCCAGTCAGTCGAGACCTTCGACTAGAGTGGTTCACCCTGAAATTGGAACTTCATTTGGTCTTTGTCATTTTTCCCACGGGTGGCCCTTCCGGATTTCTTACCCTTGTCCTTTTCGGTAGAGGCCCTTGAAGTTCCTGCGGCCGATTCCATATATCCTACAAGCAGAGGGTGAAGTCAGCACAACAAAACATCGAAAACGTTAATGTTAGTCTGTATTGTAAGCATATTATATAACTAACCATTCAAAGGCATCATAAATTTAATTCTCAGACGATACCGATTTCATTTTGGGGCAAGTGAGCAATCCGGGCCCGGAGGGCCAGACTTCCCTGGCAGGAATGCTGCTAGGAAGGGAAAACATGCCCGAAAGCTCCCGAGGACACCCGTTGGCCAAATTTTGATGTTTTAAGGGGTCCATGATGGAGAACGGCGTGATTTAGGATGTGGGTCGAAGTCTGATTCTCGATTTGGATTTATTTGGATCAATTTGGGGGACTCCAGGGGTTTCAGGCCGGAAGGCAGTTAGTCGAATGAAGCCGGTGGCGGCGGACACTAGACGGAAGTCCGGCGGCGGAAGTCCGAAGTCCAGAACCTGAGAAGGAAAAGGTCGACCGTCATTAGGTTCGGTTTCACAGTTTTAGACCGGACGGCATTCGGAGCGTCGGGCCCCGGAGGCCAGGAGGACGCTAGCTGACAGCCACCGCGAGGCTACGACAACCCACAGGCGACGGCGGCAAAAGCGACACTGGGACCCGGGAGGCGGAACGGCGTGAGGTACAGGCCGCCGAGGGTATTTGGCGATGATTTGCACAGCGGTGGCGAAAGGGGAACCAGGAACCGGGGACCGGAGAGACAAGTGACGTTGGCCACCGCGAAGGAATAGACAGCGACGGCGAAGAGGCCACCGGGGCCCGAGAGACGGAGCGCCGCTAGAAGGGTTCTGCCGTGAGTGGCGGCGGAACCGCCATGGAGTTTCGGAGATGGAACTCTGGAAATCTGGGCCCAGAGGGTCGTGGGGACGCGGAAACAGGGGCCTCGTCGGGGAATTTTTGACGTTAAAACGGCGGTGAATCCAAGGCAGAAGCTCAGGATGGGAAACCCAGAGGCCCGGGCCCGAAAGGGAAAACCTCCGTCAAGGATTGTGACTCCGGATTCTGATAGCGACGGAAGGTTTCGGGCCCCGCAGGGTCCTTCACACTGTGCGAAGAACACCCACGGAGCGGACAAGTCCTGGGAGACTGTAAGGGTGATTCCGATGGTTTCCGGCAAATTCGAACATATGGGCTTTGGGTGCGACGCGAGGGTGTTCTTTTTATACATTTTAATTTTGTTCTTTAATTCATTTAAATCCTCAAAATGATCAAAAATGACGGGAGAGCGAACGAGGATGGCCTACCTGCAACTCGCTAAGCGGGTAGGTGATGGGATCCACCGGTGGAGTCGACGGAGCGAGGTTGATGCCAACGATCGTGACGATGCAGATTGCAGTGGGCTCCAATTCAATCGCTACTCCAACTCGCTCAAATTTGCTAAGTGAAAAAGACATTGGGGACCACGGTTTATATACCCCTCGCCATTAATGCGTGCATTAAATGCTTCGTACGATCGTGCCAAAAGTCAGTTGGTTTCAAATTTGGGACGGTGGCGGCGACGAGGGTTTCGGGATCCGGCAGGCGGGAAGCTGCGGAATGACGGCCGCTGCAAAACTTTGCGAGGATTTCGAACGGTGGCGGTGAAGTTGTGACCGGGGCCCGGAGGGCGTGGCGCCACATGGGGCTTGCCGCCGCGAGATTTCGCTTTGCATTACGACGGCGGCGGCGAACGAGACCCGGGGACCCGAAGGGCAGGCGGCTGCCGGGAGTTCGCCGCCAAGGGCTTTTGGTTTGCACGGCGGAGGCGAAAGGCGCCTGGGGGCCCAAGAGACGGGCGGCCGATGAAGGATCGCCGTCATGGACGATGATCCTGGGGCGGAAGTCCGGACGCGGACTTACAGCGCCCGGGGTCTGATAGAGCAGTTGCCGCCCAGGAACCCACAAGGAACAACAAACGGCAAATGATGGGGCGGGTTTCGAAGGGCGGAAAGATGCCCGGGGAACGCCGCCGGGGCGGCAAATGAAAGAGGGAAACCCGATAAGGGAACCCTGGAGGCCCGGGCCCGGAGGGGCACAGGGCCGCCCCAAAGCCCGAAAGGCCTAAGGAATCCACAAGGCCCCAGAGGGCACCAAAATTTAATAGGGAAACCACGGTCGATCTTAGGATGAAACTTTAGGGTAATATCGACCATGCAAAATGTCAAAAAAAGAGGGGCACGCAAAATGAGGTAGCCCTGACAGACCCGACAAGGCAAAAGAAAAGAGGGTCCCCGTTCCCAACGGGGCGTGTGTGTTGAGGGCACAACAAATGGCGACTGCGCTGGAGAACGCTCTGGAGCATTCTAGGGATAAATATTCATTCAGGACCCAGAATCTCTGGTTTCGCAGAGTAGAAACGGCTTCAAATGATGAATCCGGGAGAGCGAGATCCTTAATTAGGTCAGCTTACATGACATCTCGAAAGTGTGTGTAGAGTGAGTTCATTCCTTTCCTAGGGATAGTAACCAAGGTTATTACTTGAACCAAGTGAGCTACATAAGTTTCCTAACACCAAAAGTAACCTAGACATTGCCCCGCTGCCAGTCAGGCGTCCATAGCCCCGGCGGAGTTGTCGCTACAATCTCATGGATATTGCTCTACTGCCGGCCGGGCGTCCATAGCCCCGGTAGAGTTATCCGAACACCCATACGGTCATTTATTTTCTTTTTTCAGAGTTTCTTTTCTCTTCTTTTTACTTTGATATTTTGTTTCTCTTTTACCGTTTAGCTCGACCAGGTAAGCAGTGAAGCCTACAATGGGTTTGAGATTGTAGTGGTCACTGGAGTAGACTTAAGATTTTTCACTTACTTGGGTGTCGTAACAACCATAGCACGGTCCTTCAAAATTTATTATTATGTAATTCGTGCAAGATTCGAGATGTGGGTAAGAAGATCCGGCGAAGGGTCAAATTCTGAGCAGAATTCAGACAGGGAAATCATTCATGGACAGCTCTGCAAAGACCAATAGTCTAGAGTGAAGGTTTAGCTAGAGAACACAAAGAACGGACAGCAAAGTGAACCGCTTGTCAGGCAAGCACGGCCACCACAAAGGAGCGGGAAACCTCTTTCAAAACAAAAACTGCCGGGAGGGAGAAAGCAAAAAGTGACGCGAACAAAACGCAACAAACAAGAAAGCAACTATTCTAACCTATGCACAGGTATTTACAGCGAAGAGCTCGAAGGAGCTTAAGCTTGGAAGTAATGCTTCAGGTGTTGCCCGTTGACTGGCAACGGGACGTTTTCACCGGTTAAGTTTTTTAAGCGGAAGGCATTATCTCCCAAAATCTTAGCTATCTAAAAGGGGCCAAGCCAGAGCTTGTCAAATTTATTGTGTCCCCCTTTCTTTTCATGGGCCTTGCCCCAATATAGGACCAAATCTACAATCCTAAAGGCCTTGATTTTGGCTCGGCGGTCAAACCATCTCTTCACTACGCCCTGATACTTGGCGAAATTTTCTATTGCGCGGTCTCAGACTTCCTCTAAATGTAAAACTTTAGCTAAACGAGCTTCCCTACGATCTCCTCCTTCATAAAAGTCGTTGATGAACTGAAGAGTCAGAATTTTTAGGTGGATGGGGAATATTGGCTCAAGGCCATAGACAAGGTGGAACGGGGAATCACCAAGGGCAGCCTTATGGCGGGTGCGATCAGCCCAAAGGGTGAAACGGAGCTGGATATGCCAGTCCTTGGGATTCCTATCTAGCAGCTTTTTTATCACGGTAATCAAATTCTTGTTTGTGGACTCGGCAAGGCCATTGCCCTGAGGGTAGTAATTGGATGAAAATTTGAAGGCAATCCCATAGTCAAATGCCCAGCTAGCAAATTTTAAAGAAGCGAAGGCAGGTCCATTGTCACATACTAGAGCATACAGACAACCAAAGCGATTTAAAATGAAACTTTCTAAGAAATCAGTAACTACTTCAGTTGTACAATGCTTACAAACTATTACTTCCATCCATCTAGTACAATAATCAGTAGCGGTCAGAATGTACCTGTGTCCTGCAGATGATGGAGGGCTTACCTGACCGATGAAGTCGAGACCTTATTGTGCAAAAGGCCTTACCTCCAGCACGGGCTGCAGTGGGACAGCAGCATTCCTCTCCCTGGTGGCAGCGGTCTGGCACGTATGGCATGAATGAACATGGCCATGGGCATCCTTCAAGACGGTTGGCCAGTAGTACCCTGCCCTTAATATCTGATGTGCCATAGAAGAACCCGAGCCATGACCTGTACCGAACTTATCGTGAAACTCCTTCAGAATGCGTTCTGCTTCCTCCTTGCCGAGGCATCTTAAATAAACTCCCTCATGATTCTTCTTATAAAGAATGGAACCCTGTAACATATAACCGTTGCTTTTCAATCTGAGAGCCCTCTTCTGGACTCCTTGCAGAAGCGGCGGACACTTGTGATTGAGCAGATAATAAACGACATCTTGGTACCACTCTCCCGGGGAGACATCTTCAAGCTGATATTGTTGTACCGTGAGTTCAGGTCCGGCCTCTATTGCTGTTTCGGCCATTGTGCGGGTGAGTGCCTGCCCTCTTACCAATTTCATTGGTTGGATCTCCATATCATATTCCTGGAGCAGGGTGACCCACTTGGCCCTCCGTTCGCCCAACTCATTTTACATGAGAAGCGTTTTGACTGCTGGGTCCGGGACAATTGTGAACACCCTGTTGCATAGAATGTAGTGTCTGAATTTCTTTACTCCCCTAACAAGAACGTACACCTGCTTTTCTATGTTGTGGTAACGCAATTCAGCATCTTTGAGGGGTGCACTCATGAAGGTGATCAGATGCTCATTTCCCTTGTCATCCTTTTGGGTCAACATACTGGCACAAGAATGCTCTGAAGCAAATGAATAAATATAGAATGGCTTCAGATAATCAGGATTGACCAACACAGGCGCCCCAGCAATGGCTCGTTTGGTCTCCTCAAAGGATTGTTTGGCCTCTGGTGTCCATTCAACTTTAGCGTCTTGCTTGAGCATGGCATTGAGAGGTTTGACTATTTCTGCAAAATCGGTGATGAATTTCCAGACGAAATTGATCTTTCTGAAGAAAGACTTTAATTCCTTCTTGCTGCCTAGGGGCTGAATCTTGAGTAGCGACTCAATGCGTTTAGGATCAATGGAGATTCCTTGCTCTAAGATGATGTGCCCGAGTAATCTACCTTCGGTCACTCTAAAAATGCACTTCTTGGGGTTGAGAGAAACCCCGAATTCCCGCCATCTCTGAAATACTTTGCATAGGTCAAAGACGTGATCACCTCGCTTCTTGGAGAATACGGTCAAATCATCCATATAGATGATTATACATTTGCCAATCAGGTCCTTGAAAGCGATATCCATGGCGCGTTGGAAAGTGGTGCTGGCGTTGATGAGCCCAAACAACATTCTTCTATACACAAATGTCCCCCACTTGGTGGTGAACGCAGTCCTGTGGCGATCCTCGTATTGTACCATTACTTGATTATACCCAGAGTATCCGTCGAGGAACGACATCATCTGGGAGCCATTGACAATTTGCAGCACTTCATCTAGTGAAGGTACCGGATAGTTGTCCTTTTCTGAGGCGCGATTGAGATTACGAAAATCCATGCACAATCTGATCTCTCCATTCTTTTTCCTGACTGGGACCAAATTAGCCACCCACGTAGAGTGCCTAACGGGAAAGATGATCCTTGCTGAAAGTAATTTCTGCACCTCCTTGTAAACAATAGGTTCTAGCAGGGCATTAATAAGGTGATGTCGTTGACGGAATGGCCTCACCTCAGTCTTTAGAGGGATGGTATGCGTGATGACAGATGTGTCGTATGTTTTCAAATCTTCGTAACTCCATGCCACCACATCAGGATATCTATGCAAAGCATTCGTGATTCCCCTCTTTTCTTCGGTCGTGCATACCTTTCCAATAAAAACATTCTTGGCATCCTCGGTTGTTCCCAAGTTATGAGCATTGCACTGGTTGCTTATAGTCTCCCTTTTTGTTTGTCGATCTTGATCCCTGATCTGATCCAAATCGAATACACGCTCCAGCTGAACCATCCCTCTAGGGATCGTGTTGGTTTTCAGATTGATAACCCCTTCTATGTCTAATTCAACCTCCTGTGGATCAGCTTCATCAATTATTTGGGCATCAAAGACGTCAGAGCTTGTGATGAACTGGAGGATATGCTTGTCGTCGTTGAAGACCTGTAGGTGGGTAACATTGTCCGAGACTGATGGCGTAGATGTTAGCTCAACAGTGAACTTCTTAAGCTCTAACAAAGAGAGGGGCTGTAATGTGTTGGCTGCTTGAGCCAAGGCATCAGCGGTGTGATTCTGAGCATGAGGGATCAGTTGTATGTTGACCGCATCTAGGCCCTCTAGGAGATCCCACACCCTGTGTCTATAATTGGCGAGTCTTCGATCATGGCAGGAGTACAATTTCCTGACCTGCTTAACCACAAGTGCGGAATCCCCGAAGACTTGCAGTACTTTCACATTTTTCTTCAAGGCCATAAGAAGGCCAAGGACCAAGGCCTCGTATTCTGCCACATTATTGGTGCAATAAAACTGTAATCGATGGGTAGCGAGGAATGTCTTACCCATTGGACTGATGAGTTCGATCCCCACTCCAGCTCCTTTTCTTGACTTTGATCCATCAAACCGGAGCATCCAGCACTCAGAGGATTCCTTATCTTCGGGTTTGATTGAGCCTTCGTTCTCCTTTGGCTGGACAGCGGGCCTAGTGATCTTAAGAAGGCTTTCCAGGTCGAGGCAATGGTCAGCTGGTGGTTCCGGCGGCGTCTCCTTTGGTGTTCCTATCGGAGGAGCAGCGGCTTTCTTAACATGCATCACTGCTGCTTGGCACAAGCAACAGTCGAACTCGGAGTGAGCAGCGTTGTGGACCCTACACCAATTCGGCAATAATAGGTCTTGGAAATTCATTCTAGCTCCTAGGCTGAGCTGATCTCTTGTACATTTTTCAATAAACTCCTGGAAGCCATCAAGCAATCTCCAGTTGTCATCTTTATCCGGCTCATCATCAGCTTCTGCCAACATTTTTTCATCTGGGGGCATTTGCTCAGAACCCGCCGAGGGACTGCATAATACCAGCAATACCTCATCTGCCCATTCTTCTTGAAGCTCTAGCTCATTTTGGTAGGCAAAAGGGTGGTAATTCCCCAAGTCAGTCTCTGCAAACAGCACCTCGTTGAGATTATTGTATTCTGTTATCATATATTTCATTCAGGGTTCACGGTCAATACGAATCTGATTTGGCAGCCCCTTCCACGGCAGCCACATGTGAGACAAGTCGGTGGCGGTGTACCTGTTCAGCGCCTTGGTAAACTCTCTCCCCAGAATGATTCCATAAGTATCAGGTATGTCTGCCACTTGGATGTCCACAACCTGCTGTATCCGGGGGTCCACAGCGATTTGCATGGGGATGTGATTTATTTTGCCTACGATATTAATCTCTGTTTTGTCCAGTTGGGTGACCTTTCTCTTTGAAGGCGTCGGGGTGATACCGAGAGCTTTGCACACGGCTAAGGGCATAACGTTGGCAGACGCGCCTGAATCGAGCAGGCAGTTGTGCAAATTCTTGCCAAAGACCCTAATAGTAGTCAGGAACGGGGGAGTTTCCGGTCTCCCTTGGAGGATACCAACGGGTGTATCCATTTGAGCTATTTGGCCTTTGTTCCTGTCACTGCCTGTATCCTTGGTTTGTTTAAACTGCTGGTCCTTGGGAGGCTATCTACCAGCCCTCTCTGGCTCCTTTTCAGTGTATCTGCCAGCCGACTGATTGATGGGCATATGATTCCTTCTTCCGGTGTTGTCCTGTATCTCTTGTTCTTTCCTGGGCTCCTCAAAGGTTACCCTCTTGGCCGGGGTCTCTTGTGTCATGCTAGATGAGGGAGTCTCATTCAGAACCCTGAAAAAGGCGTGCCTCATGGCAGGAACCTTGAGCAGTTCGAAGACTGACAAACTAATTTTAACCTTCTTGAACTCTTCCGCCACATCCTCACCCATTTGGTCGATTTCAGAGCTAAAGGCCTGGCCTATGGGGGAACTAGGGGTTTGACTCTTGGTTTGCCCAGGTGGATTTTGGGATTGGCCCTAGGGCTGACCTTGCGGTTGGTTTTGGGATTGGTTCCTATTGAGATATTGGGCGGGTATATGAGGGAGCCCTAGGTTATTGTTGGCATTTGGATCAGGCGGGGTGGCGAAGTTGTTTGGTGGGGTAGAAGTTGTGAAGGGCTCGCTGGCTTGTCTATTCCTAAGGAAATAGGGACTTGACCATTGATGGAACATGTGGACCTCATCGACAAATGGCTCTTCTTCATCCACCAGACCGTTATCTACCGAATCAAAAAGCTGAGCTAGAGTTGATTCGTTGCTTACCTCTTACGCTTTCTCATCCTCGATGGGGGCGGGCTCGGCTTCGGGCTCGTTGCGGTCTCCTCGTAGAAACGACGCCTGATTGACCACCAGACATGAGGAATCGTAGGGCTCCGATGGGACGATGTCCCTGTAGTTGGCATTATCGACGGCATTTTGTACCTCTACTTGGAAGATTTTAGCAGCCGCCTGGAACTCGGGATAGTCCAGCTCAGAATGCTTGCTAGTTTTGTGAAGTCGGCACCATCCGGACAAAGCCGCCTCAGCCAGATACACACCGCTGGATGTTCTGTCATTACCTGCTGGTTGATCGAATGGCGTGGGGACACCGCCGTTGTTGGGCCTGGTGCTCCATGTGCGGTTTTGCCTCTAAGAAGGCCTTCTTTCTGTGTTTTGATTGGAGTTCTGCCCCCTCTCATAATTCTGCCCTGAGGAGGTACCTGCTTCTCGATAATCTTTGTTGTCTCTATTGTCTCGAGACTCTTGACTGTCCCTGTTGAGATTGGCCTGAAAGTTGCGTTGGGAGGCCTGCAGCTGATTATTCTGGTTCTTCAGATGCGTCATCTCTATGGACATCTTCTTAATCATTTCGGTCAGCTCCTCTAGCTTATCTTTCTCGGCCGCACCACCAGGCGACGGGGCCGGGTTTTGGAAAAAAGTGGGCAGGGCTGCCGGCTGATTTTGATATGCTAGAGGAAAGTCCGGTCCTGACAAGTATAACGGTGCTTGGGGCTGTTGGGAATATGCTTGCTGCTGCGGAGCCATCTGAGAATAGTTGTACTACTGTTGGGGCTGCAGATAAGACATCGCGGGAGGCGCATAATTCAACGGCTGCCCCAGATGCGGCACCATCGACAATTGTGGCACCTGGTTCAAGAGAGGAGTTTGGTGAGCAAACGCCTGGTTGAGCCCCTGAATTTGCATTAGGTGGGCGACGGGCCCCAAAGAGGGCAGCGGGCCGAAGATATTTTGTCCCAAATCTGCACTTGCAATGATAGCTTCCACATAGGCGGTTAGTAAGGTAGCAGGCGGCAGGCATATCCTTTTTACCAATGTCGTTGTGAGGTTATCCAGGGCCGCGTAGTAGACCGGCAAAGCAGTCGCATCATTATGGAGGTACGGATCCTAAAGCCTCATGTGAGCCCGATGAAAGCGATCATTGAAGGAGCCAATGGGTTCGTTGACCTCCCTTCTGATGGACATAAACTGCTGGTAAAGGTCAGCGGGGTTGACAGGAATCTTGTACTTCTGCAGGAAGGCATTCTTCATCAGGGTCCACGAGGTGATTGATCCCTGCGGCAGATTGATGTACCAGTAGAAGGCCTCTTCTCCCAACGAATGCGGAAAGAGGCGACACGCCACGTCCTCGTGACCCACCTGCATTTCGGTAATCGCCGTTTCAAATATCTTGATATGCTCTTCGGCTATTCTTTGCATATCACGTGGATGGAATTTTGAACAAAAGCCCTCCAGATTCTTGGGCATATCATTGTAAACAGCAAAGTGTATTGGCGAAGAATTATGCGCAAGCCAAGCCATGAGGGAAGGCGGAGGTGGCACTTGCTGTTGGAGAATAGGAATTTGGGGCTATATTGGCAATACAACCACAATTTGGGGCTGCCCTTGAGCTATGGCTGCCCGGACTGTGCTTTGGGCTGAAAGAGCCAGGAGAGGAGCTAACCCCTGGCTGCCGGAAGGAAGATGTGCAAATGCTGTTTAAGACGGTTGGGTGGAAGATGAAGGCCAGCCAAGTGAAGGTGGAGGTGAAATGGAGGTGGATGAAAAAAGAGGAAGAGACGAAGCTGCTTCTTTGTGCTCGTTTGGCCCTCGTGGGAGGCTGTAATTCTTTAAATTCTCCCTTGTTTAGTGCTGATTGCAGAATCCTTTGAAACCTTTCCAGGGAAAATGATCTCATCCGATCTAGCTTCACTTTATCCCGTAGCTTAGTCTTTCGATCGCTGCCCTCCTTCTAGCACCAGTTCTGTTGATGGTGTTTTTATGCACTTCTCAACACAGGCAGTGCATAGGCGCACTACCTCTCTTGAAAGATAATTTACCACAATCAAGTTGCAGAACACTATCCTAAGGTCTCTTGGATTTCAGGTCATGACGTGCTTAGATACCTCAGTAGTTTGATGTGATTTGCTGGAATCACAAGGCGGCCTTACAGAAACACGAAGTATGGGCACAAAGCTTGAAGTTGGATCTTCGAAAAGGAGTTTAACATGTAAGCAGTTATGTCTGGGCTGTAGGTTCAAACAGCAGTCTCAAACTCCATCTAGTTGTTGGATTTTGCTTTATAAAGTGCAATGAACCTTGATATTGTTCAGTTTCTAAACAAAGTGAAAAAAGAGCGGAGGGGAAGAAAAATTCCTAAGCCTAAAGCTTGCTGCGAACAGTGATAATGGAGTCCCTGCAATGGACAATTCCTTCAAAACAATATCCCACTTAACCAGGGATTTCACAGTATCATGGGAATCATGCAATCTTCTAAGGGCTACAGATTTTTATCCTTCATCCACCACATACATGCATGAACTAAAGATAAGTGTTTGAGGCAGCTTAAATCAGGTCTAGGCTAACTTTGCAAAGCTATCTACCTTCAGCAAATAGCAAAAAGTATGGACTAAGGGATCATCAAAAAAGAAAAAATTTTCATGAACAGCCAACAGCATTCCTAAGATTATCCAAATGACATGAACAGCTAACTAAACAGCAAATAGATCTAAGTTAAATATCTAAGACTGGAGAAGTGAATCAAATAATATGGGAGAAAACAAGGAAATGCACAAAATCAATGCTATTTCTTATAAATTTCTGCAGCATGTCTTTACAACAACTCAACTCTCTCTTTGCAAATGAGAGGAGTGCTCTATTTATAACTTTTCAAAAAACAAATAAATGGCCAAGATTCATTACAATTGTGTGGCCACAATTCATTACAAAATAGGGTTTCACCTAACCCCAAATAGATTTTCAATTAAAAAAAATCTTTTGTTTTTTCCCTATTTTGTCATCTAGTGGATGACACTATTTGCATTTTCGTCTTGTAGCTGATTGCTATTTTTTTGCCTGTAGCTACTTTTCTGGGAGGTCTCCTTCCTTAGCTGGGCTGTCTGGTTACTCCTTGGAGGCTGCGTGTTCAATATGCTTGAGGATTACGGCCTGGAGCTTGTCTACCTCGAGGATTTCACATCTCAACACCTGGTAGCTCCATTCTTTTGCGTTCTCTTCTAGCCGCTTCCAGTCCTCGTCATACTTTGAGCCCTGATCCCTGAAGAGCTCTGATCTCTCGAAGGCACGGGCAGCGAAACTCAAGAAGTCCGTTGTGATATCTCCAGCTGTCCCGTCCTTCATTCTCTCCTCAAAGTATGACCTAACCTTTTCCGCATCCAACTGCACCATGGGCATATCATAGCCTGTTATCATCTTGAGGTACTCGGTGCATTCCGCTCGGATTTCTTTGATCCATGCAATATCTAGATCCACCCTGCTCTAGATCTGCTCCATCATTTCCCTTTGGTTGATGAGGTCTCTGCGCCATATGTCTACCAACCATTGATCCTCCTAGCTTTTCTTCCCACGCGCTTTCTGGCATTTGGAGGATGGCCTCAACCTTCGGGAAGGCAGAGTCGTAGATCACAGGGAAGTCGGTGCAGAGCTTTCTTGTGCTTTCCAAAGACTGAACCAGGTCCAGGAACTTGTTGGCTATCTGCATAGCCAAGCCGATCCCTACGTTTCTGACCTTTGCAACCTACTAGAACCAGTCCTCCGTGGTCTTTTCTAAGTTTTTCCTCCTCTCCAGCTTATCTATCTGCTCCTTGGAGAGTAGCTGTGGCGTGGCCGTCGAGGTAGTGGGGAGGTCGTCTATTGAAGACCACTGCTGGATGTAGTCGGTTAGGGCAGCAACCTGCACCTTTAGCTCGTCTTTGGTGATCTTATCCTACTTAATTAGATGCACCACCGTGGCCACTGACTCCTCCAGATGTCTGACCTTCTGTTCCCTGGTAGCTGTCCCTAGGTCGATCGTGGAGATGTTGTAACTTACTCTTGCCTGACCAATAGTTGGCATTGCCACTTATGCAGCCTGGGAGCCATAAGCATCCATGGTTATCCTGGAATGGACCTTAGGCTTCTTCTCCTTCTTTGTTGTTGCTAGAGATCGAGCCAAGATGGCTTCCAATCTCGACCTCGGGTCGCTCAGGACAGGAGTAGTCTTTTCAAGTTGTTTTTCCAGCCAGTCGGGCATGGCAGACTTATATTTGGGTGTATCATGGCTGCCTTCACCCGTCTTAGTCAGAGGCAAGACTTCTGCCTCCTTTTCCTTTTCAAGTTCTTCCTTTTCCCTGGCAGCATCCTCCTCCTTGTCAGAATCTTGATAAAGCACGAGGTGTTTGATAGGTAGCTTGGTGGATACAATCTGGGCGGGATCCTGTTCTTTTGCTGTCTCCTCTTCCTTCTTTTCTCCAGCAGCCTCAGGTTCTGGACTCTTCACAATGTGGGTTTCTGCCTCAGCGATATCCTTTTCAGGCTGCCCCTCTGGTGGATGTCCTTCTTCACCACGTGGCGACGGTTCTGCCTCTTCTCCAACATCCTTTAGTTGTTGGGCCAACTCTTCTTCGACGTCATCATCAAAAACCTGAATAATTTCCTTGGCACCCGAGCCATCCTCTCCATCCCCACCCTCAGAAGAGCCTATTTTTTCTTCCTTTTAGGCAACCTTGTCGATGGTTCTACGCTCAAATTCAGGTTGCTCATAATAGTCGTCGGCCTCTTCCCCAATAGGCTTTGAAGCTTCCTGTTCTAGCTTGTCCATTTCCTTGGAAATCTGCATGGTGGCCTCCATGGTCGGTGGACCTGTTGGTGGTTGCGAAGGCTGAGATGTTGCGAGGGCTTGGGCGAGGGTAGCCTGGAGAGCAGGGTCCATTAAGACTTGCGAGAGCTCAGGAGGAAGACTCTGCAGGTGCCTTGTAATGGCCTCGGGCACACTAGAAAGTGGAACAGGCGATGGTATTGTTGCCAGAGGCAAGGAGGTGATGGGAGACATGGCAGCAGCAGAGGAAGGGGAAGTGGTCATGCTCGAGGAAGAGTCGATATGTATTATGGACCTGGCTAGGGGCGAAGAAGCAAGGTGAATAGAGATGTCCACCGCTTGGGGAGATGAGGTGGCTGCGGCCTGAGAGGTGGGCAGCACACCAGCTGGGGGAGGAAGGAGCAATGGAGGCTGCGCCTCTGTTGTGACCACTGCCCTTTTAAGCTTCTTGGGAGATGAGCCTCCCGTATCTTTTGTTGCTTGCTCTTTGGGGTCCCCAGACTGTGCTGCTTCTGCTTCTTTTCTCTTCTAGGACCTGGTGATGGGGGGAGACTTGGAAGTCTCACCAGCTGATGGGGAGGCGGCAACATCCTCCATGGCACTCAGCTCGCTTTTGAGTGCCTCGTATGTTAGAGTTACCCCTTGTTGCTCCAGTTGTGCCACCTGTCCATCAACCTACTCCTTAGTGCAAGCTATGATTGGCTTCGTGATAATATCCAAGTCCTCTACCTCCTGCTCGTCCCAGTTGATGGAGGGGATTGTCAGGTTGGCAACTGCAGGGTACCTTAGGTGCACAAGGGTAGATTCATCCTCTTCAAGTTGGTTTGGCACTGGAAACAGTTGTACCCTCCTTAAGAACTGCACTGTCATTCGCATGTAGTGTCTCTTTCAGACCTCCTTATCATCTCTACAATCTGCCCAGAAATTTTCAACATGGTACTGGTGAGCGTATGCCGGTCCTAGCGCCTTCCTGATGTGGCCGTGGGGGTCCATTTGTGGGTGAGCCGTGTACCACTCAAAGTTATACTCTTTGAGTTCATTTTCTGAGTTACCGGCGCATTGAGATGTTTGCAGTCGGTAGAGGCCTTGGCTGAGGGTCATGGGATAAGGGATCCCTGCTACGTGCTTCTAGCTGAAGACTGCCTGAATATGTTGGAGCTGCCGGGAAAGCTCTAGGAAAATAATCCTATCATTTGGGTATCTGGGCAGCTTGTTCGGCCGTTCCGTGAATCCCTGGGCATGGATGTACATAAACATAGGGAACTGAATGTATAAGAAGGCATACTCCTTCAGGAGTGCCCTGGCACTGTGAGATACTCTTCTCTCGAAGTCCCCGGCTATCAATCTGATAATATGGCCTATGAAGGCATCATTGACCTGGCGCTACTCCTTTTTGAAGTAGCGGTATTATAGCTGAGGGTACCGGTCAAAAGGCTTAAGCCCTCGTTGGTGATCTCCATTTAGCACCATGAAGAGCCCACTATATTGCCTCTGATCTGGAAATGAGTACACCAGGTACGAGGTCATGTAGAACTTGTTACTTTTCTTGATATTTACAAACTGCTCGTGGAAGCAGTTGTTGATGATACTCCCCCAGTCGAACGAGATCTTAGTTTTCACGTCCTCATTTCCTTGTATGATTTGCTCGATATAGTAAGCCATCCACTCCTGGAAGTAGGTGTCTGCTGGGAGGCCCATGACCCTGCTTAGCATGGTTACCAAGTCGTGATAGTCTTCTTGAAAATCATTGCGAAACAGCTCTTGGGGAACTTTTACAGCGCTGCCCCGCTTCTCCTTCAACCAGTAAACGTTGAATGACTTCTTGATGTTCAATAGATTGGCATCCCATGCTGCCTGACACTGCTCCAAAGTGGGGACTTGCATATGTGGGAATGTAGGGATGTGGAATATTTTTGTAATTCCTTCCGGAGACATGTCGGCAAGGATATTCCCTTCTTTGTCCACGATCGTTCGCGTGTCCATCTGGTAGGCTTCTCGGCAAGCCATTACCAGTTCAGGTGCTATTAGAGACGGAGGGAAGCCAACAGCTTTAGCGATTCCGCTTTGGCGTATCAATCGGGCATTCTTTGTCTTAGGGTCGACCTTGACCCTCTGGGTGAACTCATCTATGTCCACCTGGCCTATATTGGTGTCCGAGATCTCTTTCCAGTCAGTCGAGACCTTTGACTGGAGCGGTTCACCCTGAAATTGGAACTTCATTTGGTCTTTGTCGTCTTTCCCACGAGCGGCCCTTCTGGATTTCTTACCCTTGTCCTTTTCGGTAGAGGCCCCTGAAGTTCCTGCGGCCGATTCGATATATCCTGCAAGCAGAGGGTGAAGTCAGCACAACAAAACATCGAAAATGTTAATTTTAGTCTGTATTGTAAGCATATTATATAACTAACCATTCAAAGGAATCATAAATTTAATTCTCAGATGATACCGATTTCATTTTGGGGCAAATGAGCAATCCGGGCCCGGAGGGCCAGACTTCCCTGGCAGGAATGCTGCCAAGAAGGGAAAACATGCCTGAAAGCTCCCGGGGACACCCGTTGGCCAAATTTTGATGTTTTAAGGGGTCCATGATGGAGAACAGCGTGATTTAGGATGTGGGTCGAAGTCTGATTCTCAATTTGGATTGATTTGGATCGATTTGGGGGACTCCGGGGGTTTCAGGCCGGAAGGCAGTCAGTCGAATGAAGCCGGCGGCGGTAGACACCAGACGGAAGTCCTGTGGCGGAAGTCCGGAGTCTGGAACCCGGGAAGGAAAGGGTTGACCGTCATCAGGTTTGGTTTCACAATTTTAGATTGGATGACTTTCGGAGCACCGGGCCCCGGAGGCCGGGAGGACGCTAGCTGACAGCCGTCGCGAGGCTACGACAACCCACAGGCGACGGCAGCAAAAGCGACACCGGGACCCGGGAGGCGGAACGGTGTGAGGTACAGGCCGCCAAGGGTATTTTGCGATGATTTACACAACGGCGGCGAAAGGGGAACCGGGACCCGGGGACCAGAGAGACAGGTGAGAGCGGCCGCCGTGAAGGAATAGACAGCGACAGCGAAGAGGCCACCGGGGCCCGAGAGACGGAGCGCCGCTGGAAGGGTTCTGCCGTGAGCGGCGGCGAAACCGCCACAGAGTTCCGGAGACGGAACTCCAGAAATCCGGGCCCGGAGGGTCGTGGGGACGCGGAAACAGGGGCCTCGCCGGGGAATTTTTGATGTTAAAACGGTGGTGAATCCAAGGCGGAAGCCCGGGACGGGAAACCCGGAGGCCCGGGCCCGAAAGGGCGAACCTCCGTCAGGATTGTGACTCCGGATTCTGACGGCGACGGAAGGTTTCGGGCCCGGCATGGTCCTTCGCACTGTGCGAAGAACACCCACGGGGCGGACAAGTCCCGGGAGACGATAAGGGTGATTCCGATGGTTTCTGGCAAATTCGAACATATGGGTTTTGGGCGCGTCGCGGGGGTGTTCTTTTTATACATTTTAATTTTGTTCTTTAATTCATTTAAATCCTCACAATGATCAAAAATGATGGGAGAGCGAACGAGGATGGCCTACCTGCAACTCGCTAAGCGGGTAGGTGATGGGATCCACCAGTGGAGTTGACAGAGCGAGGTTGATGCCAACGATCGTGACGATGCAGATTGCAGTGGGCTCCAATTCAATCGCTGCTCCAACTCGCTCAAATTTGCTAAGTGAAAAATACATTGGGGACCACAGTTTATATACCCCTCGCCATTAATGCGTGCATTAAATGCTTCGTACGATCGCGCCAAAAGTCAGTCAGTTTCAAATTTGGGTCGGCGGCGGCGACGAGGGTTTCGGGATCCGACAGGCGGGAAGCCGCGGAATGACGGCCGTCGTGAAACTTTGCGAGGATTTCGAACGGCGGTGGCAAAGGTGTGACCGGGGCCCGGAGGGCGTGGCGCCGCATGGGGCTTGCCGCCACGAGATTTCGCTTTGCATTACGACGGCGGCGGCGAACAAGACCCGGGGGCCCGAAGGGTGGGCAGCCACTGGGAGTTTGCCGCCGAGGGCTTTTGGTTTGCACAGCGGAGGTGAAAGGCGCCCGGGGGCCCGAGAGACAGGCAGCCGACGGAGGATTGCCGTTGTGGACGGCGATCCTGGGGCGGAAGTCCGGACGCGGACTTCCGGCACCCGGGGTCCGACAGAGCAGTTGCCACCCGGAAACCCACAAGGAACAACAAATGGCGAACGACGGGGCAGGTTCCGAAGGGCAGAAAGATGCCCTGGGAACGCTGTCGGGGCGGCAAATGAAATAGGGAAACCTGATAAGGGAACCACGTAGGCCCGGGCCCGGAGGGGCCTAGGGCCGCCCCAAAGCCCGAAAGGCCTAAGGAATCCACAAGGCCCCAGAGGGCACCAAAAATTAACAGGGAAAGCACGGTCGATCTTAGGATGAAACTTTAGGGTAATATCAACCATGCAAAATGTCAAAAAAAGAGGGGCACGCAAAACGAGGCAGCCCCGACAGACCCGACAAGGCAAAAGAAAAGAGGGTCCCCGTTCCCAACGGGGTGTGTGTGCTGAGGGCACAACAGGTCTTTTTGCTAATGTATTTTAGTTAATAAATTTAGGATTTAGTTGTTAAAATATATTATATAGTGTTTTTAATTTGAATGTGATAGTAAATTATTTTAAATATTTATAATTTTTGAATATATAAATGCATTTTAAGTAAATTGAATATAATAATTTTTCCTTTTATTATTGTATGTTAAATGTTTTCATGTATTAATTTTTGCATTCTATTTAATTAAATTTAAGAATATAATGTACTTCAATGTAATGTGTGTATTTCTAATTTACCTTATATTCTCATGTGCTAAGCTTTAAACTATATTCTATTAAATCAAATCTAAAGAATAAATTGTACTTCAATACCATAGCCTACTACTAAACACTGGTGAGTTCTATTCATTTAAATAAAATTTAACGGATTGTGTACTCCTAAACTCTTCCGTACTTATCTCTCAAAATTTGACAAATTTTGATCAATTAAGTTATGGATATATTTGATGATAAATAAAATAATAATAAATAACTTATGACTCTAATAGAAATTCAAATTTTAAAGATTAACTTCATTTAAAATATTTATTTTTAATTAATTAGAACAAGTTTTATAATAATTTTATTTGAAAACTATTTTAAAACTAATTAAACTATATCAATTAAAATTTATAGAATATATTATATGAATTTTTTTTAAATAGAGTAAAAGGATTTTGAAAGGTTTCCATAAGCATTGCAATCATCAAAAAAAGTTCTTGGTACTCCTCTATTACATGACTAACCACCTATCATATGCATAGTTCCCAACATTTAGTTATTTTTACATGCCCATGTATTTTGGGAAGGTAGATTTTTTAATTTAAGAGTCCTTTGTCACAATGACTAACCACCTATCTTCATATGCATAGTTCCCAACATTTAGTTATTTTTACACACCCATGTATTTTGGGAAGGCAATTTTTTTAATTTCCACTCTTCAAGATGAAGTTATTTGAGATTAGAAGTGGGTTACATGGGAAGGAGTTATATTTTTTAAGCTTTAAATATATAATAAATAAGTTTTCAATAGATTAGAAAATAAAATTTATTATGAATTCTTTGATATATTATAATTTTGTTTTAAAATGTTTATATTAAAATTTAAAATATTAATTTAAGTCTAAAAATATAATATATTTTGATATAATGAGTATATATATATATATATCAATATATTGTTTAGGTATGGTTATAGTTTATCTAATTATTTTTTCTCACAAAATATTATGTATTTAATATTTATTATGTTAATACTTTACTGTTCATATTAATTTAAATTAGACAAGACTACTATAATATAATGATCCTATCAACTAGGTCTAGTGTATCAACATTAATATTTATTTCTTTACAATATTTTATTTGAATTTTATGTAGTCAATTATTATTGTATTGAGAGTTTTATAGTCAAAGTTCTTTATAATTCATTTACTAACTTTTTAGGTCTATTTAGTTAGATCATATTTAAGGAATATAGTGTACTTTAACACAATAATTGTACAATACTATACAATTAAACTCCTCTCTCCTGCTTTCATTTTTTAATTTGTTAGCTCTATTAAATAAAAAAATCTAAAGAATATAATGTACTTCAATGTAACATTTGTACTCCTAAAATTACTCCTAGGTCTAGTGTATCAACATTAACATTTTTTTTACAATATTTTCTTTGAATGATATGTAGTCAATTATTATTGTATTGAGAATTTTATAGTTAAATATCTTTTATAATCTCATGTACTAACTTTTTAGGTCTATTCAGTTATATCAAATTTAAAGAATATAGTGTACTTTAACACAATAATTGTACAATATGTATAGTTAAACTCCTCTCTCTTGCTTTCATTTATTAATTTGTTAGATCTATTCAATAACAAAATATAAAGAATATAATGTATTTCATTGTAATGTTCGTACTCCCAAAATTCTCTTATACTCTCCTGCATTAACTTTTGAACTCTATTAAGTTAAATCAAATTGAAAGAATATAGTGTACTTCAATATGTACGACCTTATTCTTGATGTTTGTCATGTATAAAGGTTTGACCTCTATTCAATTAAGTCAAGTCAAAAGTAAATAGTATTTGTGTATTTCAATACAATAATTATAAATATTTTTAAAGATAATGTTGAACCTTAATAGCCTGCACCCAAGCGTAGCTGGCTTGAGTCTCGAGTTTGCTCCCTGTTGGCTTGAGTCTCGGGTTTGCTTCCTACTGTCTTAGGTTTGACTCTGAGGCTCAAATTTAAGTGATGCACTTGTATTGTGGTACCCCTTGGATTTAAAAAAATTTTTGAACCTAAATATATATTTACAAAATTAGATCATCTTCAAATGTTTATTTATTCTTTTATTTCAATTTTTACTTGAAGTTATTTTATTTGAGACAAAACTTACTTTGATATAACTAGAGAGCTATTTTAGTTTTTATTTAACAAATGATTTTTTTATTTTTATTTTAATATTTTAAACTTAATAATTTCATTATTGCTTTATATTATTTTTTTAATTTAATTTTTCATATTTAATAAGATTCTATTAGTATGATGCTTGTATTTAAAAGCTTCTAGATTTATTTCTTGGATCATACTTTATGATCCATAATCAAGATACATGATCTAGAAATTATTGTCAATTTTATCAAATTTAAGTTAAGATATTCTTTATATTCATTGGTTTTATTTATATATTTGGACCTCAACACAAAGGAAATAGGTGTTTCCACCTTTTGGGAGATGGAACTTAACCTATTTCATCCTTTGGCTCATTGGGAAACCAAGATCCCTCAACAAAGTGACTCAATTGAGAGAAGGAACTAAGGGTTTCCTTGTGTGATTAAATTCGGTTTCACCATTAAAATGAAGTTTCAAATGATAAGTACAAACACCAATACACAAAACCGTAGAAACTTGAGAGCATGAAATCAAATTGACAAATTGGAATAAAATAGAAAGGTACCTGGAAGGATGATGGAGTTAAAGCAAGGTATGCAACTCTTAAAATTGTTGTTTTAAAGTGCACTATGACTAATACACCAAGTTGGGTGATTTAGTCTCAGTTTAGGGTTTTTTGGAAGGATCTAGAGTCTTCTATGAGTTCATCAGGGTCTGTTCAATGGTGATCAAAAACTGTAACAGGACTAATACACTAGGTTGGACATATGAATCCCACTCTAGGTTTTTTTGAGGATCTTTCAAAATCTTCCAAACCTAGATCTGATATTGTTGAATGTTGTCTGAAGGTTATATCAAGGACTAAATCACCAAGTTGGGCGAATGAGTCTCATTCACCTAAACCTGCAAAATACACATTAAAAGATAGAGAAAATATTGTTTTCTTAGTGGATGGGGTTATATCTCAATCAAACCCCATTTGAGTAATTAAACTATAAAATGAATTGAAATAACATGAAGGAATGAGGAATGAACAAATGAGTGTAATAACTCACCAAACCTTTATGTAATCCTTGGAGTGTATATTTTCACTTGTATGAATTGGATTTAATGAATGTGTATCTTGATCATGAAACTTGATATGGATTTGAATGCTTGAACTTGGATCACAAATGCTACATCAACATGTTAGCTCAGAAGCATACATGATGCATAAAGACCTTGACATGATGCTTGAATCTCAAATTGCTCCAAAATGCTTGATAATCAACTCTTGAATGCTCTCTTGATAAAAAATAATGATTCTAGATCTTAGGTTTTTGCTCTTAAATCTTTTTCTTAGATGAAATAATCACTAGAAACCTTTGCTCTATATGCATTCCATCTAATTTACCATTTATTAGATCCCAGATGCTAATATTCACAAAATTTGAATTGAAAACCCTAATTTCTTGCTCAAAACCCTAGAAAGTCCCCAAATGGGACTCATACACCAAAGGTGGCATATGGGTCCCATCTACGACGACTCATACATTCCTGTAGACATGGAAAATATATCGATATACTTCATCCTGATTATTAACAACATTTCCATCTGCATGTGCAACCCTTCCACGACCTTCTGGCCTTCTATCTGTCCTTCCTTCATTTTGTGGACATTCATAGGCTTGATGCCCTTCTTCGCCACAATGGTAACAAGTTCCTCTAAAACCACCTCTTCCAGGTCCTGGCCCAGATCTTCCTCGTCCTCTACCTCTTTGATCACCACTGTTTTGATCATGTGGGCGATAGAAGTTATCATTCCTCTGGCTTCGATTGGTACCCACATCTTCATTTTTCCTTTCATCCTCATTTTGGCTCCCAAAAGATCTTCCACTACCCCTTCCATTTTGACCTCGGCCTTTTTGCTTGTTGTCAAATCTTTTGTTCAGCTTCTCCTAAACTTTCAAAGAAAATTGGTATGGATCCTCAATGGTGGTCATTCTGACCAGGGGTAGCTCCTCTTGAATGCTCGGTCGTAACCCATTAAGATAACGGGCTACCTTCTCCTTGTTGGCCTTTACATGGCCTATTCTGATGATCATCTTGTAAAAATATTCGGTGTATTCATTCACAGATCTACTTCCTTGCTTCAGTCCTTGCAATTTCTTCAGTAGATCTAACTCATAGTCCACTGGTATGAACTGTTTCTTCAGTTTCTCCACCACGCGATCCCAATTGTTGATCTTTCCTTTTCCTCTTCGATTTCTCTCCAACTGGACCTCTTTCCACCAAATATTGGCATGGCCCTTCAACTTCATTTTTGCAAACTTAACTCGATCTTGGTCCTCTACTTCTTCATACTCAAAGTATTCTTCTAGCTCGTTGATCCAATTGATCAACTCTTCTAGGTTTAGACTTCTAGAATAATTGGGGACTTCTATTCTGGGTCTTTTTCCGATCTTTGAAATGGCCCTAATCAGCCTCATTTGATCTCGATCAATAGCTTCTTCTTCCTCTTTTGTATCTGTATCATCCACCTCTTCTTCATCCTAGCTTTCTCCTCTTCTTCCCAGGTCTAACCCTCTTCTCATTTGTTCTTGCAATGCATCAATTTATCTTTGGAGGGCTATGAAACCATCAGCCGCCAATGGATCTCTTCCACCAGCATTTCTGCCACCTCTGTCACCTCTAGCCCCACCACGCCTACCATGCATTACTCTCGGAGGCATCTTGAATACCTCAAACCCACAACCACGGTCCTAGTGTAAACTTCCTCACGATCGGCGATCTGTTCACATGCTCAAGAAAACCTGCTCTGATACCACCTGACGAGGGCGCAAACCCGAGACACAGAAATACACTCACAAAATGGAGAATAATATTTTCTATTCAAATATGGAGCTCTTACATGAAAATTATAGAAGTCGCAGAAAGAAAATTACAACATTACAGAAATTACCCAGATCCCCCTTTCACAGCATGCGAACTTCTTTTCCCAAAAAGTTACTCAAAAATCAGAAACAAGCCCATAAATAGACCCATTTTGGTTTGGAACCAAAAACAACCTTCGAGATAAGATTTTTGGCAGTTTGGCACCAAAATTACAATTTGAAATTCAAGTTTAAATCTGCAGTCAAAAATTAGCACATTTCTAAAATATGCACCAACTTCTGGCAGCCATAACTTTTAATCCGACCGTTGGATCTTCAATGATAATACCTTTTCAAAAAGCTCTTGAAAAGACAATTGATTGCGAATTAGGCCTTCAATGGACTACTTTGGTGTTTCTGCAAATTTTTAGGCCCATTCGAGATCGTTTAGTGCCTCAAACTGAGCTCGGAAGTTTTTCAGGGCAAAAAGCAAAAACTGGAACTTGAATAACTTACAAATCATGAATGATCTTGACCTGATTCTTTCACCAGACTGTGTATTTTTCCATCTTGAACCTTCACATAAATTTCTGTCTTCCCACGACTTCTAATTCAAACCTGCTAAAAATAGCAGTTGAGCAGAAAAAGCAGAAAAACTGTTCTGAAAGTTGGAAACTCTTATTTGATGAAAGGGTTATCCAAAAATGCAAAAACATCACCAAAAAGCAACAACAGGAACAAAAATGGAAATCATCTTTTTTGGGTGATGCAAGATTGCCTCACATCACTGGATGCTCCTGCATCATAGTGTTATCTTGAAATGTTCCTTCTCAATCACATTTCACCAAATTAAGCCCAAAAAATTCTCTTTTTCTAAATGAGTCATAATTAAGAAAACAACACAAATGAAACCTAAATATTTACAAAATTACTAGACAGTAGTTCTAGTGTCATAGTTTAGGTATTTTTTTGATCAATTTTGATTTTTTATTTATGTTAGTTTCTAATTTTGGGGATGTGGATTCAAAAATGATACTTGGTAGTCAAATAATCCTAAAAAAATTCACTCTTTATTTAGAAAATGCTCTAATGTTTGTACCTTTAGTACATTTTGGAAACACTCAGCCTTGGCCTTTCTGTTTAACTTAGGCCTATGTGTTAGTGCTATCTTGAAAAGTTCCTTCTTGATCATATTTCACCAAATTAAGCCCAAAAAATTATCATTTCTAAATGAGTCCTAATTAAGAAAACAACACAAATAAAACCTAAATATTTGCAAAATTACTAGACAATGGTTCTAGTGTCATAGTTTAGGTATTTTTTTGATCAATTTTGGTTTTCTATTTTTGTTAGTTTCTAATTTTGGGGATGTGAATTCAAAAATGAGACTTGGTAATCCAATAATCAAGAAAATTAAATTTAAATGAGTCGTCCTACACTTTTATTTATTCCTATGTTCCATTATAAATATATGAATTATTATTTCAAAATAAGAAAAATACAATTACAATCTAGCAAAGCTATACCAAAATTCATTTGGTTTTACTTTTATAGTTTCTAGTTTAAGATTTGGGATTCAACATATAGCTTATAGTTTAGAGTTTGGAGTTTCTAGTATTTATGGTATATAATCTATGGTTTAAGGTAAATATTTTATAATTTATGGTTTATCAAATGTATAGTAAATAAGGTTTACAATATATAGTTTATGTATAGTAAATAGGGTTTACAATATATAGTTTACTTGAATTATATTAAATAGGGTAATTTAGAGTTCAGCTTTTAGGATTTATAGTTCATGGTTTAGGGTTAAGGGTTTATAGAATTTAGCGTTTTATGATGGAACTTATTTAAAATTTAAGCTCATAGGTTTATGATGTTGAATATGGGATTTGGGGGTTTATAAATTTTGTGCAAATCTAAAAAAATCTACTGATTGCATTTTTAATGCTCTAGGATGAGAGAGGGTTCTTAAATGTGAGAGGATATGAAATGGTTTCATTAAAATGAATTTAAATACTAGAACATAATACCAAATCTCACAAAAATATACTTAGTTCACTAAAAATGGATTAAAATTTAATGTAAATATTATAAATACATATAAAAATGATATTTTAAAAGAAAATAAATAACTCTTGAATTAAAAGTTAAAGTAAATAATTTTATTTTATTTAACTTTAAAAAAAAATTATATTGTTTCTATGATTTATTTAATTATATTGAAAGATACCATAAATTTTTAATCAAGAAAGATAACTTAAAATTATAAATTCCATATAAACATCTCAAAATGAGATGTCTCAATATATTTTAAATATATTATCATTTTTAAGAAAATATCTATACCAATTATATATATAATGCAAACAATTAAATTCTTCACTTCATTTATCCTTCCCTAATACTGATAAAATATTAAAATGACATATATTTGTCTTGTAATAACACGAACAAAGGATAAAGAAATATATTATAAAAATGTTGAAAAATTATATTACAAACTTGATTTATCCAACTATTTTTAAATAATTTCTAATATAAATTATTTTTTTAATATAGATAGTTCTAAATATATTATTTTGTGAACAGTTTTATAGAGTAATTTTAATAAAGATCACAAATTTGAAAATATATATTTACTCTTAATTTATTCATTTTTCATTTCTTCTTTTATCATTTTGACAAAATCAAATTAATCACTTCAATCTCAAATAATTACCATTGTTTTTTAACAGGTACGTAAAAAAATATTTCTTTCACCTTTTCCTATCTAATTAGTTCCACACTGATATTACTCTTCTTTACATATAAAATAACAAAATGATATATCTTTATGTTGAAAAAATATGAACAAAACATAAAGAAATGTATTAAGCAGAAATTGATAAATTATATTGCAAACCTCGCTTGTACAGCCATTCAAAAATAATTTATAATATAAACTATATTTGAATCATAGACTCTTAAAGCCTTTATTGATGGAGCAGCACACAGATTTCATTGGCTCAGAAAACAAATAGAGTAAGATACTATAGACACCCATGGATAGAACGCCGGATCTCAGAAAATCTAAGGGCATTGGCTACGGCATCTCATGAGAATACAATTTCTCACATTGGAGATAAATTTAGAAACATCTGCGAATACTTTCAGCTCCCCAGCATCTATATCTATACAAATTATATTACTGCCTTGACCGTCATTTTCGTCAATTACCCAAATAAAATCCCCTCCACAACAAATGACACTAGGAGGCAAAGAATGGCGCAATACGACTGCTTCATGCTTAGATCTCCAGCACAAGCGAAGCTCATCAAACTCATAAAATACCAAAGCATGTGTATGTGGTGGGAGATCCGTTGCTTTACTTTGGCAAACCATTATTATTCTGCCCTTGTACATAACAATTCCCAAGGGCCGGTGCATTATACTTTGCATCCCCAAAATATAACGAAACTTGCTATTGATATCTGCATTCAGATCATACGTACCCGCACCTGCTCCATCTTTAGAAAAGCAGTAGATCTTTAGATTCTGTACAAAAATTCTTGGAAAACCACTAATTGACAAGCCCCCTTTCACCTTTTCTGCCAAGTGAACGCGTCTAATTTCCCACCTCTGCCCTGCAGATCTATAAATCAAAACAAAAAGTTCGTTTCTCCTGACAAGATAAATATTTCCAATTACAACAGTTACCTGATACGTGTTTTCCTTTGAATCAAACATGAGGTGCACAGCCACATCATCAGGATATTTTTTCATGTAAAATGAAATCCTGCTTTTTCCTGTCACCTTTGCATCTTCAAGACAGTGGAATTGCATAAATAGCGGGTTGATCACTCGAACGGTCCCATTTATCTTACTACTGTAAACCAAGAGGCCTCCATCTCCAGCTCTGAGAAACCATTGCAAGTCTCTGCATCTCCACTCATTATCAAATGTATTCCTGAAACTAAACCTTCTACTGATGTCAAAGAGTGTAAACCCTTTACAAAACCCACTGGTTTCATCATAAAGATCCATCACCAGCCACATTTCTTTGATTGAGTCATCCTCTCTGCATAGGTCATCCGTGCCATATATATATTTTGTTGAGCCATCCTCTATGGATGAGCAACTTCTATTTGTGATGCAATCGGTATAAAGTCCACTTGATCCAGCATCACCTTTTTCCTCTGCATCCATTACTTTACCCTTGCCATATATATCTTTCTTTGACCCATCCTCTCTCCATGGCCCAGTTTCACTTGATCCAGTAGCATCTTTCTTCTCTGTATCCATCACTTCTTTGTATGTGCTTTCACCTTTCTTATCTGCATCCCTGGCCTCATCCGCGTCATATATATACTTTCTTTGTTCATCCTCCATGGATGAGCCAACTGAAAGCCTAACCCAATTGCTATGATCTCCGCCTGATCCAGATTCACCTTTCTTTCCTGCATCCATTACTTTCTTCTTGCAGTCCCCTCTCCATGGCCCAATTGTAAGTGCGAGCAGGTCGGGACAAGGCTCCTTACTCGTACTTGAATTTGTTTGAAAAATATCCCCTCCTTTTTCTTCACTGATTCTCATTCTCTTATTTGAGATTAGAAGTGGGTTACATGGGAAGGAGTTATATTTTTTAAGCTTTAAATATATAATAAATAAGTTTTCAATAGATTAGAAAATAAAATTTATTATGAATTCTTTGATATATTATAATTTTGTTTTAAAATGTTTATATTAAAATTTAAAATATTAATTTAAGTCTAAAAATATAATATATTTTGATATAATGAGTATATATATATATATATATCAATATATTGTTTAGATATGGTTATAGTTTATCTAATTATTTTTTCTCACAAAATATTATGTATTTAATATTTATTATGTTAATACTTTACTGTTCATATTAATTTAAATTAGACAAGATTACTATAATATAATGATCCTATCAACTAGGTCTAGTGTATCAACATTAATATTTATTTCTTCACAATATTTTATTTGAATTTTATGTAGTCAATTATTATTGTATTGAGAATTTTATAGTTAAAGTTCTTTATAATTCATGTACTAACTTTTTAGGTCTATTCAGTTAGATCAAATTTAAGGAATATAGTGTACTTTAACACAATAATTGTACAATACTATACAATTAAACTCCTCTCTCCTGCTTTCATTTTTTAATTTGTTAGCTCTATTAAATAACAAAACATAAAGAATATAATGTACTTCAATGTAACATTTGTACTCCTAAAATTACTCCTAGGTCTAGTGTATCAACATTAACATTTTTTTTACAATATTTTCTTTGAATGATATGTAGTCAATTATTATTGTATTGAGAATTTTATAGTTAAATCTCTTTAATAATCTCATGTACTAACTTTTTAGGTCTATTCAGTTATATCAAATTTAAAGAATATAGTGTACTTTAACACAATAATTGTACAATATGTATAGTTAAACTCCTCTCTCTTGCTTTCATTTATTAATTTGTTAGATCTATTCAATAACAAAATATAAAGAATATAATGTATTTCATTGTAATGTTTGTACTCCCAAAATTCTCTTATACTCTCCTGCATTAACTTTTGAACTCTATTAAGTTAAATCAAATTGAAAGAATATAGTGTACTTCAATATGTACGACCTTATTCTTGATGTTTGTCATGTATAAATGTTTGACCTCTATTCAATTAAGTCAAGTCAAAACTAAACAGTATTTGTGTATTTCAATACAATAATTATAAATATTTTTAAAGATAATGTTGAACCTTAATAGCCCGCACCCAAGCGTAGCTGGCTTGAGTCTCGGGTTTGCTCCCTGTTGTCTTAGGTTTGACTCTGAGGCTCAAATTTAAGTGATGCACTTGTATTGTGGTACCCCTTGGATTTAAAAAATTAAATCATCTTCAAATGTTTATTCATTTTTTTATTTCAATTTTTACTTGAAATTATTTTATTTTAAACAAAACTTACTTTTATATAACTAGAGAGCTATTTTAGTTTTTATTTAACAAATGATTTTTTTTTTTTATTTTAATATTTTAAACTTAATAATTTCATTATTGCTTTATATTATTTTTTTAATTTAATTTTTCATATTTAATAAGATTCTATTAGTATGATGCTTGTATTTAAAAGCTTATAGATTTGTTTCTTGGATCATACTTTATGATCCATAATCAAGATACATGATCTATAAATTATTGTCAATTTTATCAAATTTAAGTTAAGATATTCTTTATATTCATTGGTTTTATTTATATATTTGGACCTCAACACAAAGGAAATAGGTGTTTCCACCTTTTGGGAGATGGAACTTAACCTATTTCATCCTTTGGTTCATTAGGAAACCAAGATCCCTCAACAAAGTGACTCAATTGAGTGAAGGAACTAAGGGTTTCCTTGTGTGATTAAATTCAGGTTCACCATTAAAATGAAGTTTCAAATGATAAGTACAAACACCAATACACAAAACCCTAGAAACTTGAGAGCATGAATTCAAATTGACAAATTGGAATAAAATAGAAAGGTACCTGGAAGGATGATGGAGTCAAAGCAAGGTCTACAACTCTTAAAATTGTTGTTTTAAAGTGCACTATGACTAATACACCAAGTTGGGTGGTTTAGTCTCAGTTTATGGTTTTTTGGAAGGATCTAGAATCTTCTATGAGTTGATCAGGGTCTGTTCAATGGTGATCAAAAACTGTAACAGGACTAATACACTAGGTTGGACATATGAATCCCACTCTAGGTTTTTTTTAGGATCTTTCAAAATCTTCCAAACCTAGATCTAATATTGTTGAATGTTGTCGGAAGGTTATATCAAGGACTAAATCACCAAGTTGGGCGAATGAGTCTCATTCACCTAAACCTGCAAAATACACATTAAAAGATAGAGAAAATGTTGTTTTCTTAGTGGATGGGGTTATACTTCAATCAAACCCCATTTGAGTAATTAAACTTTAAAATAAATTGAAATAACATGAAGGAATGATGAATGAAAAAATGAGTGTAACAACTCACCAAACCTTTGTGTAATCCTTGGAGTGTAGACTTTCACTTGTATGAATTGGCTTTAATGAATGTGTATCTTGATCATGAAACTTGATATGGATTTGAATGCTTGAACTTGGATCACAAATGCTACATCAACATGTTAGCTCACAAGCATACATGATGCATGAAGACCTTGACATGATGCTTGAATCTCAAATTGCTCCAAAATGTTTGATAATCAACTCTTGAATGCTCTCTTGATAAAAAATAATTATTCTAGATCTTAGGTTTTTTCTCTTAAATCTTTTTCTTAGATGAAATAATGACTAGAAACCTTTGTTCTATATGAATTCCATCTAATTTACCATTTATTAGATCCCAAATGCAGATATTCATAAAATTTGAATTGAAAACCCTAATTTCTCGCTCAAAAACCTAAAAAGGTCCCAGATGGGACTCATACACCAAAGGTGGCATATGGGTCCCATCTACCATGACTCATACATGCCTGTAGACATGGAAAATATATCGATATACTTGATCTTGATTATTAACAACATTTCATCCTAAATCATCTCTCAATCTAACCATTTAATCAAATACCCTTATTTAATTAAATTCATCAACTTTACTCTCTTAATTAAATAAATCATTTTATCTAATTAAGTCTTTATCTCTTGTTAATTAAATCAATCTATCTGATCTAATTAACCCTATATCTATATTTAATTAAATAATTCACTTTATTTGATTAAATTTCTAAGGTCTATCTATTAAATAAAATAAATCAAAACCTTGTTTAATTTAAGCTAACCAATCATCATCTTTTGTTAAATAAAATAAAATATTTATTTAACTAAGTCTAAAATCACATTCTTCTCATCTTTGATTAAATCAACCTATAAATCTAAGTCAAAATTTTCACATCATCTAATCTCTCTTTAAATTAATTAACCTTTGATTAATTTAATCCTAATGCAAGTCCCATCCTCTAGCTTTTGCCACTTGCACATGAAAATAGATTTAATTGATTTATTAAATCTCTATTTCTTCTCAACATGGCATAATGGATATTCTCTCAAATTTGAATTCAAATCCAAGTGGACTTTGTCCTTCCAACAAGACATTTACTTCACCTAATAATTCCTTTTACCTTGAGCCAAGTGGCATTTAAGATATTTCTTTTCCCTCTTACATTTTCAAATATCACCTAATTTCATTTGTGGGCACATTCATCAAAATGTGCACATCCTTCATCCATCCATCTCTTGACAAGTGGTACTTGGCCATTGGTTGAAAGTTAGTCCCACACTGCTTCATTTTGGGCATTTATCCATCTTACCATTCTATAAATAAGAGGTCTCTTTCCTCATTTCATCATCCACAATTTGAGAAAAGTTATTATACTCAAATCCATAGCAATTCTCATCCATTTTTATCAAGTCTTAGTTAGGTTATGCATATTTTTATCTTGGAGCACACTTCAATCATCAACAAAGTGGATCACTCTTCATCACCAATCAAAATTGCATCATTGGAGTTGGGAAAGGGCCAATTTTCACATCAAATTGGCACCAATTCCCCCATGGGATCAAGAGTTTCCTTGTTTAATTACGATTCAATCTCTTTCTATTGCTTTCTTATTGTGTTCCTCGCCTCATTTCCTAATTTAAGCTTGGTGAATGGATTTCATGGGGAACTTAGATTATAACTTGCATTTAAATCTTCTAATGTGTGTGTTCTTTGTGTTTTGTAGGTACTAGGGTCTTGGTTCACACATTTGGTGGTAGAAGGAGGGAAGACCAGAAGTTCTAATCATGTTTTTTCATCAAATTCCATGCCTTTTTGTTATTTTTTGCGTCTCTACAAGGAATTACACCACTAGTAGACCAACATCGCTATACAAAACTGCTTGAACTCTAGCATCACTCTATAACACTACTGCAAATTCCAAACTTTGACACTTTGTTGTTCCCACCCAAGATTCAAATATTGAAAGTGCACCACTAGTTCTATTTCCACCCACTAGAAATTTTAAACTTCAAACTCCACCGCTGACTAAAATGGTGACACAGCCATGCTCTCTATCCCTACTATAGCACAAAACTGACTGGTAAGTGCCATCATATAGCACCACTAGAAAGTTCAAACTGCACCACCTATATAGACTCCACCACTGAGGGAAAGTAAAAATTGAAATTCAATTTTTTATGACATGTGCCTTTTACATTTTTTATCATTTGGGTTATTACATGCTTTTCTAACCTGTATTTTGCAGATCTAACTACATTTCTTGTAGGTTGACTTCATCAAAGTGAAGGAGAAAAGAGGCATGATGACACCACTTTCTCATAATACAAAGTGTTTTTGAATACTTTAGTTTTTTCTTAACACTCTTAGAGAATTCACAATTTCTCTTAAGAAAACTTGTTATCACTCATGCTTAGGACTTACTCAATTTCTTTTGGGCTCTAAAAAGAAAATTTCAATTTTTGCAACAAAGGGTTTAAAAATAACTTTAGGAAAAACTTACTAGAGTTGTTTTTCAGATTTAACAATTGAACAAGGAAAATTCCACATTTAATTTGGTGCTATAAAAAGAATTCACTTTTACGTTGTGGTTTTAAAATGAACAAGTGCTACTTTGTTTTGTGATTGCTTACTCAAATTAACACCATTGAAAAGATGTATGCACTTCTCTTGCACCTCACGGAGATCTTGATATTCAAAAGGATTTTTGGTGGTCTTAAGTTGGGATAAAGTGATTTCCTCCACAGTTCATTTTGGGTTTTAAAAGTGAACAAAAACATCTTGTGATTGTGAGTGGAACATATTGCAAGTGTTCTCCCTTTGTTTCTAAACGAAGGTTGATCGAACTACGGATATGTTTGCTTGCTTTTGTTTATCTTAAAGGGCATGCCTTGGGGGAAAAGCACTCACCCAAGGGAATGACCCAACCAGTAACACACTAAATCCAAGTGTATTTCCATCTGGGATATAAAAGTGGGTACTAGAACAAAGGCCAGTATCATGTCATTGGTCCCCACGAGAAGGGAAGCAATGGTCTCTTGTCGCATGGGTCAATCTCCATGAATAGAAAGTCTGAAATAAAACCCTTCTGTAGAAAGGAAAAAATCCCTATCTATTTATTGGTGCAAGAACAATCATTATGAAGCCACCCCACACTTTTACGGCTTTTAGTAGAGATGGAAGGTATGCCATGGGAGATTCATAGGTACTAATGCTTGGCTACCTTGAAAGAAGTGTTGAGCCATGGAGGGGAGCCAATGGGGTCAAGCATCTAACCATCCACTGAAATTAAGCATAGCTGGACTTGTCCAACTGGGGACTCAAAAAATATTGTCTCAAATATCTATAGGGTTGTACTTGTTCTTAAAATAAAAACACATTGCTTGATCAAAAACATTGGAAAACAAACATTTAACATGAACATGAGTTATCAAACCCTTTAGGAGAAGTAAATATCCTTGAACAAATTCACATGCCCTTGCTTTCCCTTGGGATTCATATCCTTAGAAGTTTTTGGGCACTTGAATTTTATCTCAATTTGTTACTACTAAAGTAAATATTAGGTAACTCTTGCTTTGATTTCCCAATTTCCACATAATACACTTTGTGGGGTGAGAAGAAATTAAAACGTTAGACATCTAGTTTCAAAAACTAATCAAGAAGTGTTTGTGGTAAAATCAAGTCATTAAGCAAAGACTAAAGAAAATTAAATCCCACACATGAATCCAGAATGATCTCACGCAAGATCAAGATCAAGAAACCAAGGATAAAATCTCTTAGTCTGAAAGATCACCAAAATCATCTCTCAACACTATACGAATTCAGATGAAGACTTCTTTTTAACTTTTATAGAAAAGCTTCAAGAAACAATCCCGGTTTGTACTCGTTCTATTATTTTCAAAACCCAAATATTTTTAGAGAGTTTGAGCATTTTGTTTAGAGAAAAGCATCTTCTTCAAAACTAAGGTCTAGTAAGCAAGTGTCTTTTTTAGGTAAACATAGGATCAAAATCAAACCTTCATCCATCTTTGAACATCAAAACCAAAATCATCTCATCATCAACTCTTTGAAAATATTGGAAAAATCCTCCATGTTAAACTTTGGACAAATCATTTGAAACCAATCCAAAATCATCTTGTTTGATTAGATGTGTGTAGATGCATCCTTCTCTAAATATTTAGTCAAATTTTTAAAATCTTGTGAACAAATTCATCCCTTGATAAACATCCAATATCTTGGGATTTAAGAGTTCATTATCCAAAACAAAAATCAAGCCAATTAAAATCATCTTGTTTGGATAGGTGTGTGTAGATGAATCCTTCTTCTCATACCTAGACAAATTAGCATCTTATGAATGAAATCTACTCTAGGACAACATCCAACCTCTTAGAGTTTATGAGTTCACCATAAAAATCAAAATCAAAATCCAAATCAAATCAATCCCAAAGAAAACATCAAAATAAAGTCCTAAAGTTTAACATACCCTTCTTGATATTTTCTCAAGAGTTCCAATCATCCATCAAACATCCATCTTTCATATATCTCATTATCACCCTTTGATCTTTAAATCATCCTAAAAATTTCTCTTTTGTACCTAAAGCTATGTCATTCTAAGGAATTAGAGGGTTGTCTCTTATATTCTTGAAAAAATTGAGCCCTATATTGTGGTGCAAACTAGATCTCAACACAAGAAGGAAATGGAAGCCCACAAAGAAACATCAATGTCAAGTGATCTCATTCAAACCGACACCAACATGAATATTATTGGATCAAGCAATCATATGACCAATATTTGTGTGATGACATTAATGTTAAGCAAATACTTATTTGTTTCTTTCATTTCTTTCAAAGGACAATAAGCAAGGACACTAGTTTTGATCAATTTAGGATGCACTAATGTTAAAGTTGGCTAAGAAGAATCTTTTGTAATAGTGTTAGCATTGAGTGAAGGCTATTTTTTTTCTTTTGAGGGACAATAACCAAGAACATTAGTCGTTTCCTGCATGTTAGGCTCTATAGGGACACAAATACCTTGTTCTCTAGCACCACATCCTTTTCCACTATAACCAATTGGTTTCATAAGTTCATAACCTCTTCCATAAAGCTTTTTAATTTCTTTTAGATTCAATGGAACTACTCATAATCAACTTCATCAAGGTTTTTTTAATAATTTTCTTCTTCTTATAAAGTGGTTGAGGTGGATTTTTTTTAATTTTCTATTTACATTGCCACTTTTTCTTTTCACTTTTTAGAATATTTTGTTATGATCCTGTATTCTCCCATGAATGTAGGTGTGAAATATAAGGAACCCCAATCATCTTCCAATAATTTTGTAACTTCTTTAATGTGATTCTTTTGATCTCTTTCTTGCACAAGTTGAACTTTTGTAGTTGGTGTCAATTTTTCTAAAGTATCTTGTCTTTTTGAAGTTGTAAAACACTATAAGGCTCAATATCGACTTTGATTGTATACTCTTTTTTGTTGTAGATATTCTTCATTTTATGATGAAGAGTAGAAGGCACCTCATTCATTGCATAAATTCATGGTCTACCTAAAAGAAGATTATATGAAAGATCATGAGGTATAAATCCGCCTCTTCATCGCCGTTTTGGAACTTCCGACAGCTGCCTCCTTCTCAGCCTCTGGAGCCCGGCCCCTCCGTGGCCGTTTATGGGGTTCCGCCTCTCCGTCGCCGTTTTGGAACTTCCGACGGCTAGCTCCTTCCTGGCCTCAGGCAGGCCCCTCCGTGGCCGTTTCTAGGGTTCCGCCTCTCCATCGCCATTTTGGAACTTCTGGCAGCTGCCTCCTTCCTGGCCTCCGGAGCCCGGCCCCTCCGTGGCCATTTCTGAGGTTTCGCCTCTCCGTCGCCATTTTGGAACATCCAAAATGGCTACCTCCTTCCTAGCCTCCGGAGCCCGGCCCCTCTGTGGCCGTTTCCAGGGTTTCGCCATTTAGGAACTTCCGGCGGCTGCCTCCTTCTCTGCCTCTGAAGCTCGGCCCCTCCGTGGCCCTTTCTAGGGTTCCGCCTCTCCGTCGCCATTTTGGAACATCCGACAGCTGCCTCCTTCCCGGCCTCCGGAGCCCGGCCCCTCCATGGCCGTTTCTGGGGTTCTGCCTCTCCATCGTCATTTTGGAACATCTGACGGCTGCCTACTTCCCGACCTCCTGAGCCCGGCCCCTCCGTGGAAATTTCTGAGGTTCCGCCTCTTCGTCGCCGTTTTGGAACTTCCGGCAACCGCCTCCTTCCCAGCCTCCGGAGCCCGTCCCTTCCATGGTCGTTTCTGGGGTTCCGCCTCTCTGTCGCTGTTTTGGAACTTCTGACGGCTCCTCCCTTCCAGCCTCCGGAACCCGAGTCCTCCGTGGACGTTTATGGGAGTTCGTCCCTCTTTGGCTATTTTGAACATCCGGGAGCCTCTCTTCTTCCTGGCTATTTTGAACATCTGGGAGCCTACCTCCTTCTTGGCTATTTTGAACATCCGGGAGCCTTCCTCCTTCCTAGCTATTCTGAACATCTAGGAGCTTGCCTTCTTCCCAGCTGTTTTGAACATCCGGGAGCCCGCCTCCTTCCGGGCTATTTTGAACATCCGGGAGCCCGCCTTCTTCCTGGCTGTTTTGGCTTTCGTCCACTGTCTATCTTCTAGCGCTCGCACCCTTGAAGCACACATTAATGTTTATGGTCCAAATGAGCTCCAAATATGAATATCAAGATATTTTGATGATGGATGGATAGATCTACCAGGGAATTTGTAGGTTTGATTGACATTTTCCTTAACTCGTGTATAAATGCACTTACAACACCTCGTGTTTGCAAGAGTCAAGAAGCCTTCTATAGGTCTATCGAAGAGGCCCATTGAGGGAGTTGTCCTACCCATTTTTCCAGATGATGATGATTTCTAAGGAGCTTTCCGCCCGAATCAGGGGCTGCCAATCCATTGATGCCAATCATTGACAGACTCATTTGATCAAAGGAAGAACACTGCAAGCACATCAAGCAAAAAACAACTTTCAGGTAGTTTTAGCTACAATGAATAGGGAAATCAGCTAAATGACAAAATTGCTACAATAACTAGCACTAGATGACAAAATAGGGAAAAGACAAGGAATGTATTTTTAATTGTTGAATATTGTGGGGTAGGTGAAACCCTAATGTAATTGAATCTGGTCCACTCATTGTAATTAAATCCTAGCCATTCATTTGGGCTTTGGAAAACTATAAATAGGGGCTTGCCCCTCATTTGTAAGGGTTGGAGAATTGATGTAAAAACATTTTGCATCAATAGAAAGCAGCATTGCATGATTTATGGGTGTTCCTTTTGAGTTTTCTCTTTATGTATACATGGTTCACCTTCCATGTTAGTTTTAGTGTTAGTTTCTTGAATGGGAGTGGTGATGGTGTTTGTTGTTTTAGTATTTGATGGATTTTCAGCTCATGCTTTTTGTGGTTCATTGATAATGAGACACTTTGCAAAGCTAGTCTAAACTCATTACTTCATTGCTGCAACTTAGTTCAATTACATGTGCATGATGTGCATGTGCACTTTGAAAATCTACAGTCCTTAGAAGATTGCACTGGTTTTGTGCATCTGTAGGTTTCTCTTGGCCAAGAAAAACCCAGTTTAAGAAGCCTGTCTACTTTAGCAGCCACCATTGTTACTATTCATTCGTAGCTTAGGATTAGAATGGCTTTCTTAACCCTTCTCCTTTTGCTGTTTCTTTTAATCCTTGGTTAGAATAGGATCCAAAGCATCACCATGAAGCTAAATCAGATGAACTTGATGAGTTTCAACTTGCTGTTTTGAGTGGACTGCCACTGTTCATTCACTTCCAACACTTTGAAACTACATTTGCAAACCGAACTTCCATGCTTTGTAACTCATCCGTAAGACCGCCTTGTGATTCCAACAAATCACATCAAACAACTATGATATTCCAAGCACTGTCATGACCTGACATCCGAGAGACCTTGGGATAGTGTTCTGCAATCCGATTGTGGAAGATTGTCTTTCAAGAGAGCTAATGCACCTACACATTTCCTGTGTTGAGAAGTGCATAAAAAGAACATCAACAGAACTGGCGCTAGAAGGAGGGCTAACAAGTTGGGAATACAAGGTTGAAGGTTGGAAGTGATTCATTTTCTTCCCTCCTCCTCCTGACGCCATCAATAGAACTGGCGCTAGAAGGAGGGCTAACAAGTTGGGAATACAAGGTTGAAGGTTGGAAGTGATTCATTTTATTCCCTCCTCCTCCTAACGCCATCAATAGAACTGGTGCTACAAGGAGGGATTAACATGTTGAGGCTAAGAAGTTGAAAGTTGGAAGTTGAGAAAGGAACATTCAGGAAGAAATCTAAGATAGGAGATCTCTTTAATTCAAAAATTAGAAAATTTTGAAGGCAAAAGAAGCTGAGTCAAAATAGAGCAGCATGCACAAATTGACATCACTCAGCTACATACAAATTTGAACAAGAGACTGAAGAAGCCATTGCATCAATTTGCGTTAGTAGATAGATGTCGGATCCATTGCACTTGCAGGCATAGTGAATTGGGGTGTCTAACATTCTTGGACAGAATTGAGGTCTTGCAGGGAGAAATTCCCTTTTGGGAAATATACCAGCCGTTGGCCCCCACAGACCCAGAGGAAGAATTGACAACCATGGCAGCCAAGGCATTCAAGCAGCTGATCCAGGAAAATTTGAGCAGCAAGGATCGACCAAGATTGGAGGAAATATTAATGTCTTTTTGGTGCAGATTTCACAATGCACCCCACTCCGAATTCACTTGCTCGTCATGTGACAACATCATTGTTCAAGCCAAGGGTTGTTCGAACAAGTTGGAGCAGCTAACTCTCAATGAGGAGAAGTTATCCAATGAGGCAAAAGAGTTGTCAACATCTGGAGGACAGCAAAATAAAAATGAACCAAGAAATTTGACACAAGTTGGTGTTGGGACAGCAGACATCGAAGTTGAAAATCAGGAGGAAGAGACAGATTTCACTAGGACACCAAGGTGCCTTGGTGAAAATCTAATTGAAATTAATTTAGAAGGCCTTCCCTCCACCAATCAAGGGCAATCCTCCACTCTAGAAGAAGAGCAATTGGTAGGTGATGATGAGCCAATGAAGTCTACAACTGTACATGCTGGGACAGCCAATGAAGATGCTAAAGATCAGGAAGAAGAGGAGGCTAAAAGCCTTGGGGTAGCAGAAGGAGATGGTCAAAGCATAAGAAAAATTAGGTCCGAAGACCTCTCCATTTACAATGACAGCGATTGAGAATCTAAAAATGCAAATTTGGAGGAGTGGGAGCAACCACTCACTACAGCTGTCTACCATCAAGCTTCTTTTTCAAGTGATGAGGAGGACCCGATCATGGATAGATATGACTAGCTCATCTCCAGGTTGGCAAAGGATTGGTCAGAGCTGAAATACCAAGTGGACTTGGAGGCGTTGTTGCTACCGAATTGGTGCAGACTTCATAATTCATCACACTCTGAATTTATATGTGAGCTATGCAAAGAGGCCATCGAACAAGTTATAGGACAAATGGGGCAGCCAAGTACCCGACCTCCTCTACTTGCTGCCCATATTGAAGTACAAGACCAAGAGCCTGAACCAAGTGATGGCTAAGCTGAAAGTAGGCCTCAAGAGGATGTTGGGGCAGCAATAGAAGGACAACAATACAATCTTAGACTTCCAAGTGATGAAGTAGATCAAGCAGGAATGCTGTCCACCAGTCATCAAGAAGTTCTTCCTCTTGAAGAATAGTTATGTGCCATGGACAGTGGGCTTTTTGACGAGTCTTTGGAGAGAAATTATGCAGTAGACTTTGGTTCCCTTGATGAGGTTCCATCAATTGATGACTTCTTTCCATTAGGAGTTGCACTACGGAGGAATGCTCATGTCGAGGAAGAGCACATCCCAGAAGACAGTAGTGATGAATACATACTCCTTGAGCCCTTGAACAATGATGCACTAGAGTTTCTAGATTGGGAGAGGAGCTCCTTCTCCATTTACAGTGATAGTGACTAGGAGAAAACAAGTGGGCGCTATGAGGAGATACATGAACAACAAAAGGAAGAAGATAAAGGTGGAGGTGTTTTGATGGCTGCCAACAAATACGACGAGCTTGGTCAACCGTGGGCTACAACTGAGGGTCCTTTCGCCTCAATCCTTGCAGATTTTCCTTCACAACCAGAGAGCTGCAATGAGACAAATTCATGCATGTCATCATCCCATGACATTGAACATCATAAAAAGGAGGTTGATACCTGGAAAGGAGATGGGACAGCATGCTGCCCCTTGAAGACAGCAATCAAGAAGAAGTTTTGGTAATGGAAACCCATGCAGATGAGGTGTACTTCCTTGAGGAACAACTAGTGGAGGTTGTGGGTCCCATTGGTAGATTGAAAAATTTGTTTGCTGCCCCGTCCTCCTAGCCTTATGCAAGCTTAAGGTCCACAGTGCTGCACCCTCCACCGCGCCTGCCCGAGGCTTCCAATGCAACGATCAATGATGTTGTGCTTGCTCTTGACTGTCCAACGCTGCCACCTCCATGTGATGACATCCAGGTTTTATCCTTCCTTGCCCCTATTATTTCTCATAATTGCACTTATTATTTTGATTATGGGAATGAGGGAAAATGAACATGTTTATGGATTAACCATGGGTTCAATGAGCCTCCTCAATTGCTGATTTTTTGTGATGACGTGATGGAACTTGAGTACTGCAATGGTGAATTTCTCTTTTCAGAATATAAATATAAATTTGCATGGTTAAGAATGATAATGATTGCCTATTTGCTCATGCATGCATTACGAAATCCAATGAATGTTAATGTTGGTTTTTCGTGCCTGAACATAGTTCTTTGTAAATATCTTTGTACATAGCTCGTTTTGAGTAGTATATGTTTCCTGTAAATACTCTGATTTCCTACTTTCCTTAGGTTAGTTGGTTTGTGTAGGTTGCTTGCTTCATTTGCTTTTTGTTTGCTTTTGCTTTGTTGTTACTTTGCTTGGGGTCCCTCTACCTTTAGCTAGGCACATCTGTGTGCACAACAGCCATACTTATCGCTTGGGGTTGTTCTACATATTTCTTTGTCAAAATCTAATCAAATCTTCAGAGTGGATGGTGAAGGTCTTCTGTTAGTGTCAAGTGATCTGGGTGTTTAATTCGAAGAGGATAAGTTGTTGGTTTAGTCTGACTTTGACGTATTCTAAAATATTATAGCTCTTACACATCTTAAAAATTCGACAGTCACTATAAGGCCTTTTGTGAAGTCTAGTTAAGTGAAAAATCTAAAATTATGCTCCAGCGCCACTGTGATTCTCAACCCTGAGCGTGAGCTTCAGTGCTTGTGGGTTAAAATAAAAGAGCTGAAAAGAGAAAAAAGAAAATAAATAAAGAAAACATTGAAAATTAAAAGAAAGAGAAAATTCAACTTTTCAGGGGTATTCGAACAACTCTACCGGGGCTATGGACACCCGACCGATAGTAGAGCAATGTTCGAGAGAATCACAGCGATAACCTCGTCGGGGCTATGGATGCCTGACTGGCAGCGAGGCAATGTCCCGAATGCTTTTGGAGTTAGAATAAACTACATAGCTTAACTGAATGGAGCTTGAGTTCCTATAGCAACTGAAGCATGAGAATTAATGCAATTACACACACTTGGATTTTCAGCATACTGAAGGTTGGGTTGGCTAATAGTTTTGATCCTTTGGTTGGGCGTCTGGTTTGTTTGCCCTAGTGTGAAGGTCAAAACCAGAGATTCTGGGTTCGTGATTCCAGTTTGTCATCAAAATGCTCTCGAGCATTTCCCCAGCGAGTCGCCATTTGTTGTGCATGTTTTGCACACACACCCCGCCATAGGTAGGGACCCCCTTTTTTTCGCTCCTGATAGGCTGCTTTGCTCCTGTCTTGTTTTGGTGCCCCATTTCCAAACCCAAATTAATCATGTTCCTTCAAACGATCAAATCCCCTACCCAAATTCACCTACTTGGGGTATTCAAATATGCAGAGAAATAAAGTCCCCCATCCCCTTTTTTCCTTTTGTCTTGCTTTGGTTGTTTTGGAAACATCCGTGGACCCCTGTCAGTCCAGTTTCCACATTTTTGGCTTTGGGGACAACTTTTTGGTGGATTTGGGATGTGTTTGGGGTGTTTCAATGAACTGCCAAGGTTTTGTCAACATGCTGTTAAGTTTAGATGGTTTCGGAACTTTGCCTCCGGAATTCCCTTCCTCCTTGGCTGTTTGGAAACATCCGTGGACCCCCATCACTTCTGTTTCCTCATTTTTGGCTTTGGGGTCATCCTTTTTTGGATCTAGGATGTGTTTGAAGTACGTAAATGAACTGCCAAGGTTTCTTCAAAGTTTGGTTGAGTTTTGATGGTTTCGAAACTTTCCCTCTGAAATTCCCTTCCTCCTTGGCTGTTTGGAAACATCCGTGGACCCCCGTTGCTCCCGTTTCCTCATTTTTTACTTTGGGGTCACCCTTTTTTGGATCTGGGATGTGTTTGATGTGCTTAAATGAACTACTAAGGTTTCGTCAAAGTTTGGTTAAGTTTCGGTGGTTTCGGAGCCTCGTCCCCCTTTCATTATTTTGGAACCGGCCAATTTGCCCTTCCCTTCCGGGACTTTCCCGAGCCCGGCCCCCTCAGTAGCCATTTGCAGGGTTCGCCTCTACATCACCGTTTAGAACTTTCCAGCAGCTGCCTCCTCCCAGCCCTCGAGCCCGGCCCCCCTCCGTGTTGCGTTTTAAAGTTCCACTCTCCATTAACCATTTTGGAACCAAACCTTCCACATCCCTTCTTGCCTCCGAGGAACACGGCCACTGATGCTTGATTTCGGGACTCCGCCCTCTCCATGCGCCGTTTGGAACTTGGCCGGTGCCTCCTTCCGGCCTCCGAGCCCGGCCCCTCCATTCAGCCGTTTTGGGGGTTCGCCTCTCTGGTCCACCCGTTTTGGAACTTCCAGTGCCTCCTTCCAGAGCCTCGGGCCCATTCGTGAGGCCGTTTCGGGGTTGCTTCTCGGAAATCGCCGTTTTGGAACTTCCAACGGCTACCTCCTTCCCGGCCTCCAAAGCACGGCCCCTTCGTGGCCATTTTGGAACTTCTAGCGGTTGCCTCCTTCCCGGACTCTAGAGCTCGGCCCCTCTGTGGTCGTTTCTAGGGTTTCACCTCTCCGTCGCTATTTTGGAACTTCCAAAATGGCTGCCTCCTTCCCAGCCTATGGAGCCCAGCCCCTCCGTGGCCGTTTTCGGGGTTCCGCCTCTCCGTCGTCGTTTTGGAACATCTGATGGTCATCTCCTTCCCGGCCTCTGGAGCCCGACTGTCTCCTTCCCGGCCTCCGGAGCCTGGCTGCCTCCTTCCCAGCCTCCGGAGCCTGGCCCCTCCGTGGCCGTTTCTGAGGTTCCGCCTCTCCGTCGCCATTTTGGAACATCTGACGGCCGCCTCCTTCCCAGCCTCTGGAGCCCGGCTGCCTCCTTCCCGGCCTCCGGAGCCCGGCCCCTCCATGGCCATTTCTGGGGTGCCACCTCTCCATCGCCGTTTGGAACATCCGACAGCTGCCTCCTTCCCAGCCTTCGGAGCCCAACCCCTCCATGGCCCTTTCCGAGGTTCCGCCTCTCCATCGTCGTTTTGGAATATCCAACGGCTGCCTCCTTCCTGAACTCCGGAGCCCGGCCCCTCCATGGCCGTTTCCGGGGTTCCGCCTCTCCATCGTCATTTTGGAACTTCCGGCAGCTGCCTCCTTCTTGGCCTTCAGAGCCCGGCCCCTCTGTGGCCATTTCCGGGGTTCCGCCTCTCCGTCGTCATTTTGGAACTTCTGACGACTCCTCCCTTCCAGCCTTCGGAACCCGGGTCCTTCGTGGCCGTTTATGGGAGTCCGTCCCTCTTTAGCTATTTTGAACATCCGGGAGCCTCCCTTCTTCCTGGCTATTTTGAACATCCGGGAGCCTGCCTCCTTCTCGGCTATTTTGAACATCCGGGAGCCTTCCTCCTTCCTGGCTATTTTGAACATCCAAGAGCTCGCTTTCTTCTCGGCTATTTTGAACATCCGAGAGCCCGCCTCCTTCCTGGCTATTTTGAACATCTGGGAGCCTGCCTCCTTCCTGGCTATTTTGAACATCTGGGAGCTCTCCTTCTTCCCGGCTGTTTTGGCTTTCGTCCACTGTCTGTCTTCTAGCACTCACACCCTTGAAGCACGCATTAATGTTTATGGTCCAAATGAGCTCCAAATATGAATATCAAGATATTTTGATGATGGATGGATAGATCTAACAGGGAATTTGTAGGTTTGATTGACATTTTCCTTAACTCGTGTATAAATGCACTTACAACACTTCGTGTTTGCAGGAGTCAAGAAGCCTTCCGTAGGTCTATCGAAGAGGCCCATTGAGGGAGTTGTCCTACCCCTTTTTCCAGATGATGATGATTTCTAAGGAGCTTTCTGCGTGAATCAAGGGCCATCAATCCATTGATGCCAATCATCAACGGACTCATTTGATCAAAGGAAGAACACTGCAAGCACATCAAGCAAAAGACAACTTTCAGGCAGTTTTAGCTACAATGAAAAGGGAAATCAGCTAAATGACAAAATTGCTACAGTAACTGGCACTAGATGACAAAACAGGGAAAAGACAAGGAATGTATTTTTAATTGTTGAATATTGTGGGGTAGGTGAAACCCTAATGTAATTGAATCTGGTCCACTCATTGTAATTGAATCCTATCCATTCATTTGGGCTTTGGAAAACTATAAATAGGGGCTTTCCTCTCATTTGTAAGGGTTGGATAATTGATGTAAAAATATTTTGCAACAATAGAAAGTAGCATTGCATGATTTATGGGTGTTCCTTTTGAGTTTGCTCTTTATGTATGCATGGTTCACCTTCCATGTTAGTTTTAGTGTTAGTTTATTGAATGGGAGTGGTGATGGTGTTTGCTGTTTTAGTATTTGATGGATTTCCAGCTCATGCTTTTTGTGGTTCATTGATAATGAGTCACTTTGCAAAGCTAGTCTGAGCTCGTTACCTCATTGTTGCAACTTAGTTCAATTACATGTGTATGATGTGCATGTGCACTTTGAAAATCTGCAGTCCTTAGAAGATTGCACTGGTTTTGTGCAACTGTAGGTTTCTTTTGGCCAAGCAAAACCCAGTTTAAGAAGCCTGTCTATTTTAGCAGGCACCATTATTACTGTTCATTCGTAGCTTAGGATTAGAATAGCTTTCTTAACCCTTCTCCTTTTGTTGTCTCTTTTAATCCTTGGTTAGAGTAGGATCCAAAGCATCACCATGAAGCCAAATCAGATGAACTTGATGAGTTTCAACTTGTTGTTTTGAGTGGATAACCACTGTTCATTCACTTCCAACACTTTGAAACTGCATTTACAAACTGAACTTCCATGCTTTGTAACTCATTTGTAAGACCGCCTTGTGATTCCAGCAAATCACATCAAACAACTGTGATATTCCAAGCACTGTCATGACTTGACATCCGAGAGACCTTGGGATAGTGTTCTGCAATCCGTTTCTGGAAGATTGTCTTTCAAGAGAGGTAATGCACCTACGCATTGCCTGTGTTGAGAAGTGCATAAAAAGCACATCAACACTCCCCCAATTCCTCAACATCCTCCTGGTACTAAACAAAATTTAATGGGGGTAATTGAAAACAACCAAAAACATATTCTGGAGTTAATCACGAGGTTGAACGACCCTATAAGTTCAACTATGGAAATGCAAGATTAACTAATTTAGTTTAATGATTATAATTAAATTTCTAAGTCACAGTATTGATACTAGATACACCAGTCCTCCACCTATTTATTACTCCACTACATCTACTGCTAAGGTATGTAACTAGTAAAAAATTATAAATATTACATGTGAATAGTATTGTTATATGAATGGTATTCAAATATTTGATTTTGGATGTTGAATAGGCTAATATTGGAGGTTTCGTAGGAACACCCTCATAGTGCCAGTGGAGTTATACAAACCTTCACATAGGTAATAGAATAAAGAGTTTAACTAATGAATTGTACTTAGTAGATTTGTGTAGTTTATATTCACATCTTTCAAACTCAAGGCTTTACTTCACATTGCATAACTAATAACTAGATGTTGCTAGATAACAAAATTTCAATTACAATATAGTTGTTTAGAAAGTCAACACAAGCAGTGATGCAATTACTTCACATAGCATAAGTAATAATCAGGAGCAGCTGCCAACAACATTTGCTTTTCATGACATTCCATGAGACCACTTTTTATTGAGGCTTTTTTTCAAGCAGTTCACTACCTTGTCTATGCTATGGATGCTTGGAAGAAATCTATGAATGAATAATAGTAAGCAATAGCATATACAACCCAATGATTTGTTTGAAAAAATTCCTCAAAGAAATGTGGTCTCATGGTGATGTCCATCACCATGAGACCTAATTTCTTTGAGGTATTTTTTCAAACAGCTCAACGCCTTTTCTATGCTACCACAATTTCCATACATTTGTACCAAACCATTTTATCAAACTACTCACTTCCTTGTTGCTATGGCTAAAATCCTAAAATAGGTGCTTTCCAAAAAACTATGGATGCTTGGAAAAAATCTATCAAAGTATAATAGTGAGCAATAACATAGATAAGGAAATGAGTGATTGCCGCATTAGGGGCTCCATTGTATTTCTTGGCGAATGTTTTATATCTTCTACAATATCCTTTTGGGTATCTTTTTTATGATGTAATTTACTTTTCAGCTCTTTATCTTGCACATGCATGTAGTTTCATATGGCCACTAAAGTGGGGGCTAAATGTAGCACCAAAAATTATACTCCCTAAATGTGAAAGTATAATTTCACTCTTTATTTAGAACATGCTCTAATGTTTGTACCTTTAATACATTTTAGAAACACTTAGCCTAGGCCTTTCTGTTCAACCTAGGCTAATGTTTTAGTGCTACCTTGAAATGTTCCTTCTCAATCATATTTCACCAAATTAATCCCAAAAAATTCTCTTTTTCTAAATGAGTCCTAATTAAGAAAACAACACAAATAAAACCTAAATATTTGCAAAATTACTAGACACTAGTTCTAGTGTCATAGTTTAGGTTTTTTTTTATCAATTTTGATTTTTATTTATGTTAGTTTCTAATTTTGGGGATGTGAATTCAAAAATGATACTTGGTAGTCAAATAATCCTAAAAAATTTAACTCTTTATTTAGAAAATGCTCTAATGTTTGTACCTTTAGTACATTTTGGAAGCACTCAGCCTTGGCCTTTCTATTTAACTTAGGCCTATGTGTTAGTGCTATCTTGAAAAGTCCCTTCTCGATCATATTTCACCAAATTAAGCCCAAAAAATTATCATTTCTAAATGAGTCCTAATTAAGGAAACAACACAAATAAAACCTAAATATTTGCAAAATTACTAGACAATGGTTCTAGTGTCATAGTTTAGGTATTTTTTTGATCAATTTTGGTTTTCTATTTTTGTTAGTTTCTAATTTTGGGGATGTGAATTCAAAAATGAGACTTGGTAATCCAATAATCAAGAAAATTAAATTTAAATGAGTCCTACACTTTTATTTATTCCTATGTTCCATTATAAATATATGAATTATTATTTCAAAATAAGAAAAATACAATTACAATCTAGCAAAGCTCTACCAAAATTCATTTGGTTTTACATAATTACAAAGGAATTTTTTACTTCATTCAGGCTATCACAATGATTGGAAATTAATTCCAATCTAATGACATGATGGAAAATAGGTTTTGGAGATAGATTTTCTTACTTCAAGCACTTAATGACTTGTTTTCAGTGTGTTCCCATCTTTAGAATTGATCTCCTTAATACCATAAGTGAGGTATTTGAGCATTTGATTTCCCTAGATTATTTGACTTTTCTCTTGGCTTGATCTTGCTTGTGTCATTTAGGAATCCTTCTTTAAGACATTTTATTAGGGTTGCTATCATTTATATTGAAAATTATCTTTCCACAATCATAGATAGAGTTAAGGTTTAAAGCACACACATTTATTTATCAATAAATTGGCTATTTGTGGAGGTAGAAATACCAAAATGGGGGTTTGACTAAGGAAAACTCCTATATAGCCACCCTTTTATCCTTGTTTATTTTCATTTTTAGGTTCACATTCAAACCTAAGAAAAATTGTAGAGTAGGAAAGAAGAGTGAAAACCTATATCTTTCATCACAAAAAGTTGTGGATCTTGAATTGCACTTTCAAAACAAGGGAGATACCACAATTGACCTTCCAATTTTGCTCCAAAATTTTATGATAGGTACATATAACTTTGTCCATTTGAGATCTACTTCTATTTTTTTTTTCTTATTGCATCTATGTGAATAAATTGTGTTTTCATATTAGGTTTCATATTTCATTAGGTCAATCAAATTCACACCAAATTCAATGGAATTTCAAGGGAAAGAAACCAAGTCAAGGAAAATTGGCTCTACTTCTAGGTTTTTAGCCAATATGAATTCCTTGTTCTCTTGACTTCTAATTGATGTGAAAAAATATTGATCTAAGTAATCTATTCATTAGGTTTAAGATCTCTTTTTCCAAATGAATTTTTTTAAGGAAACATCATCCATCCTTATCATCTACTATACATTATAGTATAAGAAGTCAATATTTCTATTTTCCAACACTTAAACAAGGTTTGCATCACTTATATTACACATTTTATTAATAGATCCATATATAGGAAACTCCTCTTAGGTATCCTCCAACTATCTCTACCCTTTAGCATTGTACACCTCTTTCTTCATAACATTCCAAAAATATTTGTTTAATAAACTCCTTATCACTTACCTCCCCTACCTCCCCTACTTATCAATTTCTATCATCTTAGTTACTTATATATCTAACCACTTTTAATTGCAGCAATTGTCAATCCTTACCAAAAAAAGCATATAATTTTAATTTTCATTAAGGATTTTATTGAATCCATATTTCTTAGTGCTTTAATTTCAAATGTGTGGGATGAAAATTTTTTTTGGATAGCTTGGATGACATTAACATAGTCTTGTACAATCTATTAATTAATACCAACCACTTTAGGTAGTTCTTATCCTATGTGAATTATCATTTAGTTTATATGTATGTTTTATACATATATGTGTGTGTATATGTGTGTGTTTGTGTGTGTATGTACATGTATGTATGTTTATGTGTATGTATGTATGTGTATGTGTATATATATGTATGTATGTATGTATGTATGTATGCATGTATGTATGTATGTATGTATGTACCTATGTACATGTATTCTAGAAGATACTCACTTCCACTAAATTTTTTATTCCATTCTATTTGAGAAACATATATACCATCATACATATGATGTTTTAAATGATCTTATACTTTAATTTCACAAAAGATTGCAATTTTTTTCCACTTGACAATATTGAAAAAATAAAATTAAGTGACCTTAATCTCAAATAACTACCATATTTTAGATAAAAATACAAAAATAAAACTTTTTTCACTTTGTTTATCTTTATTTTTCCATCCTAGTACTACTATTTTTAAAAATTAAAATAATAAAATGATATATCTTTGCCTTGTAATAACTAGCATAGCTATATTTTAACGAGAGATATCCCTCTCAAGGCACCTATTTTTAATCAATTGAACATTAACCAAAATTGAAGATTAACCCTAACCATAAAGCTATTTGAACCCTAACCGTACCCTATGTGAAGTTGGTTTGAATTATTGGCTCATAGACAAGGACAAATTCTGTAGAAGAGTGTCTTCCAAGTTTGAGAAAGTGTAGATGGAAAACCCAAACTTTGAAATGGTTTTCACTGATTCGTGGCTCACCCAAATAGTCAATCATCATGCACTAAGATGTGCATGTTCAACAGAAAGTTAAAATTCATAAAACTCAAAATGAAAGAGTGGAATATCCAAGTCTTTAGAAACCTTTTTAGAGAAAGGATCTCCTTAAAAGTAGAATGCATAAGATCCAAAAAGACCTCTCAAATTATTTTTCTTACATCCTAATGGACTTGAAGAGAGGAATCTCATAGTTCAATTGGATGGTGTCTACAGTTTTGAATAAATCTATTGGAGACAAAAATTAAAGATTAAATGACTTAAATAAGGTGTAAAACAAAGTTTTTTCATTTAACATACAAAATGAGAAGGAAAAGAATCATAATATGAAGATTGAAGATGCTTATGGATAAAAATTTGATGGTCCTGACACCATCAAGGCTTCCTTGGTTTCCTCTGTTGGAGTGATCCATAATCAGAATGAAAAAAAATCATATACATGTCAATATGAGCAGCTAATTGTTAACAAATTAGTACCTGGTGGAATGTAGTTGATGGATCCTTTGAGAGATAGAGATGAAGTCAATGATTCTAAGGAGCCTAGCCCATAAATCAATTGAACAATCCCAAAATCTGCTACATGGGTTGTCATATCCCCATCCAGGAGAATATTGCTAGGCTTTATATCATAGTGTACAACTTGCATAGAACAATCATGATGTAGATATTCCAATCCATGGACTACATCGAATTCTATGTTCAATATGTTTCTTAGGTCCAAAAAACCACCATCTAAAAACAACAACCTCTCCAAATTTCCTTTAGACATGATTTGGAGAACCAATACTTTATTATTAGGTTGTGAACAAAAGGAAATTATATTAACCAAGTTGTGAACCCAAAAATTAATAAAGAATAATTTGTTAACTAATTTAATTATAATATCATGAATTCTATGAAATTATAAAAAATTGGTAGCTTTTATTCTTGTAACTACATTGTCCAATATCAAAATTATTCAATTATATGATGTATTCTATATAGAAAAACACTTATCTTAAATCAATTAAAATTATTAAGAAATTAAATTTGGAAGATTTAAATTTTAAATCTTTTTTAAAATTTTAATTTTTAGGGGAGAGGACCCAGTAGTTTAACTTTGCGCTTCTAATTATCCTACATGAAAATTTAAAATCACTCCCAATTTTTTAGAAAAGCTTACTTGGCAAGTCCTTTGCTTATAACTTTCTTTTTAGGGCCACATCAACATGCTTTTTATCAAGATGTCCAAAAAGGTCCAAACAAAAAGTGCTAGCAATACTTGTGCATTCACATCATGGGTAGTTGAGTCTTGATGTGCCATCACATGATTGGTTGCTTTTTAGATCAAAAGAATACAATTTATTAAGCTAGTGTAGTCATGTCACAACTATTGGGCATTATATAAACAACTACTATCACAACTATTGGGCATTATATAAACAACTACTATCACAACTATTGAGCATTATATAAACAACTACTATCACAACTATTGAGCATTATATAAACAACTACTATCACAACTACTGAAACATTCTCTAATTGTAAGATATTCTCCAACATGTAATTTCCATTACGATTTTTAGACTATTTAATGCATAATTTGTTTCAAATTTATAAACAATTCACAAAAATAACATATATTTAATTAGCTAGTTATATTTATATATATATTAACATATGTTTTTATGTAATTAATATCATGACTATTTAATGTCTAATTTGTTTCAAACTTGTAAACAATTCACAAAAAATAAAATTTTTGAAATAGATATTAAAAAATATTAATGCTTTTCGGTGAATTTTACTTGATGGTAAATTTGTCATAGCACTGAATTTTCAATGAATTACTGGCGTGAATTTTCTTACAACTAAAGTTTCCACCACTTAATTAATGTTGATGCGCATCTGAGCCCTCTATATAACTTTTCATACTTGATATTAAAATAGTGATTGGAATATAATACTATTTGAATTCTTGATTGGAATAGATGTTTTTACACCTTTTATTCTATTTTTGACATTGTCTTCCCACAATAGGTCCCTAATAATTAATGATTGTATTTTTTTACCATAAACAACTTTATTCCATTAAAAGAATGTATATTTATGATTGTGTATAAGAGTGAAATTGCACCCTTCAATTTCCCCTACATTCTTGTTTCCACTTTAGTATCCACCCCTTTAACATCTGAGTAGGCTCATTTTATCCCTTGCATCAACCTTTTTCCCTCTGAAGATGCTCCAACACCCCTTTTTAACATCCACCTTTGTGTGTTAATTTTGCATTGGACTTTGTGCCTTCATGGTTCACGTTGCTTTGTAGCATGTTGCATGGAATTCTGTGCACCACGCTAGCGTCCTACGATGTTTCAACACTCAGACGACCATTTCTAAGTATGTTTTCCACTTGTCATCTTAGTTTGTTGGTGGAAACAGATCAGGATTCTCTGAAATGGCCCAAGAAGCTTCTCTTCCCTCCTTAAAAGTCCTTTCACTTCATTTGGGGGGCTTCTTCAACAACTAACTCCACTCTACCAGTTTTTAGCTTGACTCCACTTTCTTGCACATACAGCTTGTTGTAGCAGCTTCAAGCTCTCACAAGCTTCCATCACAACATTCTTGATAGCCTTCTTGGCTCTTGCAACTCCATTTCCATGCTTGTGAGCATCTTGGGATTCCATATCTTGTACTATTTACACATTCACTTCGTGATATAGGTTCTCCTCCTCGAGTGGGGTTTGCTTTTATCACACGCTTATTCATGTTATGGGTTCTCCTCCCCGAGCGGGGTTTGCTTTTATCACATACTTATTCGTGGTGTGGGTTCTACTCCTAAGCGGGTTTTGCTTTCACCACATACTTTTTTCATCACACTCTTCTTGGTTGTCTATGCAGGTGGGAACACCAAAATGGGGGTTTGACTAAGGAAAACCCCTATACAACCCCAACATTCTCTCCAGATATCGTACTGGCGGGTTTTGAAGACTTTTGTTCAATGGAGCCTTCATTGCTCTTACGGTTGTAAGTATTCCTTTCCTCTTCATCTCCTTACCTTTATCATTTATATTCCTTTATCTTAGTCTTCTCATTTCTCATTATTTTACTATATTCTGTGGTTTTAGCATTTAGAGTAGAAGTAGTCACTTTAGGTGTTTGTGATAAACTTGTTCTCTAATCCATACGAGATGCCCGCACACCTTTGAGACACCAACGCATCGCACTGTCATCTGCTTTCTGCACTAACGTCCTTTGGCTGAGAGCCTATCAATTTGTCCAGAGATGCTCTGTGACCTTCTCTTTCGGATTCTAGAACTTTTGTGTTGTTCCATCGAGGTGATATAGGGCAGTTTTCCTCGTGAGGTTCTCTAAATGGAGAGAACTCATGAGTAGCGAACCCCCCTACATCACAGATTGTAATATTGATTAGATTGTTTTTGGATTGAAAATTATACACAGTGACACATAAAAGCAATTTTTATCAATAATGTTTAATCTAGAAACAATCTAAAAATATTTAGATCATGAAAATTTATACCAAGTAATGTTTAATCTAGAAACAATCTAAAAATATCTAGATCATGAAAATTCATACCAATTGTTGTAGAGAAGGTGATCAAATGACTTCCATTCTTTTAAAATTGCTTTAAAATAACTATACTACCAAATTCCAACTACCATTTAAAGCCTACAATTAAACACTTTCTAGGACATTTGTTGTCATTTAAAAAAAGTGCAACTGAAAAGACAACATGTTGTAGATTTAACTACTTTGAACTAGTTAAAGCATAACAAGAGCAACAATGATCTTGAGAAAGAAACTTAAAACTATTATATTTTTCCTCATGTGTCTCCTTTTTTTTTTGGCTTTTAGCACACGTAATCAATATTCCATACACCATGACATGTATCTTTAGTTTGTCCTATTTATCTTGGGGAATAATTTTATTTATTTAGAGTTATCACATTGATAAATCAATTATGATGTCTCACATGTTTAAGATAAATCTAAAAGAATAAACAACATTACTATGCAAGGTGTACAACACCTTCCCAACAAGAAAACACCTTAGAAGAAGGTTATCTGATAGTAACTAATCACTTAAGGAGTTAGGGCATGACAATTCATGGTACACATATTGTCTAGGTCATGCTTCATGCTTGTAGACTCTGACTCATGTTTGTGCGTATAAACATGGTTAGTTTCTCATTGTTGCATCACCACAAAATAAAATATTTTTTTGGCATCTTTAGACATTAGCATTGGAGGTTGCCCTAGAAAGTAGCACTACTTTTATATTTCAGTATTCTTATAGATTGCCATTTGTTACCCAGTTTTGAAGATGCTCCTTTTGTTTCTATATTATTTGGTAATAAAAATAGAGGATATGTGTTTTATGTTCCGTAAAACAAAGAAGCATTTCACCATAGAATTTTCGCAGCTTACAAGAATATAAAGACCTTTAAGATTGGACTCCATACTATTTGAATAGATGAAGATAAACAATCTTGGTGAATTATTAATCTAATCAATAGAAAAGGAAACTACATGCTTAAGGAAGAAACTAAATTCTCAATGTCAGCCCCTTTCGATGGTTGAGACAGCTATAAAATCTGAGGACCCATAGACTGTTAAGCCTCATGGAAATAATTAAAATTATCTCATTTCATTTCTTCTGATAAAGCCTATGTTCTTCCTTCTCTTACTGTCAATAAGTAGTGTTGAATCCTTCATGGCCATTGTGCTTGTCTTATACTATTATATCAGAGCTTCAAGTTGATACCTCTAATTGTTCAAGTTGTGTTCAAATTGCATTTGCTTCAATATCTTAAATAGATACTTGGCTCAAATCTTAGCAGCTAGATTTTTTTGTTTCCACAAGCATGAAGATCTCTGAAAACCTTTTACTCTTGGCTACTATGATTGATTATTTTACTTACTGGCATATAATCAATTTTCTAGAACTTAGAATCATTGTTCACATAGACTGGCATACACTTTTCTCGAGCTACTATGTCGAGTCTCCCAATAGTCTTCGTACAAAAAAAATAGCAGGGAGGAGATGTGGTATAATGTTGAGCCAATCGGTCAGTCGCTGCTTTCACTGGTGTCAATACTGTGACTTCTCAATTCTAGTACTTTTCTATCTCCTCTTTTGTAGGCCATGGAAGCCTCCCTGCAATCAGTGTCCACTTGCAATGCACTTAAACTCCTAGTTATAAAACCTAAAAACTAGAAGAAAAAAACACCAACAGATAGAGCATAGTCCTAATCATAATGCGAAAAAAAACCCAGAGAGCAAAGAAGTCAATCCTTCAATTTCCCGTCACCTAGAAGTCTATGAAGTCTAATAATTAAATCCTCCTCATCTGTAGAGATGTGAGAGTAGTTCCAGTCCATGTTGCTCTGCCACTATCTGCATTGCATGCACCCACAACACATTGATGCTAGTTATATTTATAAATATTAACCTATGTTTTTATGTAATTAATAGCATGACTATTTAATGTCTATTTTGTTTCAGATTTATAAACAATTCACAAAAAATCAAATTTTTGAAATATATAGTAGATTCTTTATCATATTAGCTAACAAATTCACACATCTTTCTGACATTTAAATTCAAGCCATATGGATATACTGCCTACTCCAAGTTTTGTGGGCTCTAATTATTCTTGTCATCATGTGAAAAAAAATGACTTTTTTAATATGTTAATATGTTAGAGAGTATGTTTTTGTGCATGGATGCACTACAAATTCTAGTTGCATGTGGCTGGATTAAACAATTAATAATAAGTGCTAAATAATGGAATGAAATATTTTCATGCAAATTTAAAACATAAAGAATTGCAAATGAAAAAAGAAAGTTCCCATCAAATTGACAAAAGACACTACAAATGGAAATAAAATATTCCCATCTAGTTGTCGAATCAATATTTATTTAGCTTTTATGTGATAAGTGAGATTGTGGAGGCTTTTACCTGATATTTTGGAGACTTTTATGATTAAACGACAGTTGGTTTACCATTAAACAATAGCTGAAACTTGTTTTTGAACAACTCAATAGCCGTTTGCAGACATGAGACTTGTTTCAGACTCAAATCTCACACTATATCTAGCTTATCGACTAAATATGTATATATATATTTCTACAAAGATCTACAATTATCAAATATTAAGTATTGTAGAAAAGATTTCAAAGCAAATTTTATAATTTTTTATTTGCTTTGGCTGGCCATACCAAGCAAAGTTCATTGCCTAAGGCAGGCCACACAAAATAAGCAAGTTTGAAGTGTATTGGAAGATGCATGGTATTTTAGGTAAAAAATTTTGAGGGACACGCATAATTTTAAGGATGATTTATGTTGCTTACATCCTAGGCGCATCCTTTTGAGGATATTGTGGGAAGTTTGGAAGTGAGATGTGGCCTCCTTTGGATGAATCGTGACCCTTTCTAAAGTTGTGGCAGGCTGTACAGGTATGTAAGGGAGTAGTCATCATAATATTCAAATTTATAAGATACTTTTCAATATTTCTATCAACTATGAAACCCAATTTATTATTTAAAGGTCAGAATATTATATGTATATTTCATATTTCTGGTTATAAGTGTTTGTGGGGCTGCTGATTTTAGTAAATTGTATCAAAATTTCAAACTACTATAATGTCTGATTTATTTTTATATAGAACAGATATGGTTTTTCCATATGATCTAGTAAATGTAATATCAATTGGTGCATTGTTATCTCTACTGTCATTTTTGGTCGCGCCCACAAAAGGATATGAAAATCACAGTAAAACCTTTCCTGGGAATTGGACATTCCAACAGGTGACTAATATCTCTTTCTATGGATGTTCATTTATTTGTCAAACCAGGGGACGTATACTTTAAATGGCGCGGAAAAATCTATGCACTAGGAACTAGTTTCAGTCAAATCTTAGCAGAAATACATACTGGAAAGAATTTCTATCTACGCTGCAGGAAGGTAATGCAAAATTCTTTAACTCAACTATGATTTGATTAAGGCAGAAACCATAATAACTACGACTGAAACACAAACTGTGAACTGGCCTTATGCTGCAGGAACAGTCACAGTGATGGACTCTCTATGCTGCAGGAGCGCTATAAGGCTGAGTTTGTATAAAAAATTCAAAGATGAAAGTAAACTGAAGCTCAACAGGAAAGAATAACTAACTAACTAGCTACAGATACTTACTAAGTGGCCCCCCTTAGCAAGCATCTAATGATTACGCAGATACTAAACTCAGAACTTCATTGAACTTTATTCATGAAAACAGAATGATATACATTGTTTTGTTGATATGGAGACTAACAACAAACTCTGTCTCTGGTCAAACAGATTCTATCTTTCATTATCATATTGATTCTTACATGATGTCTGCTACTCTATTTCTATCTTACTCTAACTATCATCTATCTCTCTCTCTATCCATATCCTCTACTCTCTCACATAGGAGGAGTATCTTATTTTTAAATTAGAAGAACAACTAACTAACTAACTCTATCAAAGAAAGACGTGGAAGTAAAATGTATTCCAGAATCAAGGAACAAACTTCATAAATGAATTTATGTGCTCAACCTGATCCAGAGAGAATCTAGTGCTCCACTCTTTCTAGATTGACTTGTCATTAAAAATATTTCCCAAGGTTTCGGTCAAAGAGTCTTCACCAGAGCTCCCTCGAAGTCGTGCAGGAAATGGAATTTGCTACAAGGCCAAGATCAGTTGTGCTTGACTCGATCATTCTTCAACAACCTGCGAAACAAAAGGTAACAGGCGAAAGAAAATGCGTATGGCACATACACGATATCTGTTCATTAATCACACATTTTAAATCTACTTCATCATTCAAAACTGTATACGATATACCAGCCATTTTAGGGAGTCAACGAGGAATAAATGCAATCAAGTCAACACAATGAGCTGTAGGAATATAAAAGTATCTTGCTACAGGATATCCCAATAAAAGGTTTCAGCAAAGTTTAAACAGCCATGAAATAACAACAGTACAGGCATTTAAAAGTTTATCATAACATCCAAATTATGAGCACATTTTAAGCTCATCACTGCCCCCTACTTAGCCTAATGTTGGTCCTCCAGCATTAACTTTTCTGGTAGTTTCTCTGAAGTCAATAGTGGCTGCATGACTCTGGAATGGATGTCCAAACTTGTAATAGAATCCTCTGAAATCCTGGCACCTTTCATATCTTCGGTCTTCTAATTCATTGTTAAGATTTGTAGCCTGGTGAGGATACAGGAGCCACATTAGCACAAGGGGTATGAATGTCAGCGGCAACCATAGTTCAAATCTTGTTTGAAGTCCCAATTGAATATATCTGTTGGTTCGTTTGAGGGCTGCTGTAAAATTTAGGGGACCATGTGGTTCTGACTTTCTTAACCCAACAGTTAATCTCTCCCATCTTTTCTTATTCTGGTATATGCTAATCTCCAAAATGAATATTGTTGTGCCTGGAATTCATCATATATTTGCTTTCTGATATCAAATATTTTTTCTCTGGTTGATACATTATTAATACCATATGTTAGAGCAAACCAATCTTTCAACATTGCATGTGGGTTTGAACTTTTAGAGCGTAATGGGACAGGCTCTGTCTTCTCAGCTTCCTCATATGTTTCCCACTGCCGACCATAATTCGCCTCATTTGCTGCCCATGACATAAATGCTCTCAAATGAATATCACCAATGTATAGAAGAGGATTCCATTCTATTTCAAATGGTATTAAATAGCCATGCAAATAAAATTCACATAGAGAATTTCTTAACCAGTTAGGGGCTGCTTAGTATGCTTCATAAAACTCTTTGGCAGTGTGAATTATAGGGTTTTGGTTTCTGGAAATTCTCATCAATTGAAACCATAAAAACTGTTCTTTAAGGCACAGAGCATAAACTCTGGGTGGCAGTCTGCATTCCATAATTTGACCAGTTACTTTTAATATTTCGTCCATTTTTGCTTTCAACTCAGCAATTTCTTGTTTCTGACTTTCAATTTTCCTTTTCAATTTCTTATTTTCTACTTCCCACAGACTTTGTTGCATATCAGTTTGGGCTATGTGTCGAAAAGTCAGAGTTTGTAATGTAACTGTTTCCCAATTATCTTTAACATATTCCAGAAACTCAATTAAAAACGTCCTCCTATACACAACAATGGTTTTACAAATTGCAGGGTAAAATACAACTTCACTAGGCACATTCAATTATTCAATCTGTTCTTACTCTTGCTGCAAGATAAATTCTTCTTGTTGCTGCGGTGGAGAAGTTTGTGCTTCCTCCAAAAATTGCATAGCAGCAACAGCCAAATCATCAATATTTGGTAACCCGTGCTCATTATGCCCTGTTTCTTTTGTCTCAACTTGTTCCTCTTCAGGAACGAACGAACTCTGAGCAGCATTCTCAGACTCATTCTGAGAAACATTAAATTCAGATTCAACAAACCCTTCTGAAATTACAATCACCTCAGGTTGTAGTGAAGTAGGGGAGGTCTTAGATTGTTTCCTTGTGGAAACCCTTCTTGGCACAGATGCGGCTGCAGGAGGTGTTCCGGTAGCTTTTCTTTTTCTTGTTTGTTCAGAGGGCTCTGCCCTACCAGAGGATGACGGTGAACTGGTAATATCAATAGTTGTTGCTGTAGGAGAAATTGCTGCAAGGGAAGGTGCTATAGAAGAGGAGCATTGTCTTTTCTGAGCACAAGGGTCAGATTTAGGGGACCCTTCTGCCTTTGTTTTTCCTTTCTCTCTCCTAGTGGCAGACCTAGTTTGTACCCTAGCAGAGGATTCGGGTGCAAAAGCTGTATGACTAGGTGCTACAGGAGTAGATGACCCTTACCCTGTTCCACTAGTAGATGCAATTTCTTTCTTCTTTCTTTGAGGTCGTGGGGTAAGTACCCTAGAAGGTTGTGGTATTTGCAAGCTCTTTTGGGCAACAAATTGTTGCCAGGAGAGAGGTGAGACGTCTCTCAAAGAGCGCTCAATCAGTAATTTAATAAGGCCATGATGAGTGACAAAATTTTCTTTCCCCTATTGAGTTCCATGGGCACTTTGTTCTAAAAACTTTAACAAGAAATTTGGAACATTTATGACTAACCCATGCCTCATATGGCTTAATAATTTAAAATGATGAGAATGCAGGTAGGAAAAACGGCCTTCACAGGTAAAATACCTCATTATATAAGTGGCATACTCTGAATATGGAGGAGGCAGCGACACACGCTTGCATCCCTGCTTGGAGACTTCCAGAGGTCCATCACAGGCATTGAAAACTCAGCCCTTGTAGCTACAGAAGAAAATTTTCCAAAGGTGGAAGCCCAGTTACCTCAATTTTGTCTTCAGTTTGCAAGTTAGACCCCATACGGCAGCTTCCCCTTCAGAAAGGGTTCTCAAAAATTCTCCAACAGCCTCCTCATCAAAATCATTTAAGCTCAAGAAATAATTTAACCATCCGCAGAGGCTGAATGCATGGGCTGTTTGCAGATTTTGCAGTAACAATTCATGAGCTACAGGCTCATGTCGCACCAACTGACCACCCATGTTTGCAGTTTTTCTTAGCTAAACTCAATTCCTTGCTGAAGATTCAAATTCTCCGTTTCCCCTTCTGCTCTGATTTTGCTTCTGTCGTGACGTCACATTTCTTTCTTTTTTCCAAAAATGAGTTTTTTGAACAAGCAGTCTTAATCGTAATTTACAAGAAAAACATGCATTAAAGAAGGACATGCAATCACATTTGGAAAGTACCAGAAAGGCATTAAAGAAAGGTCATTTATGCAGTTATAGCAGCGGCAAAAAGATAGGTTTTAAAACATGGATTACCCCACCCCCTACTTAAAGTATGACATGTGTCCTCACATGTACTAAAGAATAGGTAGAGATTCAGGAATAATGACCGGTACATGCATAGCAGTAAATGAATAGAATGAAATAAATCAAATATGCTATAAGAAAAGATATGGTGTACCTTTGATAATTGCACATACATGTGAAGAAAGATGACGGTGCTGCATGAAGTGACAAGTGGAAAAGATATCTTAATTAAGGTTGATGCGGACGGATGAAGTGGATGGGTGATGTGGCGGATGAAATGTACGAATGAAATGGATGGATGGGATGGATGGAAGATAAAGAATTGAGATGGAGGTGATAAATGAAAATGGAGAAAAAGGGTTTTTCTTAAAAGAAAACCTTTATTATGGGCATACTTTTTGAAAATTACGGCGACGCTGCAGGAGAAAGGCTAAAGCCTTTTGCTGCAGGAAGAGTAGCGGGAGGAACCTGAATGAACTATTGCATAAATTCTTCCTTTGACATTGGTTTATGGTACAACCGGAGTCGGTGGCCATTGACGAGCAATTTAAAACGGACTGGATCAATTGTCACCAGCTGTATAGCTCCATTGTCGAACACATTTTCAACTTCATAGGGGCCAAGCTAGCGTGTTGTGAGCTTACCCTAGTTGTCTTGATATCTGGAATCATATAACAGGGCCCAATCTCCAGTAGAAAATTTCCTGGTTTTGATGTGTTGATCATGCCATTTCTTTCTTTGTTGTTGGATTGCTTTTGTGTGCTACAGGGCGGCTTTTCTCATTTCATCCAAAGCATTTAGCTGCAGGAGATAGTCTTGTTGTGCTTCAAATAAGTCCATGTTGAGTTCAAGAGCTGTCCTCAAATATTTATGTTCAAATTCTATGGGTAACATGGTTGTTTTCTCATAAAGCAGCTCAAAAGGTGTAAACCCAGTTGTTGTCTTCCATGTAGTCCTGTAAGCCCAAACTGCTTCAGGAAGTCTATTGCTCCAGTCTTTTCTATGGATCTGCACTGTCTTTGTGAGAATCACCTCAATTTCTCTGTTTGTTACCTCTGCCTGACCATTGGCTTGAGGATGATAGGGACTAGACTTCCTATGTTTAATCTTATAGTCATTCATTAGTGCAGTGATCAGATTTGATGTAAACTAAGCTCCTTGATCAGTTACAAGCTCTCTGGGAACTCCAAATATTGTGAAAATTTGTTCATACAGAAATTCAGCAACTTTGTTATCTCGGGCATGAGTCATAGCTTTTACCTCGACCCATTTTGTGACATAGTCTGTGCAAACTAGAATGTATGACTTTCTATTTGATGGTGGATCAATTGGTCCCACAAAATCCATTCCCCATTTATCAAAAGGGGTGACTATGACCTGCGGATATAGTGGCATTTCATCTGACTTAGTTGGTCTTCCCATACGCTGGCATCTATCACACTTCCTTGTATAGGCCACAGCATCCTTGTGTAATGTTGGCCAGTAGTACTCTGTTGTAAGAACCTTCATTGCTGTTCTTTTTGCTGCAAAATGCCCCCCACATGGTTCATCATGGAAAGCATGCAAGATATCATAAGTCTCATCTTCTCTTACACATCTTCGCATTACTTGATTAGGTCCAGTATAAAACAAACAATTTGCGATCCAGGAAAAGTTAAAACTTTTCTCTATCAACAATTTCTTTTATTTTGGAGAAAAGTAGGCTAGTATTCTATTTGCTGCTAGATAATTGGCAATGTATGCATACCATGGAGTTTGTGCAATAATAGAGAACAAGTGTTCATCAGGAAACCTATCATCAATAACTTCATGTTCATCAGGTGCAGCTAATTGAAGTCTTGATAAAAAGTTAGCTACAACATTAGCTCTTCCTGGTTTGTCAATGATTGTGATATCAAATTTTTGTAACAACAGGAGCCATCATGCCAGCCTACCAGAGATGGCAGGTTTTTTCATCAAATACTTGATTGCTGCATGGTCAATATGAACGAATATCTGATAGCTTGTGATATAATGCCTAAATTTATTTAAAGCATAGACTACTACAAGCAATTCATTTTCTGTGACAGTATAGTTGAGCTCAGGACCTTGAAGGTTCTTGCTGATAAAGTAAATAGCATGTTCGATTGAATTTTCTTTCTGACTCAGAACTACTCCTATACCAAAATCAGATGCATCAGCATGTATGTGAAAAGGAAAATTCCAATTTGGATCTTGAAGAACAGGGGCTTTAGTAAGCAAGTCCTTTAGTTGCAGGAAAGATTTTTCACAGGCTTCTATCCACTCAAATTGAGAATCCTTTGTTAACAGGGCATAAAGTGGGCTGACAATTTTACTAAAGTCTTTTATAAACCTTCTATAATAACATGCATGACCAAGAAAACTTTTGACATCTTTTTGTTTTGCAGGAGTTTGTAAATTCATAATAACTTCAATTTTAGCAGGGTCAACCTGAATTCCATTCTTTGAGATATGATGACCTAAAACAATACCTTCTTCCATCATCAGAAAACACTTTTCACTGTTTAGAGATAATTTTTGCTCTCTACACCTTTTCAATACCTTTTCTAAATTCATCAGTGCTTCTTCAAATGTGACTCCATAGGTAGTGAAATCATCTATGTAAATTTCCATACATTCATGAGATATATCAGCAAAGATACTAATTACTGCTCTCTAAAATGTTGCTGGTGCATTGCATAGACCAAAAGGTAAGACTGAATAAGCAAATGTTCCCCATGGACAGGTAAAAGCGGTCTTATCTTGATCTTCAGGGTCTATTTTTATCTGATTATACCCACTGTAACCATCCAAAAAGGAAAAATATCTTTTGCTAGACAGTGAATCTAGTACTTGGTCTACAAAAGGTAGTGGAAAGTGATCTTTTTTAGTGGCACTGTTCAACTCTCTGTAATCCACACACACTCTCCATTTTCCTCCTTTCTTGGGGACAATGACTAATGGAGAAACCCATTGGTTGTCAGAAATTGGGTAAATAAAACCAGCATCAAGCAACTTTTGAAGTTCACTTTTCACTATTTCTCTAAGTGTTGGATTTACTCTTCTTTGAGGTTGTCTAACTGGTGAACAATCTTCTTTGATATATATTCTATGAGTACAAACTCAAGGATCTATTCCTTGCATGTCCCCATATTCCCATGCAAAATCTTTATGCTATTCTTGTAGCATTTTTAATAAGATAGTTTCTTGAGATTGTGACAGCTTGCTATTGATATTCAAACAATGATTTGGAGACAATTCTATCTGCTTAATGAGATTACTTATAGAATCAATAGGTAATGTTTGTACCTCTTGTGGAAGCAAATTATGAAAAATTGTCAGAAGTTTAGGCAATGAACTTTCAGAATCTGGTTGCTATAGGAAACATTGTAAATGAGTACCATTTGGATCAGATGAACTACCCGTATCAAAATTGTACTATAGAATTTGAAACAGTAGAGCATCCTCACTCTGGAGGTGTGAGAATGGATCATTTTGAATCATCATTAATTGAGCCAAAGAATTGGCTTCTTCAGTTTCTTCCCCCACATCTGGCCAAACAGGTTGGGACAAATCTGGTTGAGGTCTAGCAGGCGGATACAAGGCCAATTTCTTTGTGGACTGCCCATCAGAAATGGTCATATCTCCAGAGCGGCATCCTATAAAATCATCGGCAGTTGCTAACCATGGTCTACCAAGGATAACTGGGTACCCTCCTAAAGTCTCCTTAACTGATAATATTGTAAAATCAGCAGGATACTCCCAAGATTCAAGAGTGACAATTACATCTTCCACCATCCCATCAGGTTTAACTATGGAGCTGTCTGCAAGCTGCAGAACTGTGGGTGTAGACCTAATGTTTGAAATATTTAAGGAGTCCATAGTATGCTTTTTCATGACATTAATGGCAGCACCTAAGTCAATCAAAACATTTTTTACAACTTGGCCATTTATGTGTATCTGCACTATAGGACTTCCGGGATCAATATACTTTGGAATGACTACATTTCCCAACATTATATCAGCCAATTTCCCTAAGACATGAATTGTTTGGGGATCCTTTTTTTTCCATCCAGGCTTCTTCAAACAGGCTTCTTTAATAGCTTTTCCAAAAATGGGAACATTTCTAATAGCCTGAAATAAAGGGATTTGAATCTATACATTTTTTAGCTGATCCAGAATGTCAAAAGTGGGTTCTTCTATGGATTTAGATTCAATGCTTTGCAACCTCTGAGGAAAAGGTGGTTTGTCAGGTTCTGGAAAAATTGTATCGGGTATAGGCATATGCTCAGTAGGAACAACAGGTTCAGTAGATTCTTCAAGGGGAGAATCTGGTATTTTAGTAATCAAAGGTGGTTTGGGAGTAGGTAAAGTAGTTCCAGACCTCAGATGGATGTCATTAACGTTTAAGGCATAAGCTTGATATTGGTTGGCTTCAGCAAGATATGCAGATTGTTGTGGCTGCTGTTGTTGCTTATTATTGGGATTGGGCAACAGCTGAGCAGGCATAGGCGTTTGCTTCAGAGGGCCAGGATTTGTGGCAGTTGCTGCAGCAAGTGGCATGAGGGCCTATTGTTGTGGCTGTGGAAGTTGCAGGAATCCAAGAGACTGGTTTTGCCATTGTTGAGGACCTCTCCATTGAGGATTTTGTTGTCAATTTCCTGAAGGTGGGGTCCATTGCCCTTATGGCTGTTGCCAACCTCCTTGAGGAGATTGCCATTGTGGGGTTTGATAATTAGGCCAACTTGGTTGAGGTGGATTCCAGGGTGGTGGTGGGCCATATGCATGTTGACATTGGTTATTATAGCCAGAATAAGGATTACCAAAAGTTAAAGGATCTTGAGGCATACCTTGTCTTTGGGCCCATGGTCTCCTTTGCGCAACAAAGAACACTTGATCATCATCACCTTCTACTGGTTTGAAGTCAGTAGGCAATTGCTTAGCTTCCAAATTAGCCACCATCTTGCATCTACAATCACGCTTCTTCTGTCTGCAGTATGGACAGAACTCGGCCAAAATTGCCTCAGCCTCCTCATGTTTTTTCTGAGCTTGCATAGTGTCCAATTGCATAGCCATATTATTAATGATGTCCTACTTGAAGTCAGATAGAAAATTTGTTATCTCCATCCAGGAAACTCCACTAGAAGAAGACTTCCTCATTGTAGCATGATGACCTCGACCTTTCTTAACTATTGCTCGAGAGTAGTTAAGACATATTTTCTTTATATCATCCCAAGGAAGTTGGGTTATATCACCTCCTCCCATCAGGTCCAAGGCGTCAATACAGGCATCACTGATTCCCCTTAGAAAGAGAATTTTCTGAGAGTCCTCGTTGAGAGTATGGTTTGAGTTCCTCTTTAGTGAAAACAAAAATCTGGAATTATAATCTTCCAGACTTTCATCCTCCTTCTGCTAAATTCAGAATATGTCATCACCTTTGCTGGCACTCTTACAATATTCCTTATACTTTTCAAGGAATTTCGTCTGCGTGGCGACCCAACTATCTACAGCACCTCTTCCCAGACTCATGAACCACTTGAGAGCTCCTTCCTTCAAGGTGGAAGGAAATAACTTTAGTTTGTGAGCGTTTGTGTTGTATTCATAACTACGATAGAGGACATCAAATTCAAACAGAAAGGTTTCTGGGTCCTCGGTGACTAGGCCATAAAACTTTGGAAGCAAAGAAGAGGGAATGTTTTTAAGATTGTCAGTATCTCTCTGGGGAACAATGGGAAACTCAAATCTAGGAGGTGGATTATTAGGTGGATTATTTGACATGTCTGGTTGCTGGAATAACAGAGCGAATGGATTTTCAGGGAGGAACCTTCCCAGTGCATCTCTTCTTCTTCTATGCATGCAATACGGTGAGTAACGGCTTGAAATATTTTGAAATTTTTTTGACTAACATATTAAACTAATGCTAAAAATGACTTCTAATAGACTCCTAGCTAGACGCCATCCCCAGCAACGGTGCCAAAAATGGTCGCGCCCACAAAGGGATATGAAAATCACAGTAAAACCTTTCCTAAGAATTGGACATTCCAACAAGTGACTAATATCTCTTTCTGTGGACGTTCATTTATTTGTCAAACTAGGGGACGTATACTTTAAATGGCGCGGAAAAATATATGCACTAGGAACTAGTTTCAGTCAAATCTTAGCAGAAATACATACTGGAAAGAAATTCTATCTACGCTGTAGGAAGGTAATGTAAAATTCTTTAACTCAACTATGATTTGATTAAGGCAGAAACCATAATAACTATGACTGAAACACAAACTGTGAACTGGCCTTATGCTGCAGGAACAGTCACAGTGATGGACTCTATATGCTGCAGGAGCGCTATAAGGCTGAGTTTGTATAAAAACTTCAAAGATGAAAGTAAACTGAAGCTCAACAGGAAAGAATAACTAACTAGCTACAGATACTTACTAAGTGGGCCCCCTTAGCAAGCATCTGCTGATTACGCAGATACTAAACTCAGAACTTCATTGAACTTTATTCATGAAAATAGAATGATAAACATTGTTTTGTTGATATGGAGACTAACAACAAACTCTGTCTCTAGTCAAACAGATTTTATCTTTCATTATCATATTGATTCTTACATGATGTCTGCTACTCTATTTCTATCTTACTCTAACTATCATCTATCTCTCTCTCTCTCTATCCATATCCTCTACTCTCTCGTGCAGGAGGAGTATCTTATTTTTAAATTAGAAGAACAACTAACTAACTCTATCAAAGAAAGATGTGGAACTAAAATGTATTCCAGAATCAAGGAACAAACTTCTTAAATGAATTTATGTGCTCAACCTGATCTAGAGAGAATCTAGCACTCCACTCTTTCCAAATTGACTTGTCATTAAAAATCTTTCCCAAGGTTTCAGTCAAAGAGTCTTCACCGGAGCTCCCTCGAAGTCGTGTAGGAAATGGACTTTGCTGCAAGGCCGAGATCAGCTACGCTTGACTGGATCATTCTTCAACAACCTGTGAAACAAAAGGTAACAGGCGAAAGAAAAAATTGTATGGCACATACACAATATCTATTCATTAATCACACATTTTAAATCTACTTCATCATTCAAAACTGTATATGATATACCAGCCATTTTAGGGAGTCAACGAGGAATAAATGCAATCAAGTCAACACAATGAGCTGCAGGAATATAAAAGTATCTTGCTACAGGATATCCCAATAAAAGGTTTCAGCAAAGTTTAAACAGCCATGAAATAACAACAGTAAAGGCATTTAAAAGTTTATCATAACATCCAAATTATGAGCACATTTTAAGCTCATCAATTTTGTCAAACAATTGCAAATATATACAAAAGTAGTTGGAATTCTACAGTGATTTGTCAGTTGGAATTTTATCAAACATTTGTCAAAAAAATATTAAAAATAATATTTCAGTGGAAGTTTCTGGGAATTTTAGAAAAGGGTTATTTCACACCCTCTTTTGTGCCATGAAATGAGGCATTTGGCTAGTAAAGTCCCTACTCTTTTGCTGTTATAATTTTTGGAAGTAGGGGATGAAACCCCTTTGGCTCCCTTCTACAGTCTCATCCAGGGGCTGCAACTGTGCTGAAGGTATTTTCTTTCTTTCATTTTTGGCAAGTATTTGGTGATCTGGCACAGCTATATATAGTACACAGTGAATCAATTTTTGCAGATCATTACATGTGTTGTAGATTTGGTAAGGTAGCATGCTGAAATCTATGTGTGTAATCCAGTTTTATGTTGTCAATAGAATACAGTATTTCAGTGTGTTGTGGTGTTTATAAAATAGGTCTACTAATAAATTTTAGTTAACAGTATGAAATCTAACCAATAAGAAACTATTCAGGGCCTAGCTAGATTTGCTCAAGTGATATTCATATTCCAAATAATAAAATTATCTACTAATAGAAAATAGGAAATCTGAAATATACAATTCTTAGCAACCACCATCCTACTGTCCCAAGGAGCATATGCCTGCTAAACAACATCATTACAATAGAGTTGAAATAACCCAAATAGATACTTATCACTAAAGGATTTTCTTAGGATTTGCCTTAGAATTACCATCAAAAATTCCAAACAACAATTTGCTACAGCAACAGAAAGCACAAAAGCAAGCCAAGGCCAAACATAGGATTCATATCAACATATAAATATGTTATTCAAGGCCAGATGGTAGGTAGAGTTTGACACAAGAAACATAGAAAAAATCACCGCATTGAAGTATGTAGTGCTTTGAAAAAGATAATTAAAGACAAATAATAGAAGCAAAATCTAATTTCACGTCATCATTATTGTGGCTATGGGAAACACCAGAGACTCAGGATTATTGAGCATCTAAACCATCCATGATCGAGATTGCATGTTTGAATTTGTGTCCTACATTTTCTGTTGTTGCAACAACTCTTCTGAGGCCACTACAACAAAAGAAAATTCATAAGAGAAGTCTAAGTTCTTAAATAGAATTAATATCTCCATTACATTTAAAACCCTAGAAGACTCCTAAAAACAATTATTAAAACAACACAACAATGCAGTAGTTGTAATGATTGAAAGTACATAACACATACAAACAAAAAATTAAAAATATCGCAATCTTTCTTTAAAAAATAAAGAAAGTGAATAATTATATCAAAATTAAATGCTCCTAAATATTAAGAACCCTAAAGTACCCAAAAAAAAAATGTCAAACCTAACTTGAAGTCCACTTGCTACACCCTAAAATAAGAACCCTCCCTCAAACCCTAAACACTCATTTTTACATTCTGATTTTGGGGAAATCAGAAGGCAATATCCCAATGACTAAAGAAATGGAAAACCATTTCACACACCTAAGTGACTTTCTACAAATTTATTTATCTATTTCCATAGGTAGTTTTAATTGTTTAAACATGCAACAGTAAGATTTTAACTATTTGCTTAATGTAATTGTTTGTTTTAGAATCAGCAATTTATATCAATAGCTAATTTTTTTCATTCCTTTTTATATGGAAGTTCTCATTTTAGAATTGGGTATTTTGTTATTTTGTTTTCTAATTCTTTGCTTAAATAATTTTAACATTTTATTTATTTTTGAGGAATTTATATAGTCAGGTGTTGTTTTCTTGTTCCCATAATTAAAACGGAAAATAGAATTTAAATCGAGAATCACATTGGAAAACACCCCATACTACAAATGCAACTGATGAAAAGATTTAAGTAGAAATTAAGATTGCAAATGTTACCAAAGGCTATTCTTGGTAAAATTACAACTCCAACAATAGGTTGTAGACTTTCCCTTTATACATAATGAACAATAGCAGTGTAGTGGCAAGAGCTAGATACCATTTGCTCTGGGCTGTAAAAGAGCAGATTATGGTATGCAACAAAGTACCTAGATTTTCAAAGGATAAATTAATTAGTTAGTTTAATAGAGACTTTAAAACTCCAATTCATAATTATCATCCCCAATTGCAACAACCCCATGATAGGGTTGAATCGAGGAGACTCCCTCACTTCTCAAAACAATATCCCTCGGTTCATGATTCAACAATTCACGAAATGTATGATGTGAGCAACAAAATAATATTGATGCAGCCATTTAGAGGCTTCTTTTTGGTTTTACAATATCATTTAATATTACAGCATCCCATTTTTGGAGAGTGGTGGAGAGGATGATCAACAATGGTTCTAAAGGGTACACACCAGGGAGCTATGAAAAGTTTTTCATTTTTTTTGAATGGATGGAAGGTTCATATAAAGACAAAACAACAAGATAATAGAATAGTTGGGAACATACCAATGATTTCATTGTTTCTGTTGAGAACAAACATAACCAATAGAACCTTCTTCATTTTTATTTGCTCACCTAGGGATGTAATGATAATGGATTTCCAATTGAGGTGATAGAGCCTAATGTGGAGCCTTGTATATTTGAATATGGATTTCAGGAGCATTCGGCTATGGAGAGGACCAAGGAAATAGAAGCAACCATACTCCTTCAACTTATAGTGCACTTGGGTCCTTGGAGACATAGATAGGCTTTTATGTTGAAATTGATATTGATTCTTGGGAACAATTTTGATTTACGTATGATGTACAAAGTACAACTTGAAACTTGATTCGACTCTCTATTTTTCCTTGACATCTACTATAGATGCTTTTTCTTATCAATGTAGATCCAAATAACAATATACTTCATCATACAACCAAAACTCAATCAGAAATAGAGCCAAAATAGAGGACAAATTTGCTAATGAGAAAACCAAAGAAACAATAGATAAGCCATTGGATCTTTCTCGAGATGGTTTCCAAACAACTACTGACAAACAACGTGCCAATCCTAGATGGATATATAATTATCTCTTGCAGAACAAAACCCCACCCATTACTTACAAAGGAGAATGTGTGTATCATTCATTTAACATAAGGAATTTAAGCACAAAACTCCCCATAATTTACCAGGGAAAATGCATTTATCATTCATTTAACTGAAGCAGTTGAACATACCTATTCCATTTTTGGAATATCTCATTGCAACCCCAGCAATAGAAATGGCCCCGACCAAGCTCCTAGTAATAGATATCTTCGCACCTTGTCTCGTCAGCTACAGCTGTTAATACGAAAATAACACAAGAGAAAAAGAAAAAAAATCCTAAGCCATATACACAAAATATAACTTGAAAGAAGCCAAACCCTAATGAGTTAAAACACTTGAGGACGATAGACATGATCTGATTAGACAAACTCCTCCACGTGAGCTTCGGGTTTTAATATAATTTTTTTGAATATATTATTTTGTGAACAGTTTTACACAACAAATATATATATATATATATCTCAAATAACTATCATTGTTTTATTTTTAAAGAGATGTTAAATATATCTTCTTGCACCTATTTCCATATGTTTAATCTACATTTATATTACTCTTCTTTAAAAATAAAATAACAAAATGGTGTTATCTTTGTACTGAAATAATATGAGCAAAACATAAAGAAATGTATTATCTAGATGTTGATAAATTATATTGCAAACTTGGCTTATACAACCATTTAAAAATAATTTATAATATAAGTTTTATTTGAATCATAGACTCTTAAAGCCTTTATTGATGGAGCAACGCAAAGATTTCATTAGTTCAGAAAACAAATAGAATAAGATACTACAGATGCAAGTGGATAACTTGATATGGTAAAGGACAAACAGAAATACAATTAAGGGACACTACAATAGAACATCGGATCTCAGAAAATCTAAGGGCATCAGCTATGGCTTAGTGGCATGAACATACACTTTCTCACATTTGAGATAAATTTAGAACATGGGGAAGCCATCAAGACTAGGTGCTTTATTTCCAACAAAAGAGAAGACCGATTTCCTAACTTCCTCCGTAGAAGGGATACAACATAGCATATTATTTAAATCATCAATCATAATTCTAGGAATAACTTCCAACACCTGGTCTTGAGTAGCTAATACAGTAACAAAATTGTCAGACAAGAGATCAACAAAGTAGGCGGAGGCCACTTGTCGAATCTCCCCATCATTCTCAATCAACATGTCATTGTGTCAAATACACTTAATCCAATTAGAGGCTCAATGCTTCAAGGTAGTGATATGGAATAACTTAGTATTCCTATCACCACAATTGAGCCAAACCACACGTGATCTCTGCTTGAACCATAACTCTTCTTCCCTAGCCACAATATTATGCAGGCAAGATAAAAGCTCACTCTCCTCATTCACCAAATTAATATTATACCCCAATGCTTGAATAGTCTACGAAAAAAGATCCAAATCCTTCTTAATACAGGGTAAAAGCACAAACCCGTGTCACTTTATAAAGGAATCGGCCAACAACAAAAATAATTTTGAACTTTGACCACATAAAAGTGGTCTTTATGTTTTGAATTTCAAAATGGTGTAAACTAATGAAATGTAGGAATTTTTGTGTAGTTTATTCCTGTAATTTTTAAAATTTAAAAAAAAATTGTTTTCATTATGTTTTAAATTTTGGAATGCTGAAAATTTCATAAAACAGTGACTTCACGGGCCGTCTAGAAACAAATTGAAAAAAACTTCATTTCTCCCTTTTTTTTTCCAAATAGGTAATTTCAATATCTTGTGCATGGAACAAAAAAATCACATTTTGATTTACATTTTTCTCATAATAATGTTTTAAAGTCAAACATGTCAGAATTTGACAATTTTCACGGACCACAAACTAATTTCAATTTTTTTATTCATTTTCAAAAAACAAAACATACCATTTTGAAGTAGACTCTCTGCTCTTGTGCTCCATATAAGATTTAAAACATTTTAATAAGTTTTACTACCCTTTTTTTAATATCTAATCAACCTCTTTTTTAATTTTTAAAACCTACTTGCATTATTTTAAAAATTAAATATATTAAAACTAATCAAAATATTATAAAAATTATATATTTGGATTCTACACTTTGAGCTCTACAAAAGGGTATTTTTATTTTTTGCAAAATGATCAATCTGATTAGAGAAATACTATGTCAAAGATGAATGTTTCAGAAAATTCTAAGAAATGATGAGTTGGTTGCCATGTAGGATGTCAACTAGGAATTTCCGACCAACAGGGTTTCGGCCGAAACCTTCCCAGCCAATACTGGCTAGGCCGAAAACAATTCTGCCAAAAACCTATTGGCCGATAAAAACTCGGTCGAAAAATTACTAAAATAAAAAAAAAAAAAATCTTTCTAATTTCTCAAATTAAGAAAATTCAAAAATAACAAATATTTTTAAATATTCGACTATTTTCAATTAAAGAAGGTTTATTTTGACATTTTAGAAGGTTTATAATTTTAGAAATTTAGAAGACTTATTTCGGCAAAAGAAAAAGAATTTTGGACAAAAGGAGAGATATTTTTAAGGTATGTATTGATCTTCAACTTATTTAATTGATTATGTTTTTATGAAAATGCATTTGAAGTTTGTTTTCACTATATTTTTTAATTAAAATATTAACATCAAAGAAAAATTTGTAGAAATATATTTATAAAAAATTATATAGAAAGAAGATTATTTTATTTTATTTCCATTATTTATTGAACAATTTATTTTTTTTATTTAAAAATTGTTTGAATATGAATGCATTTGTTGTTTTCACTATTTAAATTCTTAGATTTCATTATTATTGATCACCAATTCTATGTTCCATTCTTGTTCTTACATGTCCTCCTTAAATAACTATGTTTTATTAAATTTACCTTTGCCTTTACTTTTATTTCCAATATATATACATGAAATTAGCATACTTATGAAATTAGTAAATTTATATAAAAAACATCAAAGATATCATTATCAAGTAGTTTATTTTTTAGTTATTTTTTGAAGACCTAAGATGATGTGGCATAAATCAAGAACAACACTGGATATGGTTGATGGATGTGCTGGTAAGTACATTATTTTTAATTTATATTTACTTTTAACTTTGAGACTTAAATTGTTTGGTTGCTTAAATCTATATATATAATTAATTTTTTGAAGCTAATTTGGTTTTCAAGTGTTTAATTATTTGTAGCTTCATAGGACAATTTAAGTCTGCAAAAGCCTTTGTTTGGTTAATTGTTTGGTTAAGCAATCAACATGCTAGATGCAATACCAATTTTTTGTGGAATTTTTATGACAGTGGACATGGAAAAGGAGAGCATGATGGAGTAGGAGCATGTGTGAAACATGCACTTCATCAACATGAACTTGTTGGTATCTAAATTTTTCACCATATATATATATATACATGTCCAATTTAGCTTTCAATGATTAGATATATATATTTCAAAACTAAATTAAATTTTTTTAAGTTCCTTGAAAGTAATAGGTGACAAATTATGCCAAGTTGTGTGTAACTTGTAGGTAATGCCATACAAAATATAAACTAAATTGTTGAATGGTGTAAAAGTCATTTTTTTGCTCACGACTCAACATACAACACATGGTATTTTTGGGAAGTTACAGGTACATGTCTAGTCAAAATTTGTTAAAAATTTGAATTTCAAAGTTCAAGTACGTACATGATTTCAAATTGAATTTTCAAGTTTGAATTTAAATAGATATTGATCGATCAAATCCTTATAATTGTCAAGCAATTCATGGTATTAGAAATCTGCATCAAATCATGACAACGGGGAGTAGTAGGCCTTATGCAATTAATGTGAGAGAAAAATCATGTTTTTGTATTGATTGCATTGAGGACAATGCAAATATTGGTCAATGTGAGAATATTAGAGATGGGTATGTTTCACAATGGGAAATGAAATAATTAATATCAATACCTCCTTTTGCTAAAGATGACACTGTCGATGTCTACAATCCACTATATTCAGCTAATTATGGACGTGTATCTGATTTAGTTGTTACAGGTATGGAAATTGATTAATTTAGTTAGAATCAAGATTTAAATTTATATATATATATATATATATATATATATATATTCTATCCTTAAGTAGGTTTCAAATATAAAATATAAATTTTTACAACTTAAATGTATAATTTACTTTATTTATATATGTGGTGTGTGTACAGGAGATATTTTCACTTTAGTTGTAGATCCTGAAAATGTGGAAGGTGTAGATTACTATCTACTAAGATGTACTCAACCAAAAAACAAATTGGTCGAATCGATGAAAGATGGTGATGAATAAGAGTATCCCATTGGATCAATTGTTATTGAAGTCACATATTATCAACAAATAAAGATAGATGAAAATGGTATTATATTTGTTGATTATAGGCCAGGACAAAAGTTTCTACATTATAGTCACTTAGTTTTGGAAACAAAAATAAATTTAGAAACTTTACCTAAAAGAGGGCGTGCCAAACAAAAGTGGAGGTTGCCTATTGAAGATCATGAAAAGATTTTAGAGATCATTAAAGATAGAGAGGATCTAGATTTTATGTACCAGGAGCTTTAAGTTGTTTTTTGGATATATGTACACATTTATGACTCCAGATCTATAATATATATTTGTATTGATTGGACATCTTACATGATTTAGAATGGGGCTTTTTTTTAGAATGTGACATGTATGATAGATCATATGATACAAAACCTAGTGACTTTAAAAATGTTTTCATTTTAATATTTCAGTTTTTATTTAACAAATGATTATTTTTATTTTTATTTTAATATTTTAAGCTTAATAATTTAAATATTACTTTATATTACTTTTTTAATTCAATTTTTCATATTTCATAAGATTCTATTAGTATGATGCTTGTATTTAAAAGCTTCTAGATTTGTTTCTTGGATCATACTCTATGATCCATCATGAAGATACATGATCTATAAATTATTGTCAAATTTATCAAATTTAAGTTAAGATATTCTTTATATTTATTGGTTTTATTTATATATTTGGACCTAAACACAAAGGAAATAGGTTTTTCCACCTTTTGGGAGATGGAACTTAACCTATTTCATGCTTTAGTTCATTAGGAAGCCAAGATCCCTCAACAAAGTGACTCGATTTAGGGAAGGAACTAAGGGTTTCCTTGTGTGATTAAATTTGGGTTCACCATTAAAATGAAGTTTCAAAGGAGAAGTACAACCACCAATACACAAAACCCTAGAAACTTGACAGCATGAAATTAGATTGACAAATTGGAATAAAATAGAAAGGTACCTAGAAGAATGATGAAGTCAAAACAAGGTATGCAACTCTTAAAAAAAAAAATTTAAAGTGCACTACAATTAATGCACTAGGCTGGGTGACTTAGTCTTAGTGTAGGGTTTTTTGGAAGGATCTAGAATCTTCCATGAGTTGATCAAGGTCTATTGAATGGTGATTAAAAACTATAACAGGACTAATACACCAGGTTTGGTGCATGAGTCCCACTCTAGTTTTTTTTTAGGATCTTTCAAAAATTTCCAAACCTAGATCCGATATTGTTGAATGTTGTCGAAAGGTTATATCAAGGACTAAAACACCAAGTTGGGCGAATGAGTCTCATTCACCTTAACTTGCAAAATACACATTAAAAGATAGAGAAAATGTTTTTTACTTAGTGGATGGGGGTATACCTTAATCAAATCCCATTTGAGTAATTAAACTTTAAAATGAATTGAAATAACATGAAGGAATGATGAATGAACAAATGAATGTAACAACTGACCAAACCTTTGTGTAGTCCTTGGAGTCTAGATTTGCACTTGTATGAATTGGCTTTAATGGATGTGTATCTTGATCATGAAACTTGATATGGATTTGAATGCTTGAACTTGGATCACAAATGCTACATCAACATGTTATCTCACAAACATACAAGATGCATGAAGACCTTGACATGATTCTTGAATCTCAAATTGCTCCAAAATGCTTGATAATCAACTCTTGAATGCTCTCTTGATAAAAAATAATGATTCTAGATCTTAGGTGTTGGCTCTTAAATCTTTTTCTTAGATGAAATAAGGACTTGAAACCTTATTTCTATAGGCAGTCCATCTAATTTACCATTTATTAGATCCCAAATGCATATATTAACAAAATTTGAATTGAAAACCATGATGTCTCCCTCAAAACCCTAAAAAGGCCCCAAATGGGACTCATACACCAAAGGTGGCATATGGGCCCCATCTATGGCGACTCATACATGCTTGTAGACATGGAAAATACACCGACATACTTGATATCGATTATTAACACCATTTCATCATAAAACATCCCTTAGTCTAACCATTAAATCAAATACCATTATTTAATTAAATTCATCAACTTTACTCTCTTAATTAAATAAATCATTTTATCTAATTAAGTCTTCTTTCTTGTTAATTAACTCAATCTATCTGATCTAATTAACCCTATGTCCATATCTAATTAAATAATTCACTTTATTTGATTAAATTTCTAAGTTCTATCTATTAAATTAAATAAATTAAAACCTTGTTTAATTTAAGCTAACCAATCATCCTCTGAAATTGTTAAATAAAACAAAATATTTATTTAACCAAGTCCAAAATCACATTCTTCTCATCTTTTATTAAATCGGCCTATAAATCTAAGTCAAATTTGTCACATTATCTAATCTCTCTTTAAATTAATTAACCTTTGATTAATTTAATCCTAATGCAAGTCCCATCCTCTAGCTTTTTCCACTTGCACATGAGAGTAGATTTAATTCATTTATTAAATCTCTATATTCTCTCAACATGGCATAATGGATATTCTCTCAAATTTGAATTCAAATCCAAGTGGACTTTGTCCTTCGAACAAGACATTTACTTCACCTAATAAGTCCTTTTTCCTTCAGCCAAGTGGTATTTATGACATTTCATTTCCCTCTTACATGTCATTTCACTAATTTCAAATATCACCTAATTGCATTTATGGGCACATTCATCAAAATGTGCACATCCTTCATCCATCCATCTCTTAACAAGTGCCACTTGGCCATTGGTTGAAAGTTAGTCCCACATTGCTTCATTTTGGGCATTTCTCCATCTTACCATTTTATAAATAAGAGGTCTCTTTCCTCATTTCATCATCCACAATTTTAGAAAAGTTATTATACTCAAATCCATAGCAATTCTCATCCATTTTTATCAAGTCTTAGCTAGGTTATGCAGATTTTCATCGTGGAGCACACTTCAATCATCAACAAAGTGGATCACTCTTCATCACCAATCAACATTGCATCATTGGAGTTGGGAAAGGGCCAATTTTCACATCAAATTGGCACCAATTCCCCCATGGGATCAAGAGTTTTCTTGCTTTAATTAGGATTCAATCTCTTTTATTGATTTCTTGTTGTGTTCTTCATCTCATTTCCTAATTTAAGCTTTGTGAATGGATTTCATGGGGAACTTAGATTCTAACTTGCATTTCAATCTTCTAATGTGTGTTTTCTTTGTGTTTTGTAGTACTAGGGTCTTGGTTCACACATTTGGTGCTAGAAGGAGGGAAGACCAGAAGTTCTAATCATGTTTTTTCATGGAATTACATGCTTTTTGTTGTTTTTTGTGTCTCTACAAGGAACTCCACCACTAGTAGACCAACATCGCTATACAGAACCACTGGGACTCTAGCATCGCTATATAACACCGCTGCAAATTCAAAAATTCGATGATTTGTTGTTCCCACCCAAGATTCAAATTTTCAAAGTGCACCGTTGGTTCTGTTTCCACCCGCTAGAAATTTTAAACTTCAAACTCCACCATTGACTAAAATGGCGATGTAGTCATGCTCTCTATTCCTGCTGCAAAGTGACACTGACTTGTAAGTGGTGTCATATAACACTGCTGGAAAGTTCAAACAGCACTGCCTATGCAAACTCCATCGCTGAGGGAAAGCAAAAATTGAAATTTAATTTTTTTATGACATGTGCCTATTTCAATTTTGATCATTTGGGTTATTACATGCGTTTTCTAACCTCTGTTTTGTAGATCTAACTAGTTTTCTTATAGGTTGGCTTCATCAAAGTGAAGGAGAAAAGAGGCATGATGACATCACTTTCTCATAATACCAAGTGTTTTTTAACACTTTAGTGTTTGTTTAACACTCTCAGAGAATTCACATTTTCTCTTAAGAAAACTTGTTATCTCTCATGCTTAGGACTTACTAAATTTCTTTTGGGCTCTAAAAAGAAGATTTCAATTTTTGCAACAAAGGGCTTAAAAATAACTTTAGGACAAACTACTAGAGTTGGTTTTAAAATTTAACAATTGAACAAGGAAAATTCCACATTTGATTTGGTGCTATAAAAAAGAATTCACTTTTGCTTTGTGGTTTTAAAATGAACAAGTGCTACCTTTTTTGTGATTTCTTACTCAAATTAACACCATTGAAAAGACGTATTCTCTTCTCTCATGCCTCACAGTGATCTTGAGAATCAAAAGACTTTTTGGTGGTCTTAAGTTGGAATAAATTGATTGCCTCCAAAATTCATTTTGGGTTTTAAAAGTGAACAAAAATATCTTTCGATTGTGAGTGGAACATATTATGTGTGTTCTCCCTTTGTTTCTGAATGAAGGTTGATTGAACTATGGATATGTTTGCTCACATTTTTTATCTTAAAGGGACTGCCTTGGGGAAAAAGTACTCACCCAAGGGAACAGCCCAACCAATAACACACTAAAGAAAAGTGTATTTCCAACTGGGATATAAAAGTCGGTACTAGAACAAAGGCTAGTATCAGTGGTTGGTCCTGATGAGAAGGGAAACAATGGTCTATTGCCGCATGGGTCAATCTCCATAAACAAAAAGTTTGAATTAAAACCCTTTTGTAGAAAGGCCAAAATCCCTATCTATTCGTTGGTGCAAGAATGGTTGTTCTAAAGCTGCCCCACACTTTTACGATTTTTAGTAGAGATGGAAGGTATGCCATGGGAGATTCATAGGTACTAATGCTTGGTTTCCTTGAAAGAGGTGTTGAGCCATGGAGGGGAGCCAGTGGGGTCAAGCATCTAACCATCCACTAAAAGTAAGCATAGCTGGACTTGTCTAATTTGGGACTCAACAAATATTGTCTCAAATATCCATAGGGTTGTGCTTGTTCTTAAAACAAAAACACATTGCTTGATTGAAAACAATGTAAAACAAACATTTAACATGAGCATCAAATCTCAAAACCTTTAGGAGAAGTAAATATCCTTGAAAAAATTCACATGCCCTTGCTTGTCCTTGGGATTCATATCCTTAGAGGTTTCTAGGAACTTGAATTTTATCTCAATTTTCTACTACTAAATTAAATATTAAGTAACTCTTGCTTTGATTTCCTTGATTTCCACATAATACACTTTGTAGGATGAGAAGAAATTAAAACATTAGACATCTAGTTTCAAAACGTAATCAAGAAGTGTTTGTGGTAAAATGAAGTCATTAAGAAAAGACTAAAGACAATTGAATCCCACACATGTATCCCAAATGATATCACACAAGATCAAGATCAAGAAACCAAGGATAAAAGCTCTTAGTCTGACAGATCACCAAAAGCATCTCTCAACACTATGCGAATTCAAATGAAGATTGCTTTTTAACTTTTATAGAAAAGCTTTAAGAAACAATCCTAGTTTGTGCTCGTTCTATTATTTTCAAAACTCAAATCTTTTTAGAGAGTTTGAGCATCTTGTTTAGAGAAAAGCATGGTCTTCAAAACTGAGGTCTAGTAAGCAAGTTTCTTTTTTAGGTAAACATAGGATCAAAATCAAACCTTCATCCACCTTTGAACATCAAAACCAAAATCATCTCATCATCAACTCTTTGAAAATCTTGGAAAAATCCTCCATGTTAAACTTTGGGAAAATTATTTGAAACCAATCCAAAATCATCTTGTTTGATTAGATGTGTGTAGATGCACCCTTCTCCACATATTTAGTCAAATTGTCAAAATCTTGTGAACAAATTCATCCCTTGATTAAAATCCAATATATTGGGATTTAAGAGTTTTATCCAAAATAAAAATCAAGCCAATCAAAATCATCTTGTTTGGAGAGGTGTGTGTAGATGAATCCTTCTTCTCACACCTAGAAAAATTAGCATCTTATGAATGAAATCTACTCTAGGACAACATCCAATCTCTTAGAGTTTATGAGTTCACCATCAAAATCAAAATCCAAATCAAATCAATCCCAAAGAAAACATCAAAATAAAGTCCTACAGTTTAATATACCCTTCAAGATTGTAAGTATTATATCTTTACTTTCATTATAGTCGGCCATAGTCAGCCTTGGTCATAGTCGGCCATTTGCTAATAAAATTATAGTTAGTGGGAATAATACATCTCATGTACTTTTGGGTAATCAAGTCCCAATTAGTGATAATTGTTGTTATGAAACATTGTGTCGGTTGGTTACTTAACTACCACCGACTATTATATGTATTCAGTTGGTTGTAGTCAAAAAACATGTTATGCGTGAATAGTCATGGTTGACAATATTGTTGTACATGATATCACTGAGAATGAATATAGCTTATGATGTTTGAACATGATATATTTTTGTTCTATTATTTTGTTCCATGTTCTACATATGATTTAGTTTTATTAGTAATATGTAGTACTTGAATTACATTCCATAGGGCAAACAAAGATTTTCTCAAGAGTTCCAATCATCCATCAAACATCCATCTTTCATATATCTCATTATCACCCTTTGATCTTTAAATCATCCCAGAAATTTCTCTTTTGTACCTAAAGATATATCATTCTAAAGAATTAGAGGTTCGTCTCTTATATTCTTGAAAAAAGTGAGCTCTATTTTATGGTGCAAACTAGACCTCAACACAAGAAGGAAATGGAAGCCCACAAAGAAACATCAACCTCAAGTGATCTCAATCAAACAAACACCAACATGAATCTTTTTGGATCAAGCAATCCTACAACTAGTATTTTACTCCCTCAAGACATTTGGCACTATTACCTAAGTAGACTAGGGAATTACTCGTCATGGTAGCGTCATGGGTCTTCCGACAGATGAGCCTGTGAATAGCAATGAGGAAAGGTTAGACCTATTGATTGAAGATCTTTTTAATCTATGGAAGATATCTTTACACGATCACGTATGAAGGGAATCCCGTAGGCAGAAGATCCCTGAGGAAGTTATCTTGGATCAGTTGGAAGAGAATGATGAGGTGGATCACCTCGTGAATCGTATGCCCAAACTGTTGGCCCATCATTTCATTATCCCATAGGACCTTCGAGGAGAAGAGAATTAGGAACATCAAAGGAAACAAATATTACAACACTACGAAGAGAGAACCAAACGAGAAGAAGAAGAACGAGACACTAGCTGAAGATGTACATCTGATAGTCAGCAATGATCACTTGAACAAATTTTAAATGCCCGTATGGCTGAACAAAGACAAGATCGAGTACCTGACAGGAATGAGACTCAGGAGGAGAAGGTTCGACGATCACTCAGGCTACAAGAATAAGAAAATCGGCGAAGAATACTAAAGCAAGCTTGTAAGGAATTGGATGAGGATCTAATTGAAATAAATTAGAGTATTAAAAGAACATATGAGAATCTGACAAGAATAGAAACATCCATTGGAAGAGCACACCAAAGTTTGGAATGGAAATACAAGGACCTTAAAGGCATACTACCAGAGTTGTGCATACATAGGATTCCTCTCATACCAGGAGCCCAACCCGTATGGAAGAGGCCCTATAGGATGAATAAAAACTATGCCACCAAGGTACAAGAAGAAATTGAAAATATTTTGGAAGCGGGCATCATTTTCAAGGTAGAAATCAGTAACTGGGTATCACCAATCATCATATCCATGAAGAAAGAAATGAAGCAGATTCGAATATGTGTGGACTTCCAAAGTTTGAGCACAGTAACCATCAATGACCCATTTCCAATCCCCTTCACCGACACAATTCTCGAAGAGGTTGTTGGGCATGAGATGTACTCATTCCTAGATGGGTTCTCGGGGTACAATCAGATTAGTATTGTAGAGGAAGATAAACTAAAGACAAATTTTGTGGTGGAGGATGGAGTGTACATGTACAACCGAATGTCATTTGAGTTGTGTAATGCGCTAGCCACTTTCTAGAGAATAATAGTGCATATCTTTGACAAAATGTCGGTAGGAATCTTCAAATCCTTCCTCGATCACTGGTCCATTTATAGTGATGCAAAGAAGCATTTGAGGGCCCTCAAAGAGTGCATGGTAAGGTGCCAAGAAGCCCGTCTAGAATTGAATCCTAGGAAATGCAGGTTTATGGTGCCACAAGGGAAATCTTTGGGGAATATTCTATGCAAGGTTGGACTAAAGACAAACCCTAATAAGGTGAGAGTGATCGTGCAAATGGAGGCTCCAAAGAACATCATGGGGTTGAAGTCCTTCCTTGGGCATGTAGGGTACTACTGGCAGTTTATCAAGAAATTTGCACAGGTATCTTACCCTCTGGACCTATTGACCAGGAAAGGGAAACCCTTCATATGGGTTGAAGAACAAGAAAAAGCATTCATTGATTTGAAGGACCGGTTGATCAACTCACCCATATTGGCATATTTGGACTAGAACAAGGAGTTCCATGTACATGCGGTTGCCTCAAACTTCGCCATTGGAGTGATGCTGGCACAAGTGGGAGCACACGGGTTGGACCATCCAGTATTATTTGCAAGTTGGCTACTTTCAAGGGTAGAGTGGAATTCTAGTATGACCAAGTGCGAAGAAATAGGAATGGTCTACTCCATATAGAAATTCAGACACTACCTCCTAGCCATGCCATTCACCTTTTATGTGGATCACCAAGCCTTAATGTATTTAGTGAACAAGCTGAACATTCAAGGATGAGTGAGTAGGTTTCTACTATTGCTCCAAGAGTTTACATTTACTATCATCATACGGCTAGGGAAAAGCCATGTGATTGCTAACCAGTTGTCAAGGATCCGGTTAGGCGAGCCTGCCGAGGGAGGGGTGAATGAAGACTTCCCAGATGCACACTTATTTCAAATCACAGTGTTTCCCTCATGGTATGAAATGATTGGAGAATATTTTTCCACATCCACATTCCTGAAAGAAATTCCACCAATGGAAAGGAGAAAGCTCATCTTGAAGAGTAACACGTTTCAATTGATCAATGGCTTGCTCTACAAGATTGGGCTCGATCAGATCCTCTCGAGATGTGTCATAGAAGAGAGATACCAGGTGTACTGATGGAGGCACATGAGGATCTAGCTGGTGGACCTATGGGCCCATATGCTATAGCAAGGAAAATCTCTTGGCAAGCCTATGGTGGTCAATGATGCACACAGATGCTAGGGAGTGGGTGTTAGGCTATGACACCTGCCAGAAGGTTGAAAAACCATTGAGGTAGGATTCATGCCACTGGATCCCTCTCAACCACAAGATTTGTTCAAATGATGGGGATTGGATTTCATTGGATCACTAAAGGTAAGCTAGTTGCATCGATGCTGACACATTGTGGTTGCTACCAAATATCTGACGAAGTGGGCTGAAGCTAGAGCATTGTCAAACAACGCAACACAAAGTACAACAAGATTTATCTATGAGATAATAGTGACATTGTACGACATCCCCATTTTGATTAGGAGTGATCATGGAGGGAATTTTTTCAACCATGTCATCAAGTTGATGATGACGAAGTTCCAGATCTTTCATAACCTATCAAGTCCATACTACCCACAAGCTAACAGCCAGGCAAAGTCTACAAATAAAGTGTTGGTATTAGTTATTCACAAATCATGTGGCATAGAAGAACCTGACTAGGAAGAGAGACTACCAGCCATCTTGTCTGCATACCATACAATGTACAAGGTAACAATAAGCCACACATCCCTTCAATTAATGTACAGTCAGGAAGCAATAATGTCAATGGAGTGCATGGTACCCAGCTTAAGGATAGTCATGGAGAACCGGTTGGGTGATACTGAAAGTTTAAAGGAATGACTATACCAACTTAATAAACTAGATGACTGAACGATAATGGCACAATGGGTGATGGAGAACATGCAATGGTGAAGGAAATATTGGTATGACAAGCATCTCCAGCAAATGAATTTATGGCCAGGACAGTTAGTTTTGAAATATAACAGCGGTAATGAAATCAAGCTAGGGAAGTTCAAAGTTCATTGGTTAGGACCATTCTGAGTTTGGGAAGTCTATGAAAATGGCTCTTTAAAGCTTGAGAATTTAGATGGCTCACTACTACCAGAAGCAATAAACGGATCTAAGTTGAAGCAGTGTCAAGAAAGAAAGGAGAACGCCATCGCCATCAATATGTTGGGATACGCCACAAGGGAGGATTGGCCTGTGCAAAATGAGGCATGAAGAAAATAAGACTAGGGGTTGGGAGGCCTAGGATATGTCGTAGATGGATTTTAGGTAGAATCAAGCCAAGACCAGATGATTGAAGAGAGATTGGTGGAAAAGGGAGTAGAAGGAATTGCAGTGCCTCGGATACACAACCACCTGACCAATGCTATGTTCAGAACCCCTACCCTTTGGCACCGAATGGGTGGCCACTGGTAGTATCTAGCTCCTTATGAAGGCGTAAAAAGAGGATACATAGCCAAGGAACTAGAAAAAGAGGCTCAAGAGGAAAAGGGAGAACAAGTGGGCCAAGAAAAAATTGAGTACCAAACTGATGAAAAGGTTGAATGGAATGATGAACAATGGGCAGCCTACTTTGAGAAGAAGGCTCTCTGCTTGAAGACGGTGTTGATAATAGAAGACATGTTCGTGTCAACTATGGATGGATATATAGAAGATCTACTTAAACAAATGTGAAGAGAGAGAAGGAAAGTGCCAAAGGTTAAGAGGATAGCAACTAATGAGGGGCTTTGGAAGATAATACCTAACTTAGCCGAGCCACCACTAGTACAAGGAGATGACATCATGTGGTATCAACAGTACGGGGGAAGGTACATTGATGGTAGTTTTAAAGGTATTGGCCCTACTCCCCTACTTGAAAAATGGTTTGATATAGAATACATAGGAACTTGTTGTGAAGAGGAGTGTTATAAGAGGTTTCCCCATACGTGTAAATGGTATTACACATCCAAATTAAAAGTTTGGAAACATGGTGAAGTAAGAGGGATGAAAAGAAAAGAAGAAAAAGAAGAGAGAGGAGATGAGAGAGAAAATAAGCAAGATTTGAAAAAAATAAAAATAGAAGTGGAAGAAGCTACAAGAAATGAGAAAATGAAGGAAAGTAAGAGAATAAATGAAGAAAAACACAACAAATGGAGGAGAGAGGAGAGAGAAAATAAAAATAAAAGAAATATGGGGGAGAAATTAAAAGAAATTAAGGAGAGAAAAAATACGAGAGAAGAGAAATAAAAAAATTGGAAAATTTTGAAAAGTAAAGTGGGAGAATTTATAAGGAAGGAGAAAAAAAATAAAAAATTAAAAGTGGCCAAAAGAATAAATATTTAAATAAAGCGAATTAAAATCAAACTTGGGTGACTAGAGAAGAAAGCAACTGAGCCAACTAGAGAAGGGAGCTTCACCGTATGACCTTTTAGAAGCAATATAACCTCGGCAAAAATCAAAATAAGGAAAATCTACACAAATAGAAAGGAGAACCACAAAGCCCTGGGTGAACTAATAAATCTGTATGACATTAGCCTCAGAAGGAAGGGCGTACAACAGTGTGAAATCTCAAGTTGGCAAGGCTTGGCAAAGAAGGAGAAACTAAGGCATGAGGAAAGCACCAAGGGAAAGCATGGGGACGACAAAGAAAGAAAGGTCGTATGACATGCTCTAATCTTACGGCATACAGAGGCTCTCTTGATTGTACAACACCCTCAAGTCATCCAATATCCAAAGACTATTCAAATTGTATTGCATTTAGAGTCTATTCAAATCGTATGACATTTAGAATCTATTCAAATTGTATGGAATTCAAATTCTATTCAATTCCTAAGGCCTTCACAGTCAAAGGTTCTCTAGGACGTATGTCAGGCACAGAGTCTTTATATCATAAAGTGGCCACTAGTTGGGTTTCAATTCGTATGGTGCAAAGGAGTTCAACAATCAGTTCGTACGCGACTCTTCACAACCTCCATTGTACGGTCAGGCAACAGTAATGAACAAGCGATAGCATTCGTACTTCAAACTACATGACTCTTTGCAATTTCTATCACCTATGTCATACGACATTCACTGCCAATGTTCAACATACGTCATGTTCTAATTTTTTAAATCATGCCAAGCATAACATCAGGTTGTAGCCTACAGCTGGCAAGGGGTTAGGAAGTTGTACGATAGTTACTAGAATTCGGCAGTTATAGCAACTGCTAGGCAAAAAGGAATAAATTGGATTTGAATTGCTAAACTGACAATACAATGGAAAAGGGAAAGAAACTCATGCATCATAAGTCGAAGGTAGCCTCAACAGGAAAGAAAAAGAAAATGGATGCAAACACTGAAATGATGTTCTAGGAGAATTTAACTGGCAATGAGTGCAAACAATGGTGGAAAATCACCGTCAATGACCACACTTTGAAAATTGCACTATGACACACTTGGGTGGATAAAGTTGTACTTGTACCATTCTTTAATTCATGAGAGGGTATGTGCATGATCATCATGGAAAACACAGGCCCTTAAGTGGCAAAAAAATCAGAAAAATTAGAGTCAGGCAACTTGACATAAAAATTTGAATAAGTTATCTATATTATTTCAAAAATATGTAAGAATAGAATCTGTAGCAAATTGAATGTAGTTTCTAAACTACTAGGTTTATTTAGAAAAAAATCATCTATTTGGTGAAAAATTGAAATTTCAATGCAGTAGTACTTCAATTTCAGAGAAAAAATAAGAAGTAGGTGTCTGTCTGACCACCCTAACCACAATAAAATGATAATATTTTTTTATAATATTTTACACATAAGTAGAGGACTCATGTTCGGATGTGATGCATATATTTTTGTAATTTTTTCCCAAGTAAATAATTAATTATGATTTTTTTATTAAAACTTTTAAAAAATATAAAAACTCGTATGTATGACCACCTTAGCTTGGTCACAACTTCATGAAATTCTATTTTTCTTTTTTTTAATCCTATAGTATTCGAAACATAGAATGTGACGCATGTTTTGGATTAAAAAATTATGACACTGTTTGAAAGCTATTGATGTTTTTCAATCAACCTATCAATCAAGAATTTAGTCATAATTCAAATAGAAAATGAATAATAATTATTTATTAAATTCAAAGTGAAGCATAATTTATATTGGTGGAAAGCTGAGAATCTCCTTTAAAAACCCTTTTCATTTTGTCAATTTTGGGTTAAAAAAAAGTCGTCAGCCACATCCCCTACAAATACCCATCATATCGCCACTTTTTGGACCATCATGATCATGCACATACCCGAGAGTTTGAGCCTTGGCTAAAGGCCATGGTGGATAATTATTGCAGGCAAACACATAAGTCAGTGATAGATTACAGAGGTTTTCCGGTTATAGTTTCATTCTGGCCACCGGATTTCGAGAGTGTTGGGCATTCTAGCCACAAGGGTAGGAGTCAATAAGCCAAAGAAGATGACTCAGTAACACAAAGAGGTCTTAATCAAGCAAGTGTGTGGAAATGACTTAACACCAGAGGAGAAAGACACTATATGGAATGCAGGAAATAGAGGCCTCCGGAAACATTATCTGGTGATTGCGGAATGGAAGTGCCTACTAGACTTAATGAAGTGCCAGCTCATAGGTGCCAACCAAGCATCCGGCATTGCCATCTGGATGGTAGATTACATGGTGGGATTGAGCATTGGCCGAGTGTACAATTAGGCACGGTTACTTTCAGAACATATGCAAGAATTCTTATCCCTACGGCACAAAGCTTTTTATATGACACAACATGCCATTATCCTCTTGTTGGATGTTGTCCACATCCAAGTACCTGAAGGCAGATGGGGCCGATTGTAGCCTCTCACTCATCTAGACTCGAGGCTGCCAATGACATTCTACTAGATAGGATTAGAATTAAAGCAAGTTGGTGAAGGTGTGCTACTATAAGGAAGAAGAAGAAATAGAAGGAGGCATCAGTGGAAGAGGAAACATTGGCTGATGAGGCATCTTAGTAGGGGGAAGTGTCTGAATAGGGGGAACCTATTGACTTGTCTTCCTCAACATCGACTTCCATTTCACCAGTGGATGATGAAGTGTTTGTAGCCATAGGCGGCCAAGCATCATTAAAAGTAGAAGAGACAAAAATACCACTATTACAACTAGCCAATTTCACTCTTCCAGCATCACCAGTCAGGGAGAGCCCACAAACTATGACCTTTACCCTCCCAGTCTCGCCAGTTGGATTTAGGTGAACACTAAGAGTAGCAGCCTCTTCACCAGGTGCAACACCAGGCTGGGAACCACTCGCTACCATATAATCATGATGGGAAACCACTGTGTTAGCAGCTTTTGGGGAACTAATGCCAGAAGGTAACCCAAATTCCACAAATTTTGTGGAGATATTGCCAAAGGTTCCTTCACTTGACACAATACTTGGATCGATAGCTTCAAGGGTTTCCATACCAGAGGATGCATCAACATGGGGGATGATCATGAGATATGAGGAGGCTTCCCCTATCACACCGCCAGAAGCACCAGGGGTGGCTCAAATCGATAATTGGCTGGGATTGGTGGGACTCACACTAGAAGTGGCCGAGTAACCAGAGAAGCCGGTTGAGAGTCCTTCAGATGGGTTGGTGGGTGAGGGACGTCCAGCCATCCACACAAAGTAGAGTGGGACCTCCAAACTTTCCAAGGAGACACCTGAACAACCCATGGAGCCAGTAACAACGATACATGAGCCTAAGCAGACAATCAAGGAAACCCCTCGGGAGGACGAGGAGCCTTTCCTAGCCATCGAACATGAGTAGGATGAGGAGGGTGACTCCATAGGTGGACTCATAGTAGAAATGTCACAACTAGACCCATCAGATCTAGTGGGAACAATGTAGCGCTATGTGGAGGAGCTAGAGCATATGGGAAGATTGATGATTCAAGAGGGCCAAGTTTCTAGAGAACTCAAGGTCGGCTAATCTCCTCTAGTGGGATAGGAAGTCCAACACATCTGAGGATTTGTACAGATGGGGTGCAAGGTAGATTTTACTTAGATATTCAGTGAAGGATGGCCAGTGGGCAAGACTACTGCAATGTTGAGGGCATGGCGTGGTAGGCCACCACAGCTAGCAGGACGAAACGCTAGGGTTCTCAAGATTTTATACCACATTGAGCTTGCATTCCATGATGTTTTCTATCTCATGAAATGCTAGGTGTTCTCCACGGAGGTTGCAGTATCATAGAAGGTGGAAGAATATAGACTTTTACAGAGGATTAAGGAGGAGTCAGCTGTTGCAATGACAAACATTCAAAATGACTTGGCAGAATAGACCTAGCTAGCCAGTGATAGGGGAGCCCCACTAGAGGCCTTGGAGACTTAGGTGATCACATTGGAAGAGGAGGCACGATAGAAAGAGGGGGCATGGGAGCGTCGAGAGAAGGAATTAGAAGACTAGTTGGTAGCAAAGAGTGCAGAAGTAGAGAAGACTAAAGCTTAGTTTATGGAGGCAGCTCGTATGGTGAAGGCTACTACGGAGAGGGAGATACTTGCCGACCGACAACTCTACACATACAAAGGAAGTGAGGAGACTATGAGTAGAGCATTCTTTGACTACTCTAGCATCATCTATGCATCCATTGACATCCTCACTTCCCCCTCCTCATTAAATTTGTATATTTTGTCATTCCCTTGGGTTGTCATGTCATCTGGAAGATTACTTCTTTTTAAGGGGGGGTGATGTAAGTAGTATATCTTTACTCTTGTAGTAGTCGGTCATAGTCAGCCTTGGTCGTAGTCACCCATTTGCTATAAAACTATAGTTAGTGGGAATAATACATGTCATGTAATTTCGGGTAATCAAGACCATCAAGAGGATGGACAAGTGGAGGAACTCACAAAAAACCCTCTTGGTATGACCCAAGATGAGATCAATGAGATGGTTGAGAATCCTAAAAATCATAGGATTGCTAACATCATGATGAAACTCCATCTCCAACAATACAAGCTCGAACTATTAAAAGGAGGGACTAACCTCCCTTCTGATTATGACATGAGCACCATTGTGGAACCACCCTTGACGTCATTCACACTTTCCATATCATCCACACTCCCCATCACATCAACATCCAAATTTCAAAACATCACTCAACCCATCCCCCAAATCACAACATCAATTGCTCCAACTCAACCGATCATTAACAAAGGGAGTGAATTTTTTAATGCATTGCAAACACACCCTCTTGGAAATAATTAAGATTTGGATGCAAACACTATTTTGGGTCAAACCATCCTCCAAAACCCATTACATACATATGTCCCCCTTACCTTTCATAATGACCCATAATCATCATCATTTAATGCAACACTACAAACCTCTCTCCCCATGACCTCACAAGAAGAAGGTAACCTATTTGGACCAGGGGGAATTTTTGAGCCATCATCATCATCATTTCCCTAAGAGAGCTTACCACTCACTTTCCCATGACTCCCACCCTTGCCATTAACATCCATCTCACCTATTGGTTTGGGACTACCACTACTTCCGCTACTCATTCAAAACACCCCCCCAACCATTAATCAAGGAACCATACCAAATCCTCCCCTCTTGCAATAGATATCACAACAACAGATGGAAACCATCCTCATATCACAAACAAACAACACATCATCTATCACCCCTCAAAACATGGTCTCTCAAGGACCAAGCATTCCAATCGCATCATCCACCACTCAAACCCCAATCATCAACACGATGGTGCCTCTCATCACCACAACAAGCACCATCCCAAGTTCACCACCACCACCACCACCACCACAATCAAACACACAAATTCAATATAGAATTGTGTTGCAAGTAGCTCAGCAAGCTACCTATCAAAAGGCACTCTAGCAAGTGCAAAATCAATAATCCACACAACTAGCTGCTCAAGGTGCACAAGCTACCCAAGCCACATTACAAGCACAATAGCTTTCTCAATATCAAGCACAAGCTCAAGCTCAGGCCCAAGCACGAGCACAAGCATAAGCTACACAACTACAAGCACAAGCTCAAGCTTAGGCTCAAGCTCAAGCGCAAGCTCAAGTCCAAGCCCAATATCAAGCACAACAAGCCCAAGCACAAGCGCAGTATCTCGCACAACAACAAGTAGGACAACAACAAGAATATCAGCAAGCACTAAAGAAATATCAAGAACAACAAGAAGCAGCTGAATTAGCAACTCAAAAAAAAGCATTGTTGGCTCAACAACAAGCGTTGTTGGCTCAACAACAAGCGTTGTTGGCTCAACAACAAGCGTTGTTGGCTCAACAACAAGCGTTGTTTGCTCAACAACAAGCGTTGTTGGCGCAACAACTAGCGTTGTTGGCTCAACAACAAGCGTTGTTGGCTCAACAACAACAACAACAAGCTTAGCAACAAGCCTTAATAGCACAACAACAACAGGACCAACAACAAGCATTGTTGGTACAACAATAGTTATAGGAATACTTGGCACACCAACACATGCAAACACCATCCATCAACATACCAAGAAATTCACCCATCCCACCAACAATTGAACCACCTCAAAACACTTTCCTTCTAACCCCTGATCCACAAAATGATGTGGCATCACAAATCAAGTTTCTCTTGCAACAAGTGCTTGATCTTCAGTCAAGGCGAACCACGAAAACACCCAACAACTTGTGTCCTTATTCGTTCAATAGGAGCCTTGTAATGAAACCATGCTTGAAAGGATCTAAGATCCCCAAATTTGACAAATACCATGGGACGAGAAACCCTAAAGATCACATCAGGGAGTTTCAGGTTCATTACATGGAAGTCACAAATTTCAATACCTATCTGACACGGCTCTTCCCTAGATTTTGGTAGGCCAAGGCATGGAATGGTTTTCTCGCCTTACTCTACAAATCAAAAAGTTCCAAGAGATCATAGATGTATTCATAAAAAAATATGCATTCAATATTGCGATGGATGTTAGTCTAGAGGAACTATCAACTTTGAAACAAGGAAAGAATGAATCATTTGCTTCATTCCTACAACCATGGTGATCCAAGGCCAATCATAGAAAATGGGCCATTCTAGAAGAAAAAGTGTGTACTATCATCTCCAACCTCGATGAAACCTTTGATTTCCATCTCAAAGTCCAAGGGATCACCACATACGATCAATTGATCTCCAAGGCACTCAACATTGAATGAGCCCTTAGTACGCAACCAATGACACAAACATATCCTGATCAGTAAAGCAATGGCCCATCTACAAGCTATAACGACAAACCTCACACATGGGAAAGAAACAAAAAAATTACCAATGATGGTGTTATCGACGCCAAAGTTTTCATCAATGCACCTTGACAAAACATACCTACACCACAACAAAAACCCCAAAATCATGATCAAAACAATCACCAAGCTAACATAATAACTCAACATCCAAACAATCAAACCATCAAAAATATCAATGATCAAAGGGGGAAACCCCAGGGAAACAAAAACTCCCCCAAGTTGAAGTACACTGCCCTTGGAGAGCCACTTGAGATCATCATGAATAAATTGATAAATGAAAAATCTCATCAAGGTTCCCACGTATGAGAATTATCAGGAACCAAACATGAAACCACCTTGGTACAAATAAAAACCAACTTTGTGACTTTCACAAAACCAAAGGAGACACCACTAACAACTGTATGAGGTTGAAGAACCTAGTCCAAGACCTCGTTGATAAAAAAAATCATAAACATGGAGTAGCCAGCTGAAAACTAGAACCTCAAAATATACACGAATCTGATGCCAAACCATAATAACAAAGGAAATAATAATAATGATAAGAGCAAGGGAAAAATAAAAAGTGTCAATCATGTATACAACCATGTCATTGCATCCTTGGATGAGTATTGTGCCAGTATCACTATCAAAGGAGCCCATGTTGATTGTGGAGTCACCACAAGAGGTGACAAAATTACCATCATAGGATCATCGCAGCCCAATAGAGCATCCACTTCCAACCTAAGATCTATCCCTAATGGTTATAATATCCTCGATCAATTAAAGAGAACCCCATCTCAAATCTCCATCATGGAGTTACTAAGGATATCATCAGCCCATAAAAAGATCCTTGAAGAAGCATTAGCCTCATCCACCATCTCTGCAAATCTTGATGCAAAACAATTCAAAGCTATGGTCGGATATATCATTACTCCAAACATCCTTGCATTCTCCCATCAAGACTTCCCTACCCAACCATCTCACAATCGTGCACTCCATTTGGAGGTCTTGGTATATAAGAACAAAATCAAGAAGGTTTTGGTGGATGGAGGTGCAGGTTTAAACATTTGTTCCCTTAAACTAATAAAGAATTCGGGAATCTCTAACCAACCATAGACAAATGCAATGGCATCACAATTAGGGCATATGATGATCAAGAGACCACGTAGTCCAATTGATGACTTGACCGATTTACAGATGAAGATATACATGATGAGATGTCAGTTTATTATGACGAAATCCTAAAGGACTGACTTAAGTGTCTTGAGGGATGATCAAAGATCCACCTTGCCTACGTTCAAGGCTTAGAGACCCGTAGTTTGACAAGACCACTCCATTTTTTGACTTTTTCACTGAATTTTTGACTTGTTTTTGGGATTTTGATATGATTTGAATGTTTTTGGATTTTTTGATTTCTAATGTTTTTGGATTTTCTAATTTTCTGATGTTTTTGGAATTTTTGGTTTTAGGACTTCAAGAATATACATGAATCTGATATGATGAGGACATGCCCCCAACATGTTGCAATAGACTGCTCTTATAAAGGCAAGACAAACTAACCTTGGGAATGGGCTGAGTACTACTAGGGGGGATCATGATACGAACATAGGACCAAGCTATGATGTGGATGTGGGTGGATGAGTGATGGATGGAGATATGAAATGTGATGGAAGATGGAAATGTAATGGATGGATGATGCAGAACAAGCCATGAAGATCCTAGTGGATGGAAAGTGCTTATTTCCACAAGGTGCTTGTTTGCCAAGTTTTCACCAAGGTACTTGTCCAAAGTGCCATCGGAGTGGTTTTCACCAGAGGGTGATTTTCTCTTTACTATTTTTTAATCCTTTTTCTAATTTTTTTGGATTTTTTTCTTTTTAATTTTTTTATTGTCACCAAGAAGCCTATTTTCCAGTTTTTCGCCAAGGAAACCATTTTTTTAGGACTTTTTTTGATTTTTTGTTTTTTTGGGTTCTATACCTTGAAAGATTAGGCATAAACCTTTTTGAGATGAGAGTTTTTCATGGGCTCTTCTAGAGGTTCCCCTTCGGGTGTTGATAACTGATATGCCCCTGACTTATAGCTTGTTGTGATAACAAATGGTCCCAACCAGTTGGGTTCAAATTTGACATTACTGTTTGGATTTGGGACATTCTTCTAATTCTCCTTTAGCACCAGTTCTCCAACTTGGAAAGTCCTGCTTCTGATTTTCTTGTTGTAACTTCTCTTGAGTCTATTCTACTAGACTTGCAAATGATTTAAAGTGTCTATACGCCACTCATCCAGTAGCTCCAGCTCATTCAATCTTGATACTTGGTAGTCTCCATCTGTGATGAGGTTTTGTAGTGATATTCTTAGTGACAGGAGCTCAATCTCAATAGTTGGTATGGCTTCTGATCCGTAGACCTAGGAGAAACGGGTGGCACCGCTGGGTGTGTGGATGTTGGTTCATTAGGACTAGAGGGCAGGATTGAGTTGCAGGTGCCAGTCATGACCTACATCATTGACTGTTTTCTTGAGGATCTTTAATATGGTTTTATTTGTGGCTTGTGCTTGGCCATTGCCTTGGGGATAATATGGGGTGGAAAAGTGATGTTCTATTTTGAATTTTTCACATAGATCATGAACATCCTGATTCTTGAATGGTGTCCCATTATCTCAAATAATAGCCAGGGGCTATATCGACATATGAGATAGTTTATGATGAACTTTGATATCTACTTACCCATTATATGTGTCATGGGTATGGCTTCCACCCACTTGGTAAAGTACTCAGTGGTGGTTATGATGAATTTTTGACCATTAGATGAAGTGGGAGTGATTTTTCCAATGAGATCAAGTCCCCACCACGAAAAGGGCCATGGTGTAATGATGGTATGGAGAGATCTTGAGCTGGAGTTTAGATGAGGTCCCCATGTTTTTGACATTTTAGACACTTTCTGATGGTCATGTGCCTCTTTCTCCATAGTGGGCCAATACTACCCCATCCTCAATATTTTCTTGGCCAAGGTCATTCCACTCGAGTGTGAACCATAGATGCTATTATGCACCTTAGTTAAAGAAGTCAAGTCTTCTTCAGTATTAACGTAGCACAATAAGGTTCCCTCTATGCTTCTATGGTATAAGGTATTTCCTAGGATGACAAACCTAGAGGACTTTTTAATAAAAGTTTTTTTTAAGCTTGAGGGTAAGTCTGCGGGTAAGACACCTATTCCCAGGTAGGTATAGATGTCGTGATACTAGGGATCTCCAGGACCAATGATTTCACACAAAAATTCTTACTATGGTACCTCGAATGCGAGCAAGAAAAGTTTTTCTACCAAAAATTCATGTTTTAGGATGTTGTGAGGGATGTCTAGTAGGGATCCAATTGTTGTCATGGCATCTGCAACTCTATTGTTGGCTCTGGGAATTTTCTCGAATGTGATCTCAATGAAGGATTCCTTTAGAGTATCCACTAGTTTCTTGTATGGAGTGAGCTTATCATACTTAGTTTGGTATTCACCATTCACTTGGTTTATTATTAGTTGGGACTCTCCATATACTCTGAGAGCCATGATGTGCCACTACACTGCTATTCTAAGACCTATGGTTAAAGCCTTGTATTCTGCAATGTTATTAATTCAGGGGAGCACCAATTTATAGGACCTTGGTATAAAGTCCCCTTGTTGGGTGATAAAGAAGACACCAGCTCCTAATCCATGCTATGTGTATGAGCCATCAAAGTAGAGTTTCTAGTGGTTGGCTATGTTGAGATTGAAGATGGATTCATTTGGAAACTCTGAGTTGAGAGGATTCTCTGAATAGATTGGTGTTGTTGCAAGCTGATCTATGATGATTTGGGCTTTAATTGCTTTACACTCCACATATTCAATGTCATGCTCTGATAGTATCATGACCCATTTGGCCATTCTTCTAGTGAGCATTGCTTTTGATAGTAAGTACTTGAGACGGTCGATTTTGGTGATGAGTTTTATTTTGTGTGCCAACATGTAATGTTTGAATTTCTTTGAAGCAAACACTACTGCTAGACATGCTTTCTCAATGAATGAGTAATTTAACTCATGCCCATCCATTTTTCTGCTAATATAATAGATGGCTTTCTTGGGATCGATGGCATGATGACCAATGGTGTAACCAGATATTCTTTGATCTTATTGAAGGCTTCTTCACACTTATCATCCCACTTGTATGCTACTCCCTTGTGAGGTAAGTGAGAGTATGGATTCTATTTATCTACCAATTGTGCTATGAACCTTCGGATGGACTGAAGCCTACCTTGGAGACCTCTTAATTGTTTCAATGTTTTGGGTGCCTCCATCTCAATGATTGCTTTTAGTTTTGTTGGATCTACCTCAATAACTCTCATTGATACTATGTATCCTAGTAACTTTCTTGATTGTACATCAAAGACACGCTTCTTTGGATTTAATCAGACCCTATGTGATCCTTCATCTTTCTAGATTTGGCTTGAAAATAGTACTCAAGGTTGCTATGTGATCCTTCATCTTTCTAGATTTGGCTAGTATTTCATCGACATAATCTTTGACAGTTTTATGAATCATGTCATGGAAGATTAATGACATGGCTCTTTGGTATGTTTATCCTACATTCTTCAAGCCAAATGGCATCATATTCTAGCAATAAGTCCCCCATGGACAAGTGAAGGAAATTTTGTGTTGGTCTTCTTTAGCAATCAATATATGGTTGTATCCTAAGAAACCATCCATCAAGGAAAGCATTTCGTGTCTCGCCGTCATTCTACAATCATGTCAATGTTGGGAAATGGGAAATCATCTTTTGGACATGCTTCGTTTAAGTCTCTGAAATTTTTGCAAATTTTGATGCCCCCATTGAGTTTTGAGACAAGAACCAATTTTGACACCCATTCTGGATAGTCTATTGGTTGAATGAATCATGCGTCCAATAGCTTCTTTAGTTCCATTTTGACTAGCAGGGTGATCTGAGAGTGCATTTTCCTAAGCTTTTTTCTAATGGTCTTTTCTTCAGAGTATACTACTAGGTGATGAACTACAATTTTTGGATCGAGCCCTGGCATGTTTGCATAGCTCCATGCAAAATTAAGTTGTCTTTCTCTCAAGAAGGTTACTAGGCGATCTTGTTCCTCTGATAGTAATGACTCTACATAGAATGTGATGTGTGGTGTTCCCTCTATTCCTAGATTAACTAGATTTCACTTTTCTGCTAAGATTGTTGATTTTTCCTGATGGAGAGATCTAAAAGAAAGATTGAGTCCCCCATCCTCAAGCACCTCATAGAGGTTTTCACCATTGGATGCATCCTTTCTTTTTACTTTTTTCATTTCAAAGAGTTCCACAGTGTGGTTTTCACTCAAGGACCTAGAGATTATTCTCAATTTTTCACTTTTGCGACTGAGGGATTAAATTGTTTCCCCATAGTATGCATGTGTATCCAACTCGATGATAAATCCTACTTTGTGATCTCCATATGGAATATTATCCCATAGTCCCATGAACTCTGAGAGTGCCTCATCATTTTTTAATGTGTCAAGAATTGGTGGTCCTCATTGGTCATAATCGATGAGTTGTGGGTAAACTAAATGGATTTCATGTTTTTGATGGTCTGACTCAAAGGATAAGGTGCTAATCATGAGAAGGGTGGTATCCTCAAAGAGTATGGGTAGGTTGGTTATGGGATCCTCATCATCACTAATACTACAAACATCTGTTATATCGAAAGTGAAATTATCCAAGACACAGCCAGTGGATATAGTAAGCGAAGCTCAGCTGGTGTTGGTTCATGAGGAGTTTTGACTGCTTTAACTAGGGGACCTCATCCACGTATGGTTATACTCGGAGGGGTGCATCTGAGGCCAAGATTTCTCACTCACGTCTTAGGAATGATAGGTATTATAAGCCCGTTGTCATTTTTCCCTAGTCTCTAGTTTCTATCATAGCCCATTGCGAGCATCATTTGCAAACCTTTACATCTGTCATCCATTGGTAGATTGGTTGTTGGTCTATTATCTTGGTATAGGAGATGAGATGAGTCTTCTTCTATGACTTCTCAGCTGAGATCTCTGAGAATTCTGAAGTTGGGATATTCAAGGGATGTTTGGGAAGTGGAGGCTTGATTTGATTGCTAACATCCTCGTGATCTAGGAGATTGTGGTAACTCTCCTACCACAAAGGCATTTTTGGGAATCATAAAATTTCCACAACCGTTGTCTTGGATGATGACTTTGATATCAGAGATGGTGGGGATGGCAAGAATGATGGGTGTCTCTCTTGTATCTAAAGTGGAAGCGAGAGTGGCTGGATCAATGTACGATGTTGATGGGACTTCATCATTTTTAGGTACTTGAGGTATTTTGTAGTATTTTTCCTCGAAGTCTTTTGCAATAGGAGAATGGTTTAGGATCTCCATGGATGGTGACCTCTTGTCCTTCATATGTGAATTTGACACATTGATGGAAGGTTGATGCTACTACTTGCATTGCATGAATCCATGGACGTCCTAGGAGAATGTTATAAGGCAAGTCGAGGTCCAGGACCTGACAGGTACTTTCCATGATAGCTAGCCCTACTTGAATGGGGATCTGAATTGTGCCTTGGGAAACTATTTCCTGATCATCATATGCTCTGATTGTAATACCTTTACCTTTGTCAATGGAATCCTCTAAGATTTTTAAGTTCTTAATGAGCTTGATGGAAAAAATATTCAATCTTGCACCTCCATCCACCAAGACTCACTTGAATTTATTTTTCTACATTAGGACATCTAAATGAAGTGCATGATTGTGAGATGGTTGAGTGAGAAAATATTGGTCATAAAATGTGAGGAGAGTCAGGGTAATGATGTTTTTGACCATAGCTTGGAATTGTTCTGCATCGAGATCTATGGGGATGGTGGACAAAGCCAATGCTTCCTCAAGGATTTTCTTGTGGGTATATGATATTTTTAGTAACTCCATGATGGAGATTTGTGTCAGGGTTCTTTTTAGCTAATCAATGACATTGCAACCATTGGCAACAAATCTAGGGTTCGGTTTGGGTTCTCTATTTGGTTGAGATGACCCTATGATGGTAACTTTTCCACCTCTTGTGGTGACTTCACAATTGATATGAGCTCCTTTGATGGTGATGGTAGCATATTAGTCATCTAGGGATGTAATTACATGGTCATGTACATGATTCATGTTCTTGAAGGTGCCTTTCCCTTTTTTAATGTTATTGTTCCCTTTATTGTTATGGTTAGGCATCGAATTCATGTATATTTTGAGATTTTGATTCCCTGTTGGTTGTTCTACATTTATGATTCTTTGATCAATGAGATCTTAGACTATGTTCTTTAACCTCATGCAACTGTTAGTGGTGTGTCCTTTGATTTTATCGAAGTCGTTGAGCTAATTTTTGTTGTACCAAGGAGGTTTAACATCTGGTTCTTGGTAGTTCTCATAGGTGGGAATCTTGATGAGGTTTTCATTTATCAGTTTCTTCATGATGACTTCAAGTGGTTCCCCAAGGGTGGTGTACTTCTTCTTGGTGAAGTTCTTTTTTTGTTGGGGCGGTCCCCTTTGATCGTTGATGTTATTGATCACTTGATTGTTTTGTTGTTATGTTGTCGTGTTGACTTGATGATTGTTTTGATGATGGTTTTGGATTTGTTGTTGTGGTGCAGGTATGTTTTTCCAAGGGGCACTAATGAAAAATTTTGCATCAATGACACCATTGTTGGTAACATTTTTATTTCTTTCCCATGTGTGAGGTTTGTCATTATAGCTTGTAGATGGGCAAGTGTTCTGTTGTTCAGGATATGAAGTTGATCCCCTAGGTTATTTCATAAGGGCTTGTTCAATGCTGAGCACTTTGGAAATCAACTATTCATATGTGGTGATCCATTGGACCTTGAGGTGGAATGCCAAGAGGCCATCAAGGTTGGATATGATAGTGTACACTTGTTGTTCCTCGAGCATTACCCATTTTCTCCGATTGGCCTTGGATCTCCATCATTGTAGGTATGAGGAAAATGATTCATTCTTACCTTGTTTTAGAGATGATAGTTCCTCTAGACTAACATCCATGGTGATATTGCATGCATATTTTTTGATGAATGCGTCTATGGTTTCTTGGAATTTCTTGATGCCTGTAAGTAGGCAAGAGAACCATTCCATGGTGTGGCCAACCAAGCTCCTACGAAATAGATGCATTAGATAGGTATCATCATACACAACTTCCATGCAATGAACCTGGTATTCCCTGATGTGATCTTCAGGGTTTCCCATCCCATGGTACTTGTCAAACTTGGGGATATCGAATCCCTTTGGAAGTGGTTTCATCACAAGGCTCCTATCGAGTGGATAAGGACACAAGTTTCTAGATGTTTTCTTGGTTCACCTTGATTGAAGATCGAGCACTTGTTGTGAGAGTAATTTGATTTGTGTTGTGACATCCTTTTGTGGATCAGAAGGTGGGATGAAAGTGTTATGTGGTAGTTCGCTTGTTAATGAGATGGGTGGATTAGTTGATGTGTTGATTGGTGGTATTTGCACATTTTTTTGAGCCATGTATGCTTGTACTTGCTGCTATATCAACAACACTTGTTATTGCTCCTATTGTTGTTGTGCCAATATTTCTTGTTGTTGAGACTACTATTGTTGTTGTCCCAACAACGCTTGTTGTTGAGCTGCTAATTGGGTTGCTTCCTACTGCTCTTGATATTTCTTTAGCATTTGTTGATATGCTTGTTGTTGCATTGTGTGTTGTTGTGCAAGATACTGTGCTTGTGCTTGTGCTTGTTCTTCTTGATATTGGGCTTGTGCTTGAGCATGTGCTTGAGCTCGTGCCTGAGCTTGAGCTTGATCTTGAGCTCACGCTTGATCTTGTTCTTGTGCGGCTTGAGTTTGTGCCTGAGCTTGTGCTGCTTGTTGTTGTTCTTGTTCTTGCAATAATATTTGGGCTTGGGCAGCCTATTGTGCTTTTAATGCAGCTTGGGAAACTTGAGCAGCTTGTGTGGCTTGAGCGGCTTGCTAGGTAGCTAGTTGTGTGGCTTGTTGAGCAACTAGTTGTGCGGCTTGTTTTTGTACTTGCAAGAATTCCTTTTGATAGGTAGCTTGTTGAGTTGCTTGCAATGCCATACTTTATTGGCTTGATGTGTTGGAGCTTGGTGGTGGTGGTGGTGGTGGTGGTTGTGGATTCAGAATGGTGCTTGTTGTGGTGGTGATAGGCACTGTCATGTTAATGATTGGGTTTTGTGTGGTGGATGGTGTGATTGATGTGGTTGGTCCTTGAGAGACCATGTTTTGAGATGTTAGGGGGTTTCTTGATGATGTGGTGATTGATTGTGTAGTTTTCATCTTTTTTTTTTAGAGTTTGGTGTGATGCTTTGATTAATGTTTGTGATGTTGGTTTGATTTTGATTAATATTTGGTAAAGGTGGAAGCCCTACGCCAAGTAGTTTTGTGGATGATGATGGCAATGGTGGAAGTGGTGAAAATGTGAGAGATGTGATCTCTTGAGGAAATGGTGTGGTGTCAAAAATTCCCCCTGGTCTGAACATGTCACCTTCTCCTTGTGAGGTTATGGGGAGAGAGGTTTGGGGTGTTGTGTGCAATGATGATGATGATGGGTCATTTGGATCATGAAAGGTGAGAGGGACATATGTATGTCATGGATTGTGGGGTACATTTTCCCCCAAAGTGGTGTTTGCATCCAAATCTTGATTGTTGATGAGGGGGTGTGTTTGTATGGCATTGAGAAATGCACTTCCCTTGTTAACACTAGGTTGAGCTGGAGCAATGGATTTTGTGATCTACGAAATGTTTTGAGTGATACTTTGGGATGGGGGTGTAGATGAGATGGGGAGTGTGGATGAAATTGGAGGCATGACCTCTAAGGATGGTTCCACTATAGAGATCACATCAAAATCAACAGGTAATTTATCCCCTTGCTTTGCTAATCTGAGCATGTATAGTGAAGGGTTGAGTATCCTCATGATATTCATAATCTTATGGTTCTCTGGATTTTGAATCATTTCAGAGATTTAAGGGATTATTGGCATGATCCTCTACTTCCTCTTGAGGGTTTTGTGATGATGTAGGAAAGTTAATTAGAGGATTACTTGATTCAACAGGATTTGTTTCAGAATTTGTTTGAATTAGGTCACTTGTAGTGGATGTTTCTTTGTTGGCTTCCATGTTCCTCTTGTGTTGAGATCTAGTTTGCACCATAAAATAGGGATCAATTTTGAAGAATATGGGAGATGAATCTCTAATTCTTTTTAGATTGATCTAATCTTAAGTAAAAAAAGAAAAACTTTAGGATTTTTTCCATAGATCAAAGGTGCTATGATGGGGATGATGTAAAAGATGGATGATGTGGATGTTTTGAAATTTTGAGAAATCTTGAGGAGATCCTAGATTGTTTAGGAAATTTTGGATTTTGGATTGACCTTGATTTGATTTTGGGTTTGCTTTTGGATTTATGAACAAATAGACCCTAAGATGTTGGATGTTTATCTAAGGGATATATTTTCTCAAAGGATGATAATTTTAATATGTATAGGGAGAAGGATGCATCTAACCACACCTATTCAAACAACATGATAATTTACCCAAGCATACGAAGAAGGATGCATCTACATATACCTAGCTAAATAAGATGGTTTTGATAATTTGACTAAGCATATGCTAAAGGATGCATCTACACATACCTAGCCAAAGACAATTTGATGTTTTTGATTCAAATATTTCAAGGATTTTGCTTCAAGGATTTGATGATTTAGATTTTTGCCAAAAAATCATAGCATGGAGGATAATTTCAAGATTTTTCAAGAGGTGATGGTGAGGTGATTTTGGATTTGATGTTCAAGGATGGATGAAAATATTTAATTTTGATCCTAGAATGTACCTAAAAAGACACTTGTTTACTAGACCTTAGTATTGAAGAACATATAATACTTTTAAGGACCTCTATAACTAAGAAGTGGTTCAAACTAAGCATATATTTCCAGATTGTTCAATGGAATGAGTCTATAGAACCTTGTGATTTTTTTTCTTATTTTGATATGTTTCTTTTGATTGCACTTCCCAATGTATTTCTTGATGACCTTTTGAGTGTGACTCCTAAATTTGGAACTTTTTCTCAAGGACTTTTTCTTTGGGATTTTGACTTTCTTGGAAATCATGAGGAACTAACACGTGTGAGAGCCAATTTTTGTTATCTTTTCTTAGTGATTTTGTTTTACCACAAACACTTCTTTGATTAGATTTCCAAACTAGATGTCCAATGTCTCAATTTCTTTGAATCCCACAAAGTATGTTATGTGGAATTTTGATGAAATCAAGGCAAGGGTTACCTATTGTTAACTTTAGTAGGAAAATTGAGATGTAAATCCAAGTGTTTAGAAACCTCTAAGGATAAAATGCCAAGGGCAAGCAATAACACATAAATTTGGTCAAATGTATTTTCCTCCTAAAGGGTTTGAAATTTTGATGATGATGTTAAATGTTTGTTTCCAAATGTTTTTGAGCAAGGAAAGCATTTTGTAACCAAGAATAAGCACAACCTTATGGATATGAAAGACAATATTTGTTGAGTACCCACTTGGAAAGACCAACTATGCTTATCTTTAGCGAATGGTTAGATGCTTGACCCCACTAGCTCCCCTCCATGACACTCACTTACATGGGGAATCCAAGAATCAACACCCATGAAACTTCCATGGCATGCTTATTTCTACTAAAGACCGTAAAAGTGTGGGGCAACTTCAGAATGACCATTCTTGCACCAACAAATAGATAGGGATTTTGGCCTTTCTACAACAAAGGTTTTAACTCGAACTTTCCATTCGGAGGAGTTGACCCAATGTGAAGAGAGACCATTGCTACCCTTCTCGTTAGAGACAACTATGTGATACTGGTCTTTATTCAAATACCCACATTTATATCTTGGTTTGAAATACTCTTGGTTTTAGAGTGTTACCGGTTGAGTCATTCCCTTGGGTGGGTAGTTTTCCCCAAGGTAGGCCCTCTAAGATAAACAATAGCAAGTAAAGATATTCATATTTTGGTCAACCTTCATTTAGAAACAAAGGGAGAACACATGCAATAAATTTACTCACACTCACCCAATCTTTTGTTCAATTTTAATCCTGAAAATGAAATGTGGAGGTGATCACTTTATCCCACCCTAAGACCATCAAAAAGCCTTTTGATTCTCAAGATCGCCGTGAGGCGCGAGAGAAGTGCATACACCTTTTCAATGATGTTATTTTGAGTAAGTAATCACAAAACAAGGTTAGACATGTTCTTTTTAATCTAACAAAATAAATAATGATTTCTTTTTATAGCACCAAATGAAGTGTGAGAATTTTCCTTGTTCAATTATTATCCCCAAACAAAATCTAGTGAGTTTGTTTCCTAAAGTTCATTTTTAAGCTCCTTTTGTAACAAGAATTTAAAAGAGTTCTATTTAGAGCCCAAAATGAAATTAGTAAGTCCTAAGTGTGAAAGATAGAAAAATTTTCCTTAATAGGAATAGTGAATCCTCTAAGAGTGTTAAAAAAACACTAAAGTGTTTAAAAACACTTGGTATTACGAGATGAGGTCATCATGTTTCTTTTCCTCTTCACTTTTGACCAATCCAACCTATAAGAAAATCAGTTAGATTTTGCAAAAATAAAGGTCAAAAAAGTAGAAAACATGCCAAATAACTAGAATTTGATAAAAAGGCACATGTTAGAAATAAATTTTCACTTTTTACTTCCCTCCAACAGTGAAATCCACCAAGGCATCGTAGTTTGAATTCACCAGTGGTGTTGTATAGCACTACTTACTAGTCAACGTCGCTCTACAGCCAGACCAGTGAGTATGAAGGTTTCGTTGTTTTGACCAGTGGTGCAATTTGAATTTTGAAAAGATTCCAGTGAGCCAGAAAGAGTCAGTGGTTCTATTTGAAAATTTGAATTCTAGGTGGGAAGTCTGGAGCGTCACAGTTTGGACTTTGCAACAATGTTGTATGGCGATGTTGAGTTCTCAGCAGTGCTAAATAGCAACACTGAGCTTCTAGCGGTGCAGTTTTCTTTAGACACACAAAAAGCACAGAATTTTCTCAAAAAACATGATTTGATCTTCTAGTTTGGCCCTCCTTCTAGTGCCAAAATGTGAACCTAGATCCTATACCTATAAGAACACAACAAATGAACACATTAGTAAGGTCAATGTAAGTTAGAACATGGATCCCTCAAGAAATCCATTTGAAATGCAAGAGAAAAGGAATAAAATGAACACAATGAAATTAAAACTAAAATATCAAATCCTATTCTAAAACAAATCAAACTCTTAATCTCTTGAGGGAGTTGGTGCCAAATTTGATGTGAAAATTGGCCCTTTCCCAACTCCAATGATGTGATGAAGATGATTGATGGAAGATGCATGCTTGTGGTGATGACTTCAATGGAGCTCCATGTTGAAAAACCACAAAAAGCCTAACTATGCTTGGATGAATTTGATGAAGGTTGCTATGAATTTGAGTATAGTAAGTTTACTCAAGTTGTGGATAATAGAATGAGGAATGAAGCCTCTTATTTATAGAATATCAAGTTGGAAGAATTCCCAAAAGAGAGCAATGCGGGAGTAATCTTCAACCAATGGCAAGGTGCCATTTTTCCAAATGTGAATGGATGAAGGATGTGCATATTTTGAACAATGTATCAATAAATGCATAGATATTTGAATTTTGAAATTGTTGAAATGACATGTAAGAGGGAAAGAAGGTGCATTGAATTCCACTTGGCTCAAGGAAAAAGGAATTTCTAGGTGGATTAAATTCCTTGTTGGAAGGACAAAGTCCAATTGGATTCTAAATTCAAATTTGAGGAATATTCCTTTATTATGCCATTTGAGAGAAAATAGAGATTTAATAAATGAATTAAATCTATTTTCTTGTGCAAGTTGCAAAAGCTAGAGGATGGGATATGAGAAGAGATTAAATTAATCAAGGTTAATTAATTTAATGAGAGATTAGAATGATGTGACATATTGATTTAGATTTATGGATTGATTTAAATAAAAGTATGAGAATAATATGATTTCAAGATTAATTAAATAAAGATTTTTTTATTTTATTTAACCAAGGAGATGAAGTTAGATTGAAGTAAATAAGGTTTTAATTTATTTAATTTAATGGATGAACTTTAGAGATTTAATCAAATAAAATTGATTATTTAATTAAATAGGGATAATTAGATCAGACTGATTTATTTAATTAACAAGAAAGAATGACCTAATTAGATAAATAATTTATTTAATTAACAGAGGAACATTAATGAATTTAATCAAATAAAAGTATTTGATTAAATGGTTAGACCGGGGGATGATTTAGGATGAAACGATGTTATTGGTCATAATCAAATGTGCAATGTCAATATATATATATACTTTATGTGTCTGCACCAATAGGTGCCACCCCATTTTCCCTGGTCTACGGATCAAAAAATATACTGCCCATCGAGATCAAGCTTTTGTCATTAAGAATATCACTTCAAAACATCATCACAGATGAAGAATACAAAGTATCAAGACTGAATGAGCTGGAGCTATTAGATGAGCAGCATATGGGAGCACTGAACCATTTGTAATTCTATCAGAACTAGCTCAAGAGGAGCTATAACAAGAAAATTAGAAGCAGGACCTTCCAGGTCAGAGAACTTGTCCTAAAAGAGAACTAGAATAATTTATTTAACCCAAACAATAAAGGAGGATTTGAGCCAACTGGTTAGGACCATTTGTCATCACAACAAGCTACAAATTAGGGGCATATCAGTTATCAACACCTAAATCCGAGCCTCTGTAGGAGCCCATGAACAACTCCCATCTCGAAAAAAATTATGTCTAAATCATACAAGGCATAGAACCAAAAAATAAAAATAAAATTAGAAAATGTCCTTAAAAAAATGGTAACCCTGATGAAAACCAGGAAAACAGGCATCTTGGTGACAACAAAAAAACAAAACAGCAAAAAAATGATCAAAAAGAGTAAAGAGAAAAAATCATCCTATGGTGAAAACCACTTTGGTGGTGCTTTGGGCAAGTACCTTGGTGAAAACCTAGCAAATAGGCGTCTTGTGTAAATAAGCACTTTCCATCCACCAAGTGCTTTGTGGCTTGTTCTACATCACCCATCCATCAGGCTTCCATCATACATTGCAATCCATATCTCCATCCATCATCCACCTACATCTGCATCATAGCTTGGTCTTGTGTTCATGTCATGATCCCTCCTAGTACTACTCGGCCAATTCTAAAGGTCAGTTTGTCTTGCCTTTATTGAAGTATTCTATTGCATCACATTAGGGGCATGTTCCATTGGATTAGATTCGTGTATATTCTTGAGAGTAGAAAATTAGAAAATCCAAAAACATCAAAAAATACAAAAATCATAAAACATCATAAAATAAAATAAAATCCAAAAACATCCAAATTATATCATAATCTACAAAAAAGTCAAAAATTCATTCAAAAATTAAAAAATAGAGTTTTCCTATCGAGCTATGAGTCTGTGACCCTTGAATGTAGGCAAAGTTGATCTTTGATCATCCCCTGAGACACTTAGGTTAGTCCTTTAGGAGTTCATCATAATATAAACTAACAATCCATTTGCTCATATCTCATTAATAATCGAGTCTATGTTAGTCGAACTACATGGTCTCTGCATGTATGACATAGGCAAGGGTAATTTGTTGATCATCCCCCAAGGCCCCTAGGATAGGTCCTTAGGTTAGTCTCTTGGTCAAAATATCCAAAAACCCCAAAACATTTGAAAATTGAAAATCAAAACATTCATAAAATCACAAAAAATACCAAAAATAGCCTCAAAACATTTCAAAACATCAAAAACATCAAAATATTTGAAAAAAAATATCCATCTGTCTCATCTCACTTACACCCACAATAACATCATTCACAATAAATCAATCATCATCCTCAACCTTTGGTAAAACAATTAGAAACAAGCCTGGTAGATTGAAAGTGAAAACTTGAAACATCAATCTCAAGTCTAGGTCAGTATGTAAACAAGATAGTCAACTCTTTGTGTCAATAGCCTATCATCCAATCAGTCCCATATCAAATCATCAAATATCCTCATCTCCTAGGATGAATCCTTCCTACAATAGACATCAACATCATGCATCATAGTAGTTTAGTGTTGGCTAGTGGTCTTGAAGAACATTAGCTTGTTTGTTTGCTTTATCTTGATCTATTAATTTATCTTATTGTGCTCATTCCAAGGACCTCTGAGCAATGATATCTTGAACAAAAGTATTTAGAGAGATAGGAATGGGAAATGATCATTATCTTTTTATCTATGTTCTTGTTGGATGTCTTTGTAAAATAACCTCGGTAAATACTTGCTTTATTAAGTATGTATGGAAGGTGTTTTAGATAGCTTGTTGACCACATAGGAAGGCTTGCCTTCCTATGTTTTGGTTTGAGATGTTTGAAGTACCTAAAGTTCATCCTAGTAAGGCTTCGTCAAGTGTGAACAAAGATAATCTTATCTAATTTTCAAGTCAAATTCCATCATACTAGGTACAATGCCATCCTGGTTCTTTATATCTTCAGGCATCGTACCTATGTGTGTTATCAAACATAAGATAATTGGCCATTTGAAAACCCTAACTCCTTGGCAAGAAATCATCATTAACATCTCATATCTTGATGGAATCTCTTTCTTTTTTCTATCTCTTGCTTTTCACGCTAACATGGTACCATGACAGTTATTCATCATCATTATCATTGCATCCATCCTACATCCATAAACCATCAACATATTGCATATTGCATATCATATCATATAGAAACATGTACTGCATTTCCATACATATAGATTGGTTATTCTAAGCATTACATAAATCATACATAAGCATCCATCATATAAAAAAACAAAAAGCACTTATCACATAAATATCATAAAAAATCTGCATCATCATATCATACATTATCATAGCATCATTTGCATCATCCCATAACACATATAAGCATCCATTACACTATTGCATACTCATCATCTATCAAAAGCATCCATTTGCATATCGTAACCATCATATCATTTCATAAAACATCATCATCATAGCATCACATCATTACCATAACATCGTAAAATGCATATCATACATGAGGAAATTATACACATTGAATAATATAGACATGTTAGTCTAAGCATAATGCATATCATAAAATTCTGCATACATCCTAAAAAGTTCATCAGAAAAAAATACTGAAAACAAAATGCATCCATAAACCATTTCCACCATCATTTAGAATCATTACATAAGCATATAGAAAGTAAAGACATCCAAAAATGCATCACATATCATATTGAATCAAAATCATCATCTCATATATATCATCAAAATGTGTACACTGTCACGGTACAATAAGAATCAGATCAAGTGCCAAATACATAAGTACAATCAGCCCATGGAGCTATCAAAAATGAGCCCAAAGGGCACAAAAGGAATCCTGTCTCTAATCAAAATGAAGGCCTAGCCCTACTGGCTCCTGCCCTCGCCACCTGCTCTATCCCCGTGGCCCTCTATAGGTCTATGGCTAGTCCTCTATGAAAAATTGAGAACTTTTCCTACTCTTGGCACGGCCTGATGGTAGTGCATCATGTAGTAATCGACCTCTCAAATGGCCTCCATGTGTGAACAAAGCTATACTATGCTCCAGGAGGAAGAGACAACCATACTCTCTAACTATTGTTGATGGCCCATCTCTACCACTGCCTGTAACTCTACAACCTGCCTCTGCAAAATGGCCTAATCTCGCTCGGTCGTAGCCTGGTCCCTCTCAGCCATCAATATCTATATCTAGGCCTGTAACTGTAAAATTTGTCCATCCCTCATATATGGCTGTGTGGGGGCTGCATGTGAGGTTGATCCTCACCCCCATCTCTGGGCAGTGTCGCAACCTGATCGTGATGCCCATCCTATCTGTCATGCTGCCCATCGTCCTGATCCTATATTGGGACATCCTAGTGGGGCTAATCCTGCTCATCCCTGGGTGGCTGAACCGATGGATCTTGGTCCTTGACCAGATGATTTAGTGTTGGTCCTCTGCCACCCTGATCCTGATCCCTATCTCCTTGGCCTCATCCTACCCCTTGTCTCTCACTCTCTGTCAATAAAATGGTGTACCTAGAACTATCAATCTCAAGGGTGGCATGAACCAATCTCGGTATGCCTGTGTGGTCCCAAGATCTACCTAGCCCTGGTCATATGGCCATGACCTGGCCACCAGCTACATAAAGCTCTAAACTACCTCGTGGGTAGGTATGTAACATCCCTAGGAGCTCTGTGTCATCGCCCTAGAAAAATTTCCAAATATAGATCGTCAGGCCTGTCCTACAACTCCCCAAACTGTCTCTAGACCTGACTAGGTAAATGCATCTCCAACATAGTGTGCTCTTGCCCCTACATAAAGCAGCCCTGGCAAGCAAAGAATAACTGATGCGCATTGTCAAACCAGGCTGGCTGTCCAAGGTAGGGCCACCATATGAACACTCACATATCATCAAGAACCCTCCTCTAGTGAGGAATCTCGTGTTGTCATGTATGGGTGAATGAAAGACCCCCCTATACCGCCAGACCACTGGATCATCTGGCTCCATCAAAACTAGAACAACTTGAGGACAAAGCATGGGGATGTGCTCCCATGCCCAGATATGTAGGAGTGTGACCACCACTCTGAGTGCGCAACCATCCAAGAAGGAAAACTCATGAAGATCCCTATAAAGAGAAGCTAGCAAAACTAGCCCCCATGCAAAAAGTGTTAGTCATCGCCAAACCATCTGCTCCCAAGCAAGCCCCCATCCAAGACTGAAATATCGGCCTTGCTGATCTGGGGCAACAAGACCTGATATAATGGTTGCAATAACCAAGCGTTAGGGTGACACTATGGGCCTGTGGCACTCTAACTCAATCTGATCCTCACATAATATAATCTAGTTAGTACCCATAACGTCGAAGCAGGCCTCTCTCTCGACATCTATGTCATATATAACTCACTCACCATGGATTGGCAATCTCAAGATCTGCCACATGTTCTCTAGCATGACGGTGGCCTCGCCAGTTGGAAAGTGAAATGAGGAGGTCTCACAGTGCCACCTCTCATCAAAGGTCATCATCATGCCTAGGTGTGTCCACACGGGTGATGTATAGGCAATGTACCAAAGTCACATCTCTCCTAGGCACTCTTTCTCTTGCTCGGCCAAATCCCACAAGTATCCAAAAATCTCTCAAGACATGTGCTCACATGAATAGATCTCCCTTGCCTCTTCCTGCACCAAGAAAGTCACTGTGTTAAAAATAACCAAAAAAAATATTGATCCTAGCTTGACCTAGCATCCCAAAGTCACTAGATAGCATCGCTACCTATGAAAGCGGGGTAGTTTGTCAACTTCAAACTACGTCATTGGAAGCTTCAAAGTCCCGAACTGCACTATGGCAATTCAGTTTGTAATAGCACCATATTTTAACCTAAAAACCTAACCCTAAAGAGTACCACGATAGTGCAACCTGCAAAGGCAGTGGAGTTTTAAATTTAACCCTAAATTTCAAACTGCATTGTGGTGTTGGACCTTGCAATGATGGCGTAGTTTGAACACCGATAATCACATATTAAAATTCTATCAGGCCTATATGGTGCCGCTCCTAAAGACCTAGTTTTTAAACATCATAAATGCATGTGAAAATAAAAAAATCAAGTTGGGTCAAGTCAACTAACTAGTGGTCCAGTGTCGAGAAGTCTCTGGTATGTTTGTACCCTGTCAAAAATGTGCATTGGAAGCTATCATTGCTCCATCTCGCCAAGTTTTCAGAACTCAAAATCCCAAGATCTCGAAAGGGTGAATGTGAAAATTAATTGGAAGGGGCCCCTCGAGGCCTATTAAACCCTAAAAATTAGGGTTTTCTAACCTCATTTAGCCGTCCAAGAGGGGTCTAGGTCCCCTCATCCCATTTTCATCCCTTCAGGGGCCGTTTTGTATTGTTTTTTGCATTTTATCTTGTCTTTTGACCTCCTAGAGCCTTTCTGGACCCATCGGGAGCCTTCTCTTTTTTTGCGAGATCACCCAAAATTCGGAATTTTTATCCAATCTCTCAAGGGGGCAGTATATTGACATGTTTTCCTTCATTGGAGCAGCAGTGTGGCAAGTTTTGAAATCAAAAAATTTTGGCTTTTGATCGAGACAATTTATTCTTTGAACTAGCACAACAAGTGCATTGCTTCAAAGAAGGGAAAAATGTAGACATAGAAAATATACCAACATACTTGATCCTGATTATTAACACCATTTCATCCTAAATCATCCCTTAGTCTAACCATTTAATGGAATACCCTTATTGAATTAAATTCATCAACTTTCCTCTCTTAATTAAATAAATCATTTTATCTAATTAATTCTTTCTCTCTTGTTAATTAAATCAATCTATCTAATCTAATTAACCCTATGTCCATATTTAATTAAATAATTCACTTTATTTGATTAAATTACTAAGGTCTATCTATTAAGTAAAATAAATTAAAACCTTGTTTAATTTAAGCTAGCCAATCACCCTCTTTTGTGAAATAAAACAAAATATTTATTTAACTAAGTCTAAAATCACATTCTTCTCATCTTTGATTTAAATCAACCTGTAAATCTAAGTAAAATTTGTCACATCATCTAATCTCTCTTTAAATTAATTAACCTTTGATTAATTTAGTCCTAATGCAAGTCCCATCCTCTAGCTTTTTCCACTTGCACATAAAAATAGATTTAATTCATTTATTAAATCTTTATTTTCTCTCAACATGGCATAATGGAGGAATATTCTCTCAAATTTGACTTCAAATCCAAGTGGAATTTTTCCTTCCAACAATACATTTACTTCACCTGATAAGTCCTTTTTCCTTGAGCCAAGTGGCATTTAAGACATTTATTTTCCCTCTTACATGTCATTTCACAAATTTCAAATATCACCTAATTGCATTTATGGTCACATTCAGCAAAATGTGCACATCCTTCATCCATCCGTCTCTTGACAAGTGGCACTTGGCCATTGGTTGAAATTTAGTCCCATGTTGCTTCATTTTGGGCATTTCTCCATCTGACCATTATATAAATAAGAGGTCTCTTTCCTCATTTCATCATCCACAATTTGAGCAAAGTTATTATACTTAAATCCATAGTAATTCTCATCCATTTTTATCAAGTCTTAGCTAGGTTATGTAGATTTTCATCTTGGAGCACACTTAAATCATCAACAAAGTGGATCCCTCTTCATCACCAATCAACATTGCATGATTGGAATTGGGAAAGGGCCAATTTTCGCATCAAATAGGCACCAATTCCCCCATGGGATCAAGAGTTTGCTTGTTTAATTAGGATTCAATCTCTTTTTATTGCTTTCTTATTGTGTTCTTCATCTCATTTCCTAATTTAAGCTTTGTGAATGGATTTCATGGGCAACTTATATTTTAACTTGCATTTCAATCTTCTAATGTGTGTGTTCTTCGTGTTTTGCAAGTACTAGGGTCTTGGTTTACACAATGCCCAAGGTGGCATATGGGTCCCACCTTAGGTTTTCAAGGTGAGATAATGTTAGGGGATTATAATATTAGGTGCATTTGTTGAATTTATTAGGATTTTAGTTGAATTAAGCCTTAAAGGGTCTAAGGGGCCTATTAATGATGATTTAAAGGTCATGAATGCAAGAGGGACCAAAACCTACTGTGAAGATGTAAATAAATACATTTTACAACACTAAATTAAGGAAAAATTAGGCCCATTTTAACTAGTATGTCCCAAAAAAGTGAGAGAATGTAAGGGGATGCATTTTTTGTCATTACATTTAGCCACCACTTTAGTGAGAGGAGGAATTTGCTTCAAAATCAAACTAAAGTAAATAAATTCTCATCAAGAGGGATCCAACTGTACAAATGCTAGTGAGATAGGATGATAAGGATCAAGAGACTTGTGTAAAACCCCAAGATCAAGATCCTATAGCAAACCAACATAAGAGAAAAGGAAAAAACATGTGAATGATGTATGAAGCAACAAAAATACACAAACATACACTGCCAAAGATCTAACGAAGAAAGAAAAGGAAAAAGAGGGGCGGATCAAGCCTCGACTATTCGTCCAACATGATGTTGAGAAATCCTTAGTTCTTTGTCCAAAAACCATTTACAAATGGAACACACTGTCCACTATGCATTAAAAATGCACGCTCACACAGGCTAGTGGAATATGGTATCTACAAGTTGAGCCCCCAAGAAAGTGAGATAAATATGCACGAGACTGGTATATGCTCACACAGACAAGAAAGTGACAATGGGAAAGTCACGCCTATGGTTGGATCACATACATACTAACCATACCAAAACTATACCTCCTGATAGATTTGATAAGGTGCCACAAAATGAAACTTCGATCTTATGAACAATATGCAAGTAAAAATTTATACAAAGGGACTTTGCTTAGTTCATGTAAGGTCTCTTCTTAGGGAACATCATGCCTAATGTCTAAAAGAGAGGAAAAATCAAAGAAATATCACACTCTCAAATGAAATTAAACCAAATGATACCACCAAGAAAAGGACACATCTCAAGAATAAGGAAAATCACACAAAGAGATATGAGTGTCGATGTATGCCCTAACTTTAATGTGATTATCAACACCTTTTCTATGAGAAATTTTCTTTAAAGTAGCCCATGAAGAAGACATGAGAGCTTATTCAGAAAGCCCAATGCCAAGTAAGATCTTCCCGAATGAAGCTACGTCATGAATAAAGGGTTACCCACAAAATGTAATACTAAACATAACTCAGTATGTCACATGCAAGCTAACTTAAGGCATGTCATCCCCATCCCAAGCTTGATCTTATATATATAGAAATCAGTCGACTAGCCCAAAGAGACAATGATAAATGCCATATGAGGACAAGGCTACCTAACCCCTTGCCCAAACTTAGTGCAAGACAAGGTGAGCCAAGATGATTGATAAAAATTAGTATAAATTAGATGGAGTAGCTACTTCAACAAAAGGAAGAGCACCACAATCCTTAAGATGTAGAGTTTCATCACTTAAAGCCCTACATTCTTTAGTAGATGACCATGAACTCTATGATATGCACAAAATGAATTTTTGTAGTGAAATTTATTTTGTGTTCTTGGAGGGAGAGCTGTCAAACGATCTTGGAGGAGTTTCAACAAGATACCCTCTTGATCAATAGTAGATTATGTTCCTTTATTTTGTCACAAAGATATCTATTTCTTAGGACAAGATTTCATACTTACACAAGGCTCTTTAGATCGCAAGATTTTGTTCTCCTTGAAAGGAGGGTGTAAAATCTAACAAGCTTCAATCATTACTAATACATATCCTAGGAGTGCTTTGTCTGATGACATTAATGTTAAGTGAAGAATTCTTTGTTTATTTCATTTCTTTCGAAGGACAATAACCAAGGCCACTAGTTTTGATCAATTCTAGGTGCACTAATGTTAAAGTTGCCTTAGAAGAATCTTCTATAATAGTGTTGGTATTGAGTGAAGACTTTTTTTGTTTCTTTGAGGGACAATAACCAAGACCATTAGTCGTTTCCTACATGTTAGGCTCTATAGAGACACAGATACCTTGTTCTCTAGCACCATATCATTTTTCATTGTAACCAAGTTGTTTCATAATTTCATAACCTCTTCCATAAATCTTTCTAATTTCTTTTCAATTTGGTGGTTTCTCATAATCAATTTCATGAAATTTTCTTGTATAATTTGCTTCTTATTTTAAAGTGGTTGAGGTGGATGTTTTTGAATTTTGTGTTGACATTACCACTTTTTCTTTTCCCTTTTTAGAATATTTTCTTATGATCTTTTATTCACCCATTAATGTACATGTGAAATATAAGGAACCCCAATCATCTTCCAATAATTTTGTAACTTCTTTAATGTGCTTTTCTTTATCTTTTTCTTGCACAGGTTGCACTTGTGTAGTTGGTGTCAATATTTTCAAAGGATTTTACTTGTCTTTTTCAAGTTGTAAAACATTGTCAGGCACAAGATCAGCATTGATTATATACACTTTTTTGTTGTAGATATACTTCATTTTATGACGAAGAGTAGAAGGCACCCCATTCATTGCATGAATCCATGGTCTTCCTAAAAGAAGATTATATGAAATATCATGAGGTATAACAGGGATCGGGGTTTGCAATGTAATTTTTTAAAATTTAATAGGTAATGTGATCACTCCAAGTGGTTGTTTTCCTACATTATCAAATACTCAAATTAGTAAGGAATTAGTTTCAATTCTTGATTTATCTATTACAAGTTTATCCAAAAGGGTTAAACTAAACACACTAAGGGTTAAGCCATTATCAACAAGGGTTCATTTCATCCCTGTCCTATTAAAATAGATATTATCATGAAAGATTCATACTATTTTTACACTTCTAACAAAGGTAACTCATCTTGATGGAAAGTAATTTCTAAGTTGATCATATTTATAGCTTGAATTTGGGTTGTCACATCATTTGATTGTACATTAGGGGGGTATGAACTTGTTGCAAGTAACTTTGAATCATGTTATGATAATGAGGGGAGGCTTGAATAAGGTGGGCATGTGCAAAACGATGATGGGCCAAATTGTGCCCAAAATTTCAAAAATAAATTTGAAATGTTATAAAGTGAGTGCATTATAACATGAATGTGTTATAACGCGCTCACATTATGGCTTGGTGTGACCAATCCTAAGGCTCGGTCACATTAATCCTATAATGTGATCACATTAAAACACGCTCATGTTATAATGTGAGCATGTTATAGCGTATTAAAAAAAATTAAAAGGCAAACCACATCATTTTATTTTCACTATGTTTTTTGTTGCCCATGGCCAACAAACCTTGCATTTTTGTGCATTCATTTTTTAAGGAGAAAAAGTTGCAATTTCTTCATTGAATTGTTCTAATTTCATCAGCAGGATGCCACCATGTCGACAGGGAGGTCAAATAAGTAAGCATTGTTTGTTTTTTTTATGAATTTATTGTTAAGCAGGTAATTTTAGGTTTTTTTTATATTTGTTTCCTTAATTTGTAGGAGATGTTAATCAACCTCAAAATTATCAATAACCACAACAATAAGAACAAAACACAATCCTCAACAACCAAAAAAACAAACTCCTCCTCCAATTCCTCAACATCCTTTTGGTACTTAGCAAAATTTAATGGGAGTAATTGAAAACAACAAAAAATAGATTGAGGAGTTAATCACAAGGTTGAGCGATCCTATAAGTTCAACTATGGAAAGAAGAACACTTGTGAGTTCACTTAAAAACATGTTAACACATGTAAATGCAATCAAAAAACAATTAAGTGGTTGGGTAGATAGGAGGAAAGCGTGGAGGAATTTTTATGCAGATAAATTATCATATAAAGAAGTAAAAGTTGAAAAAATTACAAAATATGATTTGTGTTCACTATTCACTGACCCATGCACAAATCAAAATCTTGACCTTAATTCCAAGAGGTTTCCTATCCATTGGTTCCACCACCAAGGGATTAGGCATAATTTTTGAGATAGGTGGTACATGGTTTTTCACTATCCACCATGCAAAAAAATTGAATTCCCCCAATATTTCTTCAAGAAACACTATTATGAGTTCATCCTCAACAAAATCCCCAACTATTTTGATATGAGGGACTTTTAGGGGAGACATGGAGGGTCGGCACAAAATAGACTAGGTGCATGATAGGATCCTTAGCAGCAAGGGAGATTATCTCTCACTAGGCCAGCTTGTGAGCACGTCGTTATCCCTTCCATCATGAAGGAGAGTGCTACAATGGACACTTTTTAGTCTATCAGCTCTTTGACCCAAAGTATCATCTAGCACGCCAGTCCTATAGTACACTGCCATCTAGGGGAGACTTTGAGGGGTAGGCTTCAACCTCATTCTTGTCAAGTTTTTGGATTGGCCTGTACATATGACCCCACAGAAACTTAGAAGGTTGTTGCATAGTATACATTTGTAGCTATGGAGATGGCGATGGAAGATGACATTTCAAATGAGGCTTTGGGCATCAATACTCAAGTAAATGTTAGCATGTTCATTGAATTTAATCTATTAAATTCATTTTTGAAATGAAAGATTAACTAATTTAGTTTAATGATTGTAATAAAATTTTAGGGTCATAGTCTTGATACTAGATACATTGTCCCTCCATCTATTTATTACTCCATTACATCTACTGTTGAGGTATGTAACTAGTAAAAAATTATAAATATTATATGTGAATAACATTGTTATATGAATGGTATTCTAATATCTGATTTTGGATGTTGAATAGTCTAACATTGGAGGTTTTGTAGGAACACCTCAGTGCTAGTGGAGTTGTAAAAACCTTCACGCAACTAATAGAATAAAGATTTTAACTAATTAATTATACTTAATAGATTTGTGTAGTTTATATTCATATCATTGATTAGATTGCATTGCACATCTTTCAAACTAAAGGAATTACTTCACATTGCATAATTTATAAATAGATGTTGATAGATGATAAAATTTAAATTACAATATAGTTGTTTAGAAATTCAACATAAACAGTGATGCAATTACTTCACATAGCATAAGTAATAACTAGGAGCAACTGCCAACTACATTTTCTTGTCATGGAATTCCATGAGATCGCTTTTTATTGAGGAATTTTTTCAAATAGTTCACCACCTTTTCTATGCCACCACATTTTCCATGCATGTCTACAAAAGCATTTTATCAAACAGTTAACTTTCTTGTTACTATGGCTAAAATCCAAAAATAGGTGCTTTCCAGCAAACTATGGATGCTTGGAAAAAATATATCAAAGCATAATAGTAAGCAATAGCAAAGACAAGACAGCGAGTAGTTTTTCAAAATGCCTTGGAGAAATGTGGTCTTATGGTGATTGAATGACATTCCATCACCATGAGACTGCATTTCTTTGAGACATTTTTCAAACAGCTCATCACCTTTTCTTTGCTACCACATTTTCCTTACATGTCCACCAAAGCATTTTATCAAACTACTCACGTCCTTGCTATTATGGCTAAAAGAATGAAATAGGTGCTTTCAAACAAACTATGGATGCTTAGAAAAAATATATCAAAGCATAATAGTGGGTAATAGCATAGACAAGGTACTAAGTAGTTTCAAAAAATTCCTTAAAGAAATGTGCTCTTATGGTGATGAAATTCCTTTCCATCACCATGAGACCACATTTCTTTGCTAAGAATTTTTTTCAAATAGCTCACCACCTTTTCCATGCTACCACATTTTCCATACATATCTACCAAAGCATTTTATCAAACTACTCACTTCCTTGATACTATGTCTAAAAGCCTAAAAAGGGTGCTTTCCAACAAACTATAGCTGCTTGGAAAAATCTATTAAAGCATAATAGTAAGTAATAGCATAAACAAGGAAGTGAGTAGTTTCAAAAAATACCTCAAAGAAATGTAGTCTCATGGTGAAATAATTTCATTCCATCAACATGAGACCACATTTCTTTAGGGCATTTTTTCAAACAGCTTACCAAGTAAGTTTCTATGCTACCACATTTTCCATACATGTCCACCAAAGCATTTTATCAAGCTACTCACTTCCTTGCTGCTATGGCTAAAATCCTAAAAAAGGTGCTTTCCAAAAAACTATGGATGCTTGAAAAAAATCTATCAAAGAATAATACTAAGCCATAGCATAGACAAGGTAGTGAGTAGTTTGAAAAATTCCTCAAAGAAATGTGGTCTCATGGTGATGGAATGTCATTCCATCACCATGAGACCATATTTATTTAAGGCATTTTTTCAAACAGCTCACCACCTTTTATCTGGTACCACATTTTCCATACATGTCTACCAAAGCATTTTATCAAACTACTCACTTCCTTGTTGCTATGGCTAAAAGCTTAAAAAGGGTGATTTCCAACAAACTATGGATGCTTGGAAAAAATCTATCAAAGCATAATAGTAAGCAATAGCATAGACAATGAAGCATGAGTAGTTTGAAAATTTCCTCAAAGAAATGTGGTCTCATGGTGATGGAATGCCATTCCATCACCATGAGACAACATTTCTTTGAGGCATTTTTACAAATAGCTCACTTCCTAAAGAATAGAAACCAATCCTTAAGCCAAAATTCCCTCCAAATTATTTTCAAGGTCCTCATCCTTATCCTAAATTTACCAATCCATGGAACCTTCCACATTTTATTCCAATTTTCCATATCCTCACCCCTTCCTCTTCATGTCATGATCGCCCTCCATCTCATAACCAAGACCACACTATACCATCCACCCCATCCCAACATAATACCATAGAGAAGGCAATGAACTATTTGAAAAAATGCCTCAAAGAAATGTGGTCTCATTGTTATGGAATGCCATGAAACATTTTTTTGTAATGGAATTCCATCACCATGAGACTGCATTTCTTTGATGCATTTTTTCTAACAGTTGACTTCCTTCTCTATGCTACCATAGTTTTCATGCATTTCTTCCAAAGCATTTTATCAAACAATTCACCGCCTTGCTACTATGGATAAAATCCTAAGATAGGTGCTTTCAAATAAGCTATGGATAGGGAAAATAGTAAGCATGATAGTAAGAAATATATAGTTCAATAAGTACTCAAAATTTTGTTCATTATCTCATGCATTATAAGCCATGACGTGCATCACTACTATAGTTTTCATGATTGAATAATTTGTTGTTTTATTTTTCAGATGTTGCAAGCAAAAACACCTTGAGATGTTCATAGGGAAATGGATCTTGGTGTTTCTTATTCTATAGAATCCTTGATGCCTCTCACAAGGGTATGAGGTAGATTACTAAATTTCAATTTACATTTGTTGTTATAGCTATTAGTTAGTGAAAAATCAAACCATTATTGATTTGTAGTTTAATTTCTCATTGGATGGTTTCTATAGGGCTTCAACACACCACAACATGGGCATGCGAATATTTTCCTTGAGGAGAGTGATCATCTATAGGCAGTAAGTGATTATTTTGGTAAATATATCATTTTTTATAATGTAATTTCTATATATTAATGTCTTTACTTGTTATTGTGATAGATAATCCTTGATCGGGAACTAAACCTTAGGAGGAGAAGCAAGAGCACTCCTTGACCTCAGAGTAAATGAGTGATAGAGTTATCACCATCTAGTTGACTGATAAAGGGCAAGAGTTTGTTTCAAGAGTTTGTAGAGCAATGACTTTTGATTCCAGATCCCTTTGTTGTATGTGATTTTTTTTTAATTTTTTGTAATATTTTAAACTTAATAATTTCAATATTGCTTTATATTAGTTTTTTAATTTATTTTTTCATATTTAATAAAACCTTATTAGTATGATTTTTGTATTTAAAAGCTTATAGATTTGTCTCTTGGATAATACTCTATGATCCATCATCAAGATACATGATCTATAAATTATAGTCAAATTTGTCAAATTTAAGTTAAGATATTCTATATATTTTTAGGTTTTATTTCTATATTTGGACCTGAACACAAAGGAAATAGGTGTTTCCCCCTTTTGGGAGATGGAACTTAACCTATTTCACGCTTTGGTTCATTAGGAAACCAAGATACCTCAACAAAGTGACCCAATTGAGGGAAGGAACTAGGTGTTTCCTTATGTGATTAAATTGGGGTTCACCATTAAAATGAAGTTTCAAAGGAGAAGTACAAACATCAATACAAAAAACCCTAGAAACTTGAGAGCACGAAATCGGATTGACAAACTGGAATAAAATAGAAAGGTTCCTAGAAGGATGATGCAGTCAAAGCAAGGTTTGCAACTCTTAAAATTATTGTTTTAAAGTGCACTATGACTAATATTCCAAGATGGGTAATTTAGTCTAAGTTTAGGGTTTTATGTAAGGATCTAGAATATTTTATGAGTTGATCAAGATCTATTGAACGGTGGTCAAAAACTGGTGCGGGATTAATACACCAGGTTGGGTGTATGATTCCCACTGTAGACTCTTTTGAGGATCTTTCATAATCTTCCAAACCCAGATCCGATACTGTTGAATGTTGTCAAAAGGTTATATCAAGGACTAAATCACCAAGTTGGGTGAATGAGTCTCATTCACCCAAATCTACAAAATGCACATTACAAGATAGAGAAAATGTTGTTTTGTTAGTGTATGGGAGTCTACCTCAATCAAACCTTGTTTTAGTAAATAAACCTTGAAATGAATTGAAATAACATGAAGGAATGATGAATGAACAAATGAATGTAACAACTCACCAAACATTTGTTTAACCCTTGGAGTGTAGATCTACACTTGTATGAATTGGCTTTAATGGATGTGTATCTTGATCATGAAAGTTGATACATGGCTTTGAATTCTTGAACTTGGATCACAAATGATACGTCAACATGTTAGCTCACAAACATACATGATGTGTGAAGACCTTGACAATGTGCTTGAATCTCAAATTGATCCAAAATGCTTGATAATCATCTCTTGAATGCTCTTGAATGCTCTCTTGATCATAAATAATGATTCTAGCTCTTAGGTTTTTTCTCTTGGATACTTTTCTTAGATGAAATAATGACTTGAAACCTTAGTTCTATAGGAATTCCATCTAATTTACCATTAATTAGATCCCAAATGTCAATATTAAAAAAATTTGAATTGAAAACCCTGATTTCTTGATCAAAACCCTAAAAAGGCCCCAAATGGGACTCATACACCCAAGGTGGCATATGGGTCCCATCTAGGGGGACTCATTTGCCCAAGGTGGCATATGGGTCCCACCTTAGGTTTTAGAGGTGAGATAATGTCGGGGGGTTAGAATATTAGGTGCATTTATTGAATTTATTAGCATTTCAATTGAAATAAGCCTTTAGATATGTAATAAAGTGTCTAAGGGGCCTATTAATGATGATTTAAAGGTCATGAATGCAAGAGCTCCCAAAACTTACTGTGAATATGTAAATAAATACATTTTACAACACTAAATTAAGGAAAAATTAGGTCCATTTTAACTACCTGATGGACCAAAAAAGTGAGAGAATGTAAGGGGATAGATTTTTTGTCACTACTTTTAGCCACAAGTTTAGTGAGAGGAGAGACTTGCTTCATAATCACAATAAAGTAGATAAATTCTCATCAAGAGGGGTCCAAGTGTACAAATGCTAGTGAGATAGGATAATAATGATGAAGAGACTTGTGCAAACCCCCAAGATCAAGATCATATGGCAAAAAAACATAGGCACAAAGGAAAACACATGTGAATGATGTATTACACAACAAAAATATACAAGCATTTACTGCCAAAGATGTAAAGAAGAATGAAAAGGAAAAAGTGAGTGGATCAAGCCTCGACTGTTTTGTCCAACATGATGTGGATCAAGCCTTAGTTGTTTGTCCAAAAACCATTTACAAATGGGACACAATGTCCACTATGAAAATAAACTACACGCTAACACAGGCTAGTGGAATATGGTATCTATGAGGTGAGCCCCCAAAAAAGTGAGACACATATGCATGTAGCCGCTATATGCTCACATAGACAAGAAAGTGGCTATGGGAAAGTCATGCCTATGGTTGGGTCACATAAGTACTAACCATAGCAAAACTATACCTCCTAATACTTTTGATGAGGTGCCACAAAATGAAACTTGGAGCTTATGAACAATATACAAGTAGAAATTTGTACAAAGGGACTTTTCTTAGTTCATGTAATGTCTTTTCTTACAAAACATCATTCCTAATGTCTTCAAGAGAAGAAAAATCAAAGAAATATCACACTCTCAAAGGAAATTAAATCCAATGATGCCACTAAGAAAACGGTAACACTTCTCAAGAATAAGGGAAAACACACAAAGAGATATGAGTTTCAATGTATGCTCCAACTTTAAAGTGATTGAAAACACCTTTTCTATGAGCAATCTACTTTAAAGTAGCCCATGAAGAAGACATGGGAGCTTATTCAAAAAATCCCTATGCCAAGTCAGATGTTTTTGAATGAAACTACATCATGAATAAAGGATTTCCCCCAAAATTTAATACTAAATTTAACTTAGTACATCACATGTTAGCTAACTTAATGCATGCCATCCACATCCCAAGCTTGCTCTTATATATGTATAAAGTGGTCGACTAGCCCAAGGAGACAACGATTTATGTCATACAAGAACGAGGCTACCTAACCCCTTTCCCCCACTTAGTGGAAGAAAAGGATGAGCCAATATTATTGATGAAAATTAGTATTAATTAAAGGAATTAGATGCTTCAACACAAGGAAGAGCATCACAATCCTCAAGATGTAGAATTTTATCACTTAAATCCTTATATTCATTAGTAGAATGACCATGAACTCTATGATATGCACAAAATTAATTCTTGTAGTAAAATTTATTTCATGTTCTTGGAGGGAGAGATGTCAAAAAATCTTGGAGTCTCAACAAGATACCCTTTTGATCAATATTAGAGTACATGTTCCTTCATTTTGTGACAAAGATATATTTTTCTTAGTACAAGATGTCATACTTACACAAGGCTCTTTAGATTGTGAGATTTTTTTTTCTCCTTGAAAGGAGGTTGTAAAATATAATGGACTCCAATTGTTACTAAGACATGTCCTAGGAGTGCTTTGTGTGATGACAATTTATTCCAAAGATAATACTATGATCAATTTGCACTAATGTTAAAGTTGGCTTTCATTTTGTAGTCACTTCCTACAGGCTCTATAGGTCTAGCATGGTAGTGTAACCAAATAAGTCATACTCATAATCAACTTCATCAAATTTTGGCTTCTTGTTCTTCTGAAGATTTTGTTATGATATTGATGAATGTAGGTCTTCTATCATCTTCCTAACTTCTTTAATGAACTTCTCTTTACATAGGTTCCACCTGTGTGGTTGGTGTCAAAGGATTTTATCAAGTTGGTAAGGCTCAAGATCCCACAAGACAGCTAGGAGTGCTTTGTGTGATGACATTAATGTTAAGTGAAGACTTCTTTATTTATTCCATTTCTTTCGAAGGATAATAACCAAGACCACTAGTTTTGATCAATTCAGGATGCACTAATGTTAAAGTTGGCTTGAAAGAATCTTATGTAATAGTGTTTTTATTGAGTGAAGGCTTGCATTTCTTTCGAGGGACAATAACCAAGACTAATAGTCACTTCCTACATGTGTTAGGCTCTATAGGAACACATATACCTTATTCTCTAGCATGGTACATCATTTTCTAGTGTAACCAAGTTGTTTCATAAGTTCATAACCTCTTCCATAAATATTTTTAATTTCTTTTGGATTTGGTGGTTACTCATAATCAACTTCATCAAATTTTGTTATATAATTTGCTTCTTGTTCTAAAGTGTTTGATGTGGGTGTTTCTGAATTTTGTGTTGACATTACCACTTTTTCTTTTCCCTTTTCAAAATATTTTGTTATGATATTGTATTCTCCCATGAATGTAGGTCTGAAATCTAAGGAACCCCAATCATCTTCCAGTAATTTTGTAACTTCTTTAATGAACTTCTCTTTACCTTCTTCTTGCATAGGTTCCACCTGTGTGGTTGGTGTCAATATTTTCAAAGGATTTTACTTGTCTTTTTCAAGTTGTAAAACATTGTAAGGCTCAAGATCAGATTTGATTGCATAGAATTTGTTGTTGTAGATATCCATCATTTTACGATGAAGAGTAGAAGGTACCCCATTCATTGCATGAATCCATGGTCTGCCTAAAAGAATATTATATAAAAGATCTGAGGTATAACATGGATCGAGGTTTGTAATATATCTTTTTCAAATGTAATAGGAAATGTGATCACTCCAAGTGGTTGTTTTCCTACATTGTCAAATCCTTGAATTGATAAGGAATCAAGTTCAATTCTTGATTTATCTATGCCAAGATTATCCAAAAGGCTTACACTACACACATTATAGGTTGATCCATTACCAAAAGGTTGAAAGGACCTTGTGCTATTGACAAGAAAGTTAAATATTGTTATGTTATTGACTGAGGTAAGGTGATCATCATTGAATAATGCTACGTTGATAAGTTAGGCTTGACTTTTAAGGAAAGCCAAAACTTCATTTCATTGCACTGTGTTTTTTGAGGGAGGCCAAAAAACCCAACATGATATGAACTACATTTTAAGGAGAAAAAGTTCATATTTCTTTCATTATTAATTTAATCAAGATGTTGACATAATAGGGAGGATGAACTTTGTTTTTTTTTTTGTTTTGTTGTTAATGGGTAAAGGTTGTTTTTTATATTCATTTATTTAATTTGAAAGGAGATTTAACCAACCTCAAAACCCATCCTAAAATAATCAACAACAGGAAACAAGCACACATCAAATATCAACAACCACAACAAAAAAAATGTGTCAATTTCCTCATTTTCATGCCCTGGTACTTCAAGAATTTAATGAGGTAATACCAAACAATATCAAAAAAATATCTAGGGATAATCACGGTTGAGCGACCTATAATTCTTTCATGATGCGAGGTGCAAATAAGTTTGTAGTGCTATAATTAAATTTTACATAAATATTAGATACTGATCACGGAAGTCCTCCATTGTTCATTATCTTTTGCATTACCAGTATATGTCCCAACTAGTGAATTTTTTAACATACTACACTTGTGATCTCTTGTTCAACATGGTCTTTCAAAATTTTATTTTCGGATGTTGTACTAAATTGTAGGTTCATTAGGAACCTCATAGTGTGGAGTTTGGGAGCTGAATGGAATAGTAAAGAGTTTAATATTGTATTAGTATTAGATATGTGTAGTAATTTCATATCTTTAAATTCAATCTTCCTTCAATTGATATTTAATAATAGATGTATGGATAACAAAATTCAATTACAATATATTGTTTATTCTTAACCTAAATTTGATGAATTACCTCACATATAAGAATAAGGGGATGAGGGGTGCCAATAAATTTGCTTTCATGACATTCCAAGAATCTTTTCATTGATAGCTTTTTTCAAGGGTTTCACTCTTGTCTATGCTAATGCTTGGAATTATCCTTAAATGAAAATGTAGAATGCGATACATACCCAATGATTTTTTGATTTTCAAGGAAAGTGGTCTACTCTGATGTCCATCACCATTGAGATAGTATCTTTGTAGTATTTTTTCAAATCATCTCAGCTCTCTTTCTATGAGGTCCGCATTTTCCATATTTTGTACCAAACCATTTTATTCTCTACTCACTTCCTTGTTGTTGGCAAGGATCCTAAATAGGTGCCAAAAAATATGGATGCTTTAAAAAATCATTAAAGCATAACAGTGAGCTAACATACAAGGAAAATGAAACCAATCTACCTATTTTATTTCTTGGCCAATGTTTTATATCTTCTACAATAATCCTTTTGGGTATCTTTTTTATGATGTAATTTACTTTTCAGCCTTTATCTTGCAATGCATGTAGTTTCATATGGCCACTAAAGTGGGGGCTAAATGTAAGCACCATAAATTATACTCCCTAAAGGTGAAAGTACAATTTAACTCTTTATTTTGAAATTTATCTAGTATCCTCCTAAGTGAATTTTAGAAACACTCCTTAATCTTGACCATTCCATTCAACCTAGGATAAAGTGGCAGTGCTATCCTAAAAATGCATCATATTTCAACAAATTAACCATAACATGTGCTCATATTTAAATGATTCTTGATTAACAAGACCCTAAACCCATGAATCAAACTTAAGAATGCGCAAAATTACTAGAAATGGGTGCTAGCAGGCCATAGTTTAGATGTTTTTTTAGAGATTCTAATTTTTAATTTGTGTTGAAATCTAATTTTAAATATGTGAATTCAAACTTGAGAATTGAACTTAACTAAGATAAATTTTTGTTGATTTTTCCTACAAATTTATTTATTTTGATGTTCCACCATCAATATAATTATTATTATTTTGAAATAGAAAAAATCAATTACAATATAGCAAACATCTATCAAAATACATCCATTTTTACATAATTACATTTCAAAACTATTCATTCAATCTATCGCCATGATGGGAGTTTGATTCCAATGGAAGGACATTTGAAAACTTTTTTTGGAGATAGCTTTCGCTTACTTCACTCACCTAATGACTTGTCTTCAGTATGTTCTTATGTTATACTTTGATCTTTTACTCTCATAAGAGAGGTATTTGAGCATTTCATTTCCCTAGGGTATTTGACTTTTCTCTTGGGTTGATCTTTCTTGAGTCATTTAGGAATCCTTATCTAACACATTCAGCAAGATATTTATATTTATATTACAAAAATCTAAAAAAAATTTAGAACATTTAATGTTCAAAGCACACACATTTTCTGTTAATCAATTGGCTATTTGAGAATGTAGAAATACTAACACCATAGGGGTTTGACTGATCAAACTCCTTAGATAGTCACCCCTTTCCCATCCTTTGTTTTCAATCTTGAAGGAATCTGCTTTCAAAGATGATAAATTGTAGAATGAGAAAGAAGAGTGCAAACCTATACTCCCTTTTCATCACAGAAAGTTGTAGTCTTGATTTGTACTCATACAAGGGTGGCTACCACCATTCCTTCCAATTAGCTCCTCAATTCTAAGATAGGTGCACAAAACCACCTTCCATATACTTTTAAAATTACCATTTCTTATATGTGAATAAATTTGTTTTCATAAGGAAATTTTTATGTAAATCAATTTCATCCAATTTTAATAAACATTCAAGGTTGAGAATTTATTCAAAGGAAAATTGGCTCATCTTCTAGGATTTTAAATCTTAATTCCTTGCTTGGATTTTAAAGCTGATCCAAGAATGATCCAAGAATCTATTCATTAATCTGGATCTATTTTTTGAATCCAAATTTAAGGATCATCCTTGATCAACTAGTTACAATGGAGTCTAAGAATCAATATTTCTTTTCCACAATTGAAAGGTTACATCATTATTTACATATTTTATTCAATATCCACATATGAACCCCTCTTTATCCTCCAAATCTCTAAGCATTGTCCCTATTTCTCATACCTTCCAAAAATATTTATTTACTACACTTCTTATCACTACCTCCTTTATCCAGACATAAGTTTTTTATTAGCACAACTTTTTGAATGGGGTAAATATGTGTACTGATAATGGGGGTTTTATCCCAGGCCAATATCACCCCTTTCCTCACCTTCTGTTTTGCCCGGTCTTTCTCAAACTAACCGAATACACAAGACCCAAACAACATGTCATCACAGAAATTCTAGTACTTCAATTTGTGGCATATCGGGCTCTTTACCACGCATTTCCTTCCGCTGAATCAAATTTCGACAACCTGTCTTGAATTCATTGAACCTTACCCACATCAATCTACATCTCTGTCAACATGTTTCCTGCAGGCTTAAACTAATTTGACTTATTTCTATAATTTTCAACACAAGGAAACTGCCAAAATTCTCCCATTTCATACCTCTGGTTTAACTTTTATTCTCCTTGAAAGCTTGGATCATAAACAAAACAAATTTTTGGCAAAGATAATCTATCCATTTCTTTAATGCTTCTTTGATAAAATTTTGAGCATCACACATACTTTCTCTTTGAATCATGAACTTTTCACTAAAATAGGCAATGGGCTTACCTTCTTTATACCTACGAATTTACAACCCAATCACAATATGAAACACCTTCTTGAAATCCTGGGAGATAAAACTTTATCTGTACCTTTTCTTCATAGATAAAAACTCTTTGCAGCTCTATTCTTCCACTTGGACTCCCTCTATCCCCTCTCTTTTTTCATCAAGCACAAATCACTGAAGGGCCTTGAATTATTAAAAACCCAAAATGGAAAGATCTCCTCTAGCATCTTGGGGTACCAACCATAAAGCCTTCCCATTCTCTGGGTCCATCATCAGACCTTCTCAGACAACAAACCCAGCCTAACTCTTTCTTTACAAAACTAGCACTTCTTTGGATTAGACCTTTTTTCTTCCTGGATTTTTCAGTCTGTTGTCAAATGCTCACCAAGGTTTTCTTGAATGTCAACATGTCATCATCCACAATCAAAATTTCCACTCTCTTCTACCTCATTCATCCATGAATGTTCATGCATTGGTTAAAAAGACAACTAACCACTCCAGGCCCTTTTTTCTTGAAAGCAACTTCCCATCTTCCCTCATGAATCAATCAATATTGAATAGCTCTTAATCAACTAATGGAAGTCCTGCTCCATCAAAAGCCATAGGTCATCCATCCTTGGCAAGGGAAATCTATAATTGATTGTTATCTTATTTATGGCTCTGGAGTCTGTACACATCCTCCACTCCCCATCCTTCTTCGGTGCTAGTACTACAGGTACTACACATGGGCTCAGACTCTCTCGAATCAAACCCTTCCTCCACAAATCTTGAGCTTGTCTATTCAACTCCTTATTCTCTGCAGGAGTCATTCTCTGAGCTGCTTTATTTGGCAAACTAGCTCCAGGGATCAAGTCAATCTGATGACTGATCTTCCTCATTGGTGGTAAACCCTCAGGTACGTTATCAGAAATAATCTCCTGAAACTCATCCAATAATCTAGAAACTTCTACTAGCACCTTCTCACTATCTTCCTTATCCATTCTAGGAATCAATGCATAAGACATACGCTCATGCTTCATGCCTTCTAAAAATTTCTTTCCATCCGGCAAAACAGTTCTAGCACTACTACATAACTTTTCTTCATGTCGCACAACCGGGGTTTCAACTTATGGCGATTCATCCTTCATCGGGGGCAAGTGTTGCTGTCGTAATACGGCATGCCTATCGAGCTGCCATGGCCTTCCCGTAACATGTGACATGCATCCATGGGGATGATATCACAAAATGCCCTCATCCGATAGCTTAGATCTTGAACTTCACCGTACACTATAGTGGTGGAACTTTGCTGCGCAATAGGCGATCAATATGGATGTGGATGACTTTCCCTTTTCAGCTTCAACTTCGTAACCATCTCTTTTGACACTAGATTATCATTGCTCCCACTGTCGATAATGACCTCACAACATTTGTCTTCACACTTGCACCTTGTGCGGAATAGATTATTCCTCTATTTTGGCTCCTTCTCTTCAGTCACCAGGGCTCTTCTAACCACTAGGGCTTCTCCCCTTTAAGCATCATCAGAATGCTCAGATTGAGCTTCCTCATCTGCATGTGCAACCCTTCCATGACCTTCTGGCCTTCTGTCTATCCTTCCTTGGTGTTGTGGACATTCATAGGCTTGATGCCCTTCTTCGCCACAATGGAAACAAGTTCCACTAAAACCACCTCTTCCAGGTCCTGGCCTAGATCTTCCTCGTCCTCTACCTCTTTGATCACCACTTTTTTGATCACGTGGGTGATAGAAGTTATCATTCCTCTGGCTTCGATTAGTACCCACATCTTCATTTTTCCTTTCATCCTCATTTTGGCTCCCAAAGGATCTTCCTTCGAACATTTCGTCCTTTTTTGCTTTAGATCAAATCTTTTGTTCGACTTCTCTCGAGCTTTCAAAGAAAGCGGTATGCATCCTCAATGGTGGTCATTCTCCATGGGGCTTAGCTCCTCTTGAATGCTCGATTGCATAGCCCATTAAGATAGCGGGCTACCTTCTCCTTGTTGGCCCCTGCGTAACGTTACGATCGATAATGTAAAATATTAGGTGTATTCTTTCACAGATCTACTTCCTTGCTTCGACCCTTGCAATTTTTTCAACAGATCTAACTCATAGTCCATTGGTATGAACTATTTCTTCAATTTCTCTACCATGCGATCCCAATTGTAGATCTTTCCTTTTCCTCTTTGATTTCTCTCCAATTGGACTATCTTTCCACCAATGTTGGCATGGACCTTCAACTTCATTTTACCAAACTTAACTTCGATCTAGGTCCTCTACTTCTTCATACTCAAAGTATTCTTCTAGCTCGTTGATCCAATCGATCAACTCTTCCAAGTTTAGACTTCCAGAATAACTGGGAACTTCTATTCTGGGTCTTTTTCCGATCTTTGAAATGGCCCTAATCAGCCTCATTTGATCTTGATCAATAGCTTCTTCTTCCTCTTATGCATCTATATCATCCACCTCTTCTTCATCCTAGCTTTCTCCTCTTCTTCCCAGGTCTGACCCTCTTCTCATTTGTTCTTGCAATGCATCAATTTATCTTTGGAGGGCTATGAAACCCTCGGCCGCCAATGGATCTCTTCCTCCAGCATTTCTGCCACCTCTGCCACCTCTGGCACCAACACGCCTACCAGGCATTACTCTCGGAGGCATCTTGAATACCTCGAACCCACAACCACGGTCCTGGTGTAAACTGCCTCACGATCGGCGATCTGTTCATATGCTCAACAAAACCTGCTCTGATACCACTTGACAAGGGAGCAAACCCGAGACACAGAAATGCACTCACAAAATAGAGAATAATATTTTCTATTAAAATATGGAGCTCTTACATGAAAATTACAGAAGTCTCAGAAAGAAAATTACAGCATTACAGAAATTACCCAGACCCCCCTTTCACAGCATGCGAACTTCTTTTCCCAAAAAGTTACTCAAAAATCAGAAACAAGCCCATAAATAGACCCATTTCGGTTTGGAACCAAAAAGAACCTTCGAGATAAGATTTTTGGCAGTTTGGCACCAAAATTACAATTTGAAATTCAAGTTTAAATATGTAGTCAAAAATTAGCACATTTCTAAAATATGCACCAACTTCCGACAGCCGTAACTTTTAATCCGACTGTTGGATCTTCAATGATAATACCTTTTCAGAAAGCTCTTGAAAAGATGATTGACTGCAAATTAGGCCTTCGATGGACTACTTTGGGGTTTCCACAAATTTTTAGGCCCATTCGAGATCGTTTAGTGCCTCAAACTGAGCTCAGAAGTTTTTTCAAGGCAAAAAGCAGAAACTGGAACTTGAATAACTTTCAAATCGTGAATGATCTTGACCTGATTCTTTCACCAGACTGTGTATTTTTCCATCTTGAACCTTCACATAAATTTCTGTCCTCCCACGACTTCTAATTCAAACCTGCTAAAAATAGCAGTTGAGCAGAAAAAGCAGAAAAACTGTTCTGAAAGTTGGAAACTCTTATTTGACGAAAATGTTATCCAAAAATGCAAAAACATCACCAAAAAGAAACAACAGGAACAAAAATGGAAATCATCTTTTTTGGGTGATGCAAGATTTCCTCACATCAGTGGATGCTCCTGCATCATAGTGCTATCTTGAAATGTTCCTTCTCAATCATATTTCACCAAATTAAGCCCAAAAAATTCTCTTTTTCTAAATGAGTCCTAATTAAGAAAACAACACAAATGAAACCTAAATATTTGCAAAATTACTAGACAGTAGTTCTAGTGTCATAGTTTAGGTATTTTTTTGATCAATTTTGATTTTTTATTTATGTTAGTTTCTAATTTTGGGGATGTGAATTCAAAAATGATACTTGGTAGTCAAATAATCCTAAAAAAATCACTCTTTAGTTAGAAAATGCTCTAATGTTTGTACCTTTAGTACATTTGGAAACACTCGGCCTTGGCCTTCACGTTTTAACTTAGGCCTATGTGTTAGTGCTATCTTGAAAATTTCCTTCTTGATCATATTTCATCAAATTAATCCCAAAAAATTATCATTTCTAAATGAGTCCTAATTAAGAAAACAACACAAATAAAACCTAAATATTTGCAAAATTACTAGACAATGGTTCTAGTGTCATAGTTTAGGTATTTTTTTGATCAATTTTGGTTTTCTATTTTTGTTAGTTTCTAATTTTGGGGATGTGAATTCAAAAATGAGACTTGGTAATCCAATAATCAAGAAAATTAAATTTAAATGAGTCGTCCTACACTTTTATTTATTCCTATGTTCCATTATAAATATATGAATTATTATTTCAAAATAAGAAAAATACAATTACAATCTAGCAAAGCTATACCAAAATTCATTTGGTTTTACTTTTATAGTTTATGGTTTAAGATTTGGGATTCAGCATATAGCATATAGCTTATAGTTTAGAGTTTGGAGTTTCTAGTATTTATGGTATATAATCTATGGTTTAAGGTAAATATTTTATAATTTATGGTTTATCAAATGTATAGTAAATAAGGTTTACAATATATAGTTTATGTATAGTAAATAGGGTTTACAATATATAGTTTACTTGAATTATATTAAATAGGGTAATTTAGAGTTCAGTTTTTAGGATTTATAGTTCATGGTTTAGGGTTAAGGGTTTACAGAATTTAGCGTTTTATGATGGAACTTATTTAAAATTTAAGCTCATAGGTTTATGATGTTGAATATGGGATTTGGGGGTTTATAAATTTTGTACAAATCTAAAAAAATCTACTGATTGCATTTTTAATGCTCTAGGATGAGAGAGGGTTCTTAAATGTGAGAGGATATGAAATGGTTTCATTAAAATGAATTTAAATACTAGAACATAATACCAAATCTCACAAAAATATACTTAGTTCACTAAAAATGGATTAAAATTTAATGTAAATATTATAAATACATATAAAAATGATACTTTAAAAGAAAATAAATAACTCTTGAATTCAAAGTTAAAGTAAATAATTTTATTTTATTTAACTTAAAAAAAAAAATTACATTGTTTCTATGATTTATTTAATTATATTGAAAGATACCATAAATTTTTAATCAAGAAAGATAACTTAAAATTATAAATTCCATATAAACATCTCAAAATGAGATGTCTCAATATATTTTAAATATATTATCATTTTTAAGAAAATATCTATACCAATTATATATATAATGCAAACAATTAAACTTCTTCACTTCATTTATCCTTCCCTAATACTGATAAAATATTAAAATGACATATATTTGTCTTGTAATAACACGAACAAAGGATAAAGAAATATATTATAAAAATGTTGAAAAATTATATTACAAACTTGATTTATACAGTTATTTTTAAATAATTTTTAATATAAATTATATTTTTAATATAGATAGTTCTGAATATATTATTTTGTGAACAGTTTTATAGAGTAATTTTAATAAAGATCAAAAATTTGAAAAATATATATTTACTCTTAATTTATTTATTTTTAATTTCTTCTTTTATGATTTTGACAAAATCAAATTAATCACGTCAATCTCAAATAATTACCATTGTTTTTCAACGGGCGTGTAAAAAATATTTCTTTCACCTTTTCCTATATGTTTAATCTGACACTGATATCTCTACAGATAAAATAACAATCAGAAATTGATAAATTATATTACAAAACCTGGCTTATACATCCATTTAAAAATAATTTATAATATAAGCTATATTTCAATCACACACTCTTAAAGCCAAAGTATGTGTATGTGAATGGGGCAATAGGACTGCTTCATGCTTAGATCTCCAGCACAAGCAAAGCTTATCAAACAAAATGGTTGTAAATGAAGATACCTTGTGCTTCAAATCCCATCCTTAATAATAACCGTTACATGACGCTTTATCACCATAATCATGTCATCCCTCATTCTCCAAATTTTTTAAAGAACTGATAAAGAATGAGCTTGGGTTCGAATGACACCATCGTCCGTGTAAAGTATTTTTTACAGGGAGGCAGGCATTGCCAAAAGCCTTCCTTCAAATTATATGCGAACACATTTACACTTTCACGTCCCCTTAAACTGCTGAAGCACAGGTAATCTCCTACACAAACACACTTTCGAAACCACCAACGTGTATGAAGATATTCAGGAAGATTCTTTGGAGGCATTCTTGCAAATTCTTTCCACTTCCAAAGCATCTTATCTTCCTCGTCCTGAAACAACTCCCAGATGATAATACCCGCCCGATATGACTGTGACCGGTCAATAAAGGTTTCCACCAATAGAACGGACGAACTATATGCAAACATAGAATGAACATTCCTATGCCGCTCTTGAACAACTTCGAGGGGTAAGGGAGATACCGTAACAGGGTTAATGAAACCATCTTGGATATTGTAACCCACGATAGTCAGCGGCAACTTTCCCCTCAAGAAAAGAACGCCATTGCACTCAACCATTTCATTCCCTAACATATTAGAACCCGTTTCCCCTGCAATCTGAAACTTAATACTCCATGAATCTTGAAAATAGTGGTAGATTTGGAAGGAAAATTTTGCAGAGTTCGAGCACGCTACCAAATAGGGCTCTCCGTTTGTTCCCTTTACAAGATGGATAAATTTGTCAGTCACATCGATTTCTATCTCTGCATAAGATCTCGTAAGGGGATTGCAAACACATAATTGTGGCGTGGGGGTTTGTCGAAAGAGCAGTAAACCCTGCACTGCTCTTAATAAATCTATTATATTGCCTATCTCTTGATTTGGGAGAAAAGAGAGAGAGATTGTCCTCTATTATTGGGTGGAAAAGCAGTACACCATACAGTACCAATTTTCATCCTCTTTTTGACCGCAGATTAGAAGCCATGGATTTTCGGCGGGCAATGAAGACAGAAAGCTTTGCGAGGACAGTATAGAATTCCATTCCTTACAGACTATGCGAGAGCCGGAGATTAGTTGAATTGAAAGCTTTGCAAATATCAGTTCCTTCATATCCAGAGGAAGCTTAGATATACCACGCTGATCTCCATCTCCTTCAACTGCTGCAATCGATTCTCTCTCCATTTCTTTCCCCGACTAATGGCTTGTATTATTCGAACCCTGGATTTGAAAGATTGAAAATTAAACACTAACACTATAGTGGAAAGTAAAACTGAAATAATTATCACATAGTATAAATCAATGAAAGAAAGCTTAGAAATTCTGCTCAAAGACTGAGCGAACAGCAGACTAATCCCCTTCTAGTAATGGTTAAGGCTCCTTACTAGTATTTGAATTTCTTTGAAAAATATCCCCTTCTTTTTCTTCACTGATTCTCATTCTCTTACTACCATGGATGAATCTGGAATTGTCAGATTCTCTCTGGAAACCATCATATCTCCGTGAGGTGCCTCCAGCAAACCCCCGTGGTTAAATAGAATTAAAGGATTGCAAATTTCGGGCTATTCCGTGAACTTCGGCAGTATGGAAATTTTGGAACCTTCCATGCTTCTGTGTCAATTTTTTTGAACCTTCATTGTTTTCAAACAAAATTTGAGTTTCTCTTGAAATTTGGGGTTGGACAAGCCCTTCACTATTAGCATGACTAAGCACCTATCTTCTTCCATAGTTCCGAGCATTCAGTGCACCATGATAAGCTATTGCTACGTAAGCATTTGTATTGGGAACGTCCTTTCTCAAACTACCATGTGTATTGTTAAGATGGTCTTCGTGACTAGAAGCGGGCTTTCCGGGAAGAGCTTATGTTAAACGATTAGGTTTTTTTACTAATGTATTTTAGGTAATAAATTTAGAATTTAGTTGTTGAAATATATTATATACTGTTTTTAATTTGGATGTGATAGTAAATTATTTTAAATATTTATAATTTTTTAATATATAAATATGTTTTAAGTAAATTGAATATAATATTTATTTTATTTTTTCATATGTTAAATGTTTTCATGTATTAATTTTTGCATGAACTATTCAATTAAATCTAAGAATATAATGTATTTCAATGTAATGTGTGTATTTCTAATTTACCTTATATTCTCATGTACTAAGCTTTAAACTATATTCTACTAAATCTAATCTAAAGAATAAATTGTACTTCAATACCATAACCTACTACTGAGGTGAGTTCTATTCATTTAAATAAAATTTAAGGGAATGTGTACTCCTAAACTCTTCCGTACTTATCTCTCACAATTTGGCAAATTTTGAAATATTAAGCTATGGATATATTTGATGCTAAATATAATAATAATAAATATTTATGACTCTTAAAGAAATTCAAATTTTAAAAATTAACTTCATTTAAAATATTTATTTTTAATTAATTAGAACAAATTTAATAATAATTTTGTTCTAAAACTATTTTAAAACTAATTAAGTTATATCAATTAAAATTTATAAAATATATTATATGATTTTTTTTAAATAGAATAAAAGTATTTTGAAAGGTTTCCATATGTACTGCAATAATCAAAAAATGTTCTCAGTACTCCTCTGTCACATGACTAACCACCTATCTTCATATACATAGTTCCCCACATTTAGTTATCTTTACACACCCATGTATTTTGGGAAGGTAGCTTTTTTTAATTTAAGACTCCTTCGTCACATGACTAACCACCTATCTTCATATGCATAGTTCTTTAGTTATTTTTACACACCCATGTATTTTGGGAAGGTAGATTTTTTAATTTAAGAGTCCTCTATCACATGACTAACCACCTATCTTCATATGCATAGTTCCCAACATTTAGTTAATTTTACACACCCATGTATTTTGGGAAGGTAATTTTTTTAATTTAGGAGTCCTCCATCACATGACTAACCACTATCTTCATATACATAGTTCCCAACATTTAGTTATTTTTACACACCCATGTATTTTGGGAAGGTAGCTTTTTAATTTCCACTCTTAAAGATGAAGTTGTTTGAGATTAGAAGTGGGTTACATGGGGAAGGGGTTATATTTTTTAAGCTCTAAATATATAATAAATAAGTTTTTAATACATTAGAAAATAAATTTTATTTTGAATTCTTTGAGATATTATAATTTTGTTTTAAAATATTTATATTAAAATTTAAAATGTTAATTGAAGTCTAAAAACATAATATATTTTGATATAATGAGTATATATATCAATATATTGTTTAGATATGGTTATAGTTTCTGTAATTATTTTTTCTCACAAAATATTTTGTATTTCATCTTTATTATGTTAATACTTTACTGTTCATAATAATTTAAATTAGACTAGACTACTATAATATAATGATCCTTGTACTATAATAAAATGATCCTATCAACTAGCTCTAGTGTATCAACATTAATATTTGTTTTTTTACAATATTTTCTTTGAATTTTATGTAGTCAATTATTATTGTATTGAGAATTTTATAGTTAAATTTCTTTTATAATTTCATGTACTAACATTTTAAGCTTTATTCAATTAGATCAAATTTAAAGAATATAGTGTACTTTAACACAATAATTGTACACTACCATATAGTTAAACTCCTCTCTCCTACTTTCACTTTTTAATTTGTTAGCTCTCTTCAATAACAAAATCTAAAAAATATAATGTACTTCAATGTAATGTTTGTACTCCTAAAATTACTCCTAAGTCTAGTGTATCAACATTAATTTTTTTTTTTTTACAATATTTTCTTTGAATGTTATGTAGTCAATTATTATTTTATTGAGAATTTAATAGCTAAGTTTCTTTTATAATATCATGTACTAACTTTTTGGGTCTATTCAGTTATATCAAATTTAAAGAATATAGTGTACTTTAACACAATAATTGTACAATACCGTATAGTTAAACTCCTCTCTTGTGCTTTCATTTATTAATTTGTTAGCTCTATTCAATAGAAAAATCTAAAGAATATATTGTACTTCAATGTAATGTTTGTACTCCTAAAATTCTCTCATACTCTCATGCATTAACTTTTGATCTCTATTTAGTTAAATCAAATTGAAAGAATATAGTGTACTCCAATACATTAGTTGTATGACCTTATTCTTGATGTTTGTCATGTATTGATGTTTGGCCTCTATGCAATTAAGTCAAATCAAATCTAAATAGTATTTGTGTATTTCAATATAATAATTATAAATATTTTTAAAGATAATGTTGAACCATAATAGCCCGTACGTAGCGTAGTTGGCTTGAGTCTCAGGTCTGCTCCCTATCATCTTAGGTTTGACTCTAAGGCTTAGATTTAAGTGATGCACTTGTATTGTGGTACCTCTAGGATTAAAAAAAATGTTGAACCTAAATGTATATTTTAAAAAAAAATCATCTTCAGAAGTTTATTCATTTTTTTATTTCAATTTTTACTTGAAGTTATTTTATTTTAGAAAAAAATTACTCTTATATAACTCAAGAGCTATTTTATTTTTTATTTTGCAAATGATTATTTTTATTTTTACTTTAATATTTTAAACTTAATCATTTCAATATTGCTTTATATTAGTTTTTTTAATTTAATTTTTCATATTTAATAAAACTTTATTAGTATGATATTAGTATTTAAAAGCTTCTAGATTTATTTTTTGGATCATACTCTATGATCCATCATCAACATACATGATTTGTAAATTATTATCAATTTTTTAAAATTTAAGTTGAGATATTCTTTATATTTATAGGTTTTATTTTTATATTTAGACCTGAACACAAAGGAAATAGGTATTTCCACATTTTGGGAGATGCAACTTAACCTATTTCATATGTTGGTCTATTAGGAAACCATGATTCCTCTACAAAGTGACTCAATTGAGGGAAGGAACTAGGGGTTTCCTTGTGTGATTAAATTGGGGTTCACAATTAACATGAAGTTTCAAATGAGAAGTGCAAACACCAATACACAAAACCCTAGAAACTTGAGAGCATGAAATCAGATTGACAAATTGGAATAAAATAGAGAGGTACCTAGAAGGATGATTGACTCAAAACAAGGTCTACAACTTTAAAAATTATTGTTTAAAGTGCACTATGATTGATACGCCAGGCTGGGTGATTTAGTCTCAATTTAGGGTTTTTAGGAAGAATCTAGAATCTTCTATGAGTTGATCAGGATAGGTTGAACAATGATCAAAAGTTGTAATGGTACTAAGACACTAGGTTGGGCATATGAGTCCCACTCTAGGCTTTTTTGAGGATCTTTCTAAATCTTCCAAACCCAGATCTAATATTATTGAATGTTGTCGAAATGTTATATCAGGGACTAAATCCCCAAGTTGGGAAAATGAGTCTCATTCACCCAAATCTGCAAAATACACATTAAAATACGAAGAAAAAAAAAATTTTGTTAGTGGATGGGGGTCTACCTCAATCAGACCCTATTTGAGTAATTAAATTTTGAAATTAATAGAAATAACATGAAGGAATGATGGATGAACAAATGCATGTAAAAACTCACCAAACCTTTTTGTAATCCTTGGAGTGTAGATATACACTTGTATGAATTAGCTTTAATGGATGTGTATCTTGATCATGAAACTTGATATGGATTTGAATTCTTGAACTTGGATCACAAATGCTACATCAACATGTTAGCTTAGAAACATACATGATGCATGAAGACCTAGACATGATGCTTGAATCTCAAATGGCTCCAAAATGATTGAAAATCAACATTTGAATGCTCTCTTGATCATAAATAATGATTCTAGCTCTTAGGTGGTTGTTCTTGAATCTTTTTCTTAGATGAAAAAATGACTTGAAACCTTAGTTCTATAGGCATTCCATCTAATTTACCATTTATTAGATCCCAAATGCCGATATTCACAAAATTTGAATTGAAAGCCTTGATTTCTCACCCAAAACCCTAAAAAGGCCCCAAATGGGACTCATACACCCAAGGTGGCATATGGGTCCCATCTAGGGGAACTCATATATGCCCAAGGTGGCATATGGGTCCCACCTTAGGTTTTCAAAGTGAGATAATGTTGGGGAATAGAATATTAGGTGCATTTGTTGAATTTATTAGGATTTCAATTGAAATAAGCCTTAAAGGGTCTAAGGGGCCTATTAATGATGATTTAAAGGTTATGAATGCAAGAGGGCCCAAAACCTAGTGTGAAGAAGTAAATAAATATATTTTACAACACTAAATTAAGAAAAAATTAGGTCCAGTTTAACTAGTATGTCCCAAAAAAGTGAGAGAATGTAAGGGGATACATTTTTTGTCACTACATTTAGCCACCACTTTAGTGAGAGGAGGAACTTGCTTCAAAATCACACTAAAGTAGATAAATTCTCATCAAGAGGGGTCCAAGTGTACAAATGCTAGTGAGATAGGATGAAAATGATCAAGAGACCTATGTAAACCCCCAATATCAAGACCCTATGGCAAAAAAACATAGGAACAAAGGAAAAGACATGTGAATGATGTATGAGGCAACAACAATATAACAGCATACACTACTAAAGATGTAAAGAAGAAAGAAAAGGAAAAAGAGGGGTGGATCAAGCTTCAACTATTTGTCCAACATGATGTGGATCAAGCCTTACTTGTTTGTCTAAAAACCATTTATAAATGGAACACAATGTCCACTATGCAAACAAAAACCAACTCTCACACGGGCTAATGGAATATGGTATCTACGAGGTGAGCCCCCAAAAAAGTGAGACACATATGCAATGTTTTCAATGCAAGATGTTTGGTCATAAAGCATTAGAATGTAGTAGAATAACTATTAATACAAGTAACATTAGATGCTATGCTTGTGGAAGATTTGGTCATATTGCTAATCAGTGCAGGACAAGTGGAAATCAATGGAGAGGCTGGTACAGACAAAGAGGTCCAGTATACTTTAATTAAAACAATATTGGTCATACATCAAAATTCTACAGGAATAGAAATATGAACAAAAGGAGTCCGGATTATTAGAGAAGGATTTCACAAAAAGAAAACAAAGGTAAGACAAAATCTTTTGTGGAAGAGATAAAAGATCAGATGAAAAAGACATGGGTGAGAAAAACCGAATCTGATGATGGGAATAAGCCTGCACTGGAAGCCTCCACCAGTAGCCCTTTCAATAACTAATGTCAGGCCAATGGCCTAGGGGGAGTTTTTCATGAAAAATATCTTATACCCCCTATGTATTGCAAGCGTCAGATTGGTGGATGTTGTTATTCATTGATTCACTCTCAAAGGGAAGTATTGTAATTCATATGATGAACTGGAAGAAATTGGAATGATCTACAACTGAATCTTTCGCCTGCTATCTAAGTCTGTAGTCTCACCAAAACTTCTAGGTAAATGCATTTAATGTGTCAAAAAGTGAAAGTTAGAAAAGTTATATAAGGGCATTTTGAACCTAATTTTCTTCTCATTATATTGAAGAAGAACAAGCTTGTTGGCATTTTTTTGCTCGTCTCAAACAATCGAAAGGCTTTTGGATAGCGAATCTTAAGGTGTCTCTATTAATCATTATCTTTGTTGATTTTGTGGTTGTCTGTTCGAAATATAAGCATGAAGCAAATCAAAGGTGTTGTAACCCTAGATGAGTATAATACTCAGAAGATTAGGGATGAGAAAAATTTGTTGTCGCTCTCAGATTGCAAAAGTATTAAAGGATCTGAACATAAAAATCTGGATACTTAGTGTGAGTTCCCTCATTTTGTTAATACGGATATTGTTCATCTTTTCTTGAAAAAATTGGATGGTGACACCATTACATTGGAAAAACTATATCAAATCACCAAAGACATGATCGAGGATCTAGCTAGACTATGTAAATTTGGTGAACTTATGAAGAAGTCAATTAGAAATGTGAAAGTCAAAGCCATATCTGGAATCATGGGAGACCAAAGGGCATTGATAATCTCATCAATTAAGGACCGCTTGACCAAGTATGTTGCTTATGGGATTTCATATAAAATCTATTTCAAGAACTATGAGGGATCAGCTTCAGCTAGTGTTGTTTACATTTCTCATAAGATGATAATTGAAGGCATAAACTTTGACTTTTGTAGCCTGTTGAAAGAACAGGTGATGGAAAATGTCTAGTTGACTAGGGACATTAACTATTCTTTCAAGTTTGGTACATTGGCAACATGCATCTTAATGTATTTTCTGAATTGTCTTCCATTAAAAGATAATGTGGTATGGAAAGGGAATATACCTATTTCCAAACAAATATTCAATCATTACAACTCCTTTGAGAACTGTGAACAAGTATATGACAGTTTCTTTAGAAAATTATTAATGAGATTTGGAGAAGGTGGTGCTCCACTTCTAGCAAGAATAACTGAGATTGGATCATCTTCTTGGAAGGGAAAGAAAGAGCATAAAATGAAAAGAGTTTTGGATGATGTGACTCCTTCAGTACCTAGACCTGTAGGGACTAAAAAGTAGGAAATAAGTCAAGTGGTTGTGGACATTAAAGGTGAATCTCCTGAAGAGTATATTCCATGAGATCCTCCAAAACCAGTTGAACTAGAAGTTATTATTGCTTTAGATAGTGATGAAGAAGAAGCTTTGTTTAAATCCAAAATATTAGAGATCACTCACAGAGAGAATGACATGCAAAAGGTGTCCATAATGTGGTTAGAAAGACCATCTTTTGAGTAGGACCTTATTGAAAACACTTTAGCAAGATTCTTTGTGGACAATAATGTGGAGTTTGGGAGCTTACAAAATATTCTCCTGGATAAAAAGCTTGAGTGTGTAAAGGAAGCTATGGAATTTGTGCCCTCAGAAAGAAAAAAAGAAGATAATTTCTCATCTAAAATGCAGTTTAGGTTATCTCTCTCAAAATTGAAGAAGAGGATGAGTGAATTAAGACAGTGCATCGATTTTGAAAATAACATATTCAACTACTGCCTGAAGTGGCCCCATGTGACAGGGAAGTACAAAGATAAACTTGAGGAAATTGAGAGTGAGTTGATTAAAATTGGACAGGACTACATTAAGCTCTTGGACACAAATGAAGACATGAAGAAGAAGGTTAGCAATTTATAGGCTGAGCATGCAAAATTTCTTCATACTAAGAATGTTCTCACTAACACATTCTAGAAGGTTAAAGATATAACTGAAGGTAGACTGGAATAGATGGTTGAGATTCTCATATCAGGAGAGCAACTACAACAAGAAATCACTATTCCTGAGCACCTTAATCTAATCATCAACAGGACATCTGAGAACAATACCTTGACTACTTCCATTAGATTTTTTGTGGATTCCTGGAAGAAATTCCTTCTAGAAATTAAAGCTAAATATAAGATAATCTTCTTAAATTTTGCAATAGTTGTAAAAATTTTGAAGAATGAAGGGAGAGTACAATATTTTAAGAAGTTAAGGAAAGAAGCATAGAGTGGATGCTATAAATTTTTTTCATTGATGTCAAAGGGGGAGAGAATGTAGTGAAAAATTTACTGGAATCTTTAGGGGGGGTAGCAATTTTGATATAATACTTTTTGAGTTTTGGGCACTTAGTAAATTTTTCACTAAGTGTTTCCATCAATGCCAAAGGGAGAGATTGTTGGCATATGATGGTTGTGGACGTGATTTTTGTTATGTGGATCTGCAAGGAAGTTTTTCTAGCATGTATCTTACTCTGCTAAAGAATTTTGTGGCATTGCAGCTATCATAGCTCGAATTAAGAGGTTCAGAGGTACAACTCATTGTCTATTCTTCTCTTGTGGCTGACATGTTCAATATCACGGATCACGGATGTATATGGAGTAAATGTTTAGTTATTTTCTTATGTTTGAACCTTTGTTTGGGTCCCTACTATGAGTTTAGCCAACTTATGTAGGTGTACACTAAATTGTGACTTATGATTTTGGGCCTTGACACAAGGAAAGCTATTATATTTTTCTTCAAGTTGACATATAGTGAAATTGATGATAGTTGATATATAAATAAGGCTGGTACTTCATCTTTGGTGAAAGTGTAAAAATGTGTATGTGGCAAGTGTGTGTGTGGTATCTATGCAAAAAGTATGTATAGTATTGTGAGCCTATATCAGAAAATCATCAAGTGAGTTATTGTATGTGTTGTAGGAAGATTTTTGTTGAAGTGCAAAACAAAGCATGAAAAGAGTGTGATCAGAGAGCAGATTGTGCGCTTCATTGGAATTGAACTCTAGCATTTGAAGATGTTATTCCATCAATTAAAATTTTGTAGCAACATTCAATCATATGTATTATAGGTAGTGAGCCTCTATTTTTTTGAGCAGTGAGCTCTAGGCAGTGAGCCTGAATTCAAGTGCATTCCCCTTTTATCTTTACTTTTAACAGATTAAAAACTTTGTGGATTAATCTCCACCATGGTTTTTCCCCTAACAAGGTTTCCACGTAAAAATATCTGGTGTTATGGTGTTCATTATTGTGTGCACATGTTCATATCTGTCTTATGCTACTAATAATGCATAAAGTTCATATTTTGTTGTAGATGGTTTTTAAATTTGATATGAATAGTAAAATTTGTTGAACATTGATTTACCCCCCCTCTCAGTGTTCCCTACATCCAACAATTGGTATCAGAGCAAGGTTCCTCTTCTAAATCCTAATAGCTTGAGGTGGATCCAATGATTACAATGGATGCTAGTGGTCTTCAACAATAGCTTATGGTGGCACTTGATGATCTTGGTCAATCCAAAGCAGAAGTCATGGAACTCAAAGCAAGTCTTGCAGATGCTGAAAAATTTATTCAATCATTGAAAAGCAAGATAAGTGATTCAAGAGATTAGAGGAAGGAACTATGTGATCAGCTAAAGCAAAAAGAAAATAAAGGCTTAGATAATGTGCATTTAAATCAAACCCTAAAAGAGATAATAGGAGAATGTGAGAAGCTGGCTAAGGATAATGCAGCCCTAAAACTTGAAATGGAATCAATGGCATTGAGGTTTACTAAAGAAATTGAGCAAAGAAAGAAGAATGAGGAAAATATAGCCATGTCCTTGAAGGGTAAAACCAAGGAATGCATCAGAATTAATAGTGGATTCATTCAGCTAGAAATGGAACTACAATAATCTAGAAGCAATGAACAAGCGCTTAAGAGACAGTTAGTAATTCTCACAAATGAGCTGGCTACTATAAATGAATTCAAAGAAAAATGTAAGATGAGCTCCACCAAGCTTGAAGAAATAACTAAAATTCAGAAAGACATAAATGATAAGCGGGGTCTTGGATATGGAGAAGGAGAATGTTCTGGATCTAATCAAAAGAATCCTAAAAAGAAGAACAAAGGAAGAGGATATCTGGTAAGGCAACCTAATGCTCAAAGATTTAATGGATATTTCTTTTCTTGTAATAAATTTGGACACATGGATTCTCAGTGTAGAAAGATAAATCCTATCATTTTACCATTTCCTAGTCAATGTTTTCAATGAAAGAAGTTTGGTCATAAAGCATTAAAATGTAGAAGAATAACTGTTAATACAAGTAACATTAGATGTTATGCATGTGGAAGATTTAGACATATTTCTAATTAGTGCAGGGAAAGTGGAAATCAATGAAGAGGTTGGTACAGACAAAGAGGTCAGGTATGCTTTAATTGTAACAATCCTGGTCATACAAGGAAATTTTTCCAGAACAGAAATATGAACAAAAGGAGTCTGGATTATCAGAGAAGGATTTCATAGAAAGACAACAAAGGTAAGACAAAAGCTTCTATGGAAGAGATAAAAGATCAGATGAAAAATACATGGGTGAGAAAAATTGAATCTGATGATGGTAATAAGCCTGCACCGAAAGCCTCCAACGATAGCCCTTCCAATAATTAATGTCAGGTCAATGGCCTAGGGGGAGTTTTCCATGAAAAATATCTTATACCCCCTATGTATTGCAAGTGTCATATTGGTGGATGTTTTTAGTTATTGAGTCACTCTCAAAGGGAAGTATTGGAATTTCTATGATGAACAAGAAGAAATTGGAATGATCTGCAGCTAAATCTTTTTCCTACTGTCTAAGTCTGTAGTCTCACAGACAATTCTAGGGCAATGCATTTAATGCATCAAAAAGTGAAAGTTAGCAAAGTTATATAAGGGAATTTTGAACCTCATTTTTTGCACATTGTATTGAAGAAGATCAACTTTGTTGGAATTTTTTTGCTCGTCTCAAAGGATCGAAAGGATTTTGGATAGTGAATCTTAAGGTATCTCCGTTAATCATTATCTTTGTGGATTCTATGGTTGTTTGTTCATAATATAATCATGAAGAAAATAAAAGGTGTTGTAACCCTAGATGAGTATAATAGTCAAAAGATTAGGGATGAGAAAAATTTGTTGTTTTTAAAAAAACATTAAAAAGCAAACCTCATCATTTCATTTTCACTATGTTTTTATTGACCATGGCTAGCAAACCTTGCATTTGTGTGCATGCATTTTGGAAGGAGCAAAATTTGCAATTTCTTCATCGAATTTTTGTAATTTCGTCGCCAAGATGCCACCATGTTGATGGGGAGGTCAAATAAGTAAGCATTATTTTTTTTGTTTATGAATTTATTGTTAAGTAGGTAATTTTAGGTTGTTTTTAATATTTGTTTCCTTAATTTTTAGGAGATGTTAATCAATCTCAAAACCCTCCTTAAAATCCTAAACAACCATAGCAACAAGCACACGAACACAATCCTTAACAACCACAACAACAAACTCCTCCTCCAATTCTTCAATATCCTCCCGGTACTAAGCAAAATTTAATGGGGGTAATTGAAAACAACAAAAAATAGATTAAGGATTTAATCATGAGGTTGAACAATCCTATATGTTCAACCGTGGAAAGAGCACTTGCGAGTTCACTTATAAACATGTTAACACATGTACATGCAATCAACAAACAATTAAGTGGTTGGGCAGATAGCAGGCAGGCGTGGAGGAATTTTTATCCAAATAAATTATCATATAAAGAAGTAAAAGTTGAAAAAATACAAAATATGATTTGTGCTCACTATTCGCTAACCCACGCACAAATAAAAATCTTGACCTTAATTCGAACATGTTTCATAGATGTATTTGCATCATAAATCCACAGTTCAATAGATGTGATTTATGTGTATTCAAGTGTATACTTTACAACTTACGTGTATAGTTTGTGACTTATGTGTATTCCAATGTATACTTTGTGACTTACATGTTTTCATGCATATACCTTGTATAAATGCATATACATTGTATTAATGTGTATACATGTATTCATGTGTATACTTCAAGCCTTACATGTATTTGAGTACTTGTGCTTCACTTATTCACATGTATGCTTGACTTATTCATTTGTATACTTATTAATTGGTTAGCCCTAACATTGCTCATTGTTTTCCTTCATGGTTTGTCTTGAATATTTATTGATTGATGCTAAACAACTTTATTAGTTGATGCTAAACAACTTCAATATTTCCTAAAATGATTCACCAACAATGTATCATTTAATTATGTGTTAATTTAATATGGAATTCAATGAATAATTTAAAAGGGATAAAGCTAGGAGGAGAGGGAAGATAGATATTTATAGTGTAACCTATTGTACCTTCTCTATACAAACCTCTAATGGATCTTGTATGCTTTGTTATTCCATTTTCTACTTCTCATATCACATTTTCATAGGTGATTAGAGCCATAATATGAATAATAAAGTTACCTAAATACAAGATATTAATAAGAATCAATTCAATCTAAGTATGAGATCCACATAGTAATTATATTGAAAAATATCATTACTTTTCAATCAAAAAGGATAAATTAAAATAATAAATTCCATATAAACACCTCAAAATTAGATCTTGGAAAAAGGCTAATTTCCATGCCCCCTTTCACTTTTTGTGCCAACTAAACGCAACTAATTTCCCATCTCTATCATGCAAATCTATAAATTAAAACAAATAGTTCATTTCTTCTAAAAAGATAAATATTTCTAATTACAACAGTACTGGATGCGTGTTTTCCTTTGAATCAAACATGAGGTGCACAGCCACATCATCAGGATATTTTTTCATGTAAAATTAAATCTTGCTTTTTCCTATCACCTTTGCATCTTCAAGATAGTGGAATTTCATAGTCAATGGGTTGATCACTCGAACAGTCCCATTTATCTCACTACTATAAACGAAGAGGCTTCCATCTCCAGATCTAAGAAACTATTGCAAGTCTCTACATCTTTGCTCATTATCAAATGTATTCCTTAAACTAAACCTTCTACTGATGTCAAAGAGTGTAAACCGATTACAAAACCCACTTGTTTCATTAGAAAGATCCATCACTAGCCACATTTCTTTGATTGAGTCACCCTCTCTGCATAAGTCATCCATGCCATATATATATTTTGTTGAACCATCTTCTATGGATGAGCAACTTCTAATTGTGATGCAATTGGTATAAAGTCCACATGATCCAACATCACCTTTTCCCTCTGCATCCACTACTTTACCCTTGTCGTATATATCTTTCTTTGACCTATCCTCTCTCCATGGACTAGTTTTACTTGATCTAGTAGCACCTTTCTTCTTTGTATCCATCACTTCTTTTTTGTTCTTTCACCTTTATTATCTGCATCCTTGGCCTCATCTGCATCATATATATACTTTCTTGGTTCATCCTCCATGGATGAGCCAATTGAAAGAACAAGCCAATTGATATGATCTCCACCTAATCTAGATTAACCTTTCTTCCCTGCATCTATTACTTTCTTCTTTCCATCCCCTCTCCATAGCCCAATTGCAAGTGTGAGCAGGTTGAGATAAGGCTCCTTACTTGTACTTGAATTTCTTTGAAAAATATCCCCTTCTTTTTCTTCAATGATTCTCATTCTCTTACTACCATGGATGAATCTAGAATTGTCAGATTCTCTCTTGGAAGCCATCATCTATCTATGAGGTGCCTCCAGCAAACCCCCATGGTTAAATAGAATTAAAGGATTGCATTACAAGGAAATTTTGGGCTATTCCCTAAACTTTGGCAGTATGGAAATTATGGAACCTTCCATTGTTTTGTGTCAATTTTTTTGAGCCCTTCATTGTTTTCAAACGAAATTTGAGTTTCTCTTGAGAATTTGGGGTTGGATAATCCCTTCACTATTAGCATGACTAAGCACCTATCTTCATACATAGTTATGATCATTGAGTGTCCTGTGATAAGCTATTGGTATGTAGGCATTTGTATTGGGAATGTCCTTTCTCAAACTACCATGTGTATTGTTAAGATGGTCTTTATGACTAGAAGTGGGCTTTACAGGAAGAGCTTATGTTAAGCAATTAGGTATTTTTACTAGGTAATAAATTTAGGATTTATTTATTAAAATATATTTAGCCGATAGGCTATTTTGTTTGAAGTTTCTGCCGGGATTTTTTTCAGCCTAGCTGTGAAAAGCATTACTCAAGCTTTGGAATTTTTCAGACGGTGGAGTTTGTTGATGACATGGTTTGGTGGTGGTGGAGTTGGTTGCATTGATCCATGGAAGCATAATGGTAAATATTTTCTTTTGTGAGGGTTAATGCATCCTGGCATTGTTGTATGATTGTACGGAGGAAGTAAATGCAATAGTCAATGTTCCAGTGTGAGGATTTATATTGTTTTGTTTGCATTGTGAAATGAGCTTGTCATGTCAAAGAGTTAACTCCAAGTCGTTGGACTAATCTGCTCTTTCTCTCTGTAAAAAAAAAAATTCCTTCAAGTAAACAATGTTCTTTTTCAAATTCCAAGGATCAATTCTCACCACGAACAAGCGGTGCTAAATAATTTAACTCATCAAACAATCATTCATTTTTAAATTTTTATGAGTTGATTAAATCCTATTATGGGTGTTTGGATTACAAATGGTAGTGTCAATAGCCTTGAAGAGTTTTTAGCCCAATTTTAGGTGTTTGGATTGTGGATGGCAATGTGAGGATCCCTCTAGAGTTTTCAACTCAATTTTGAACCTATGGTTTTGTAAGCCATTTTTTTTCCTGATTGTGAAACCTGGGGTTTCATGAATTACTAGTTTTATTGCTGTTAAATGTGATATTGTTGATTTGTAGGGTGTAATGAAATAGCTTCATTGGCCAGAATTAGGATTCTTTTATTATTTTCTTAATATGATAGCAGTAAATTGGAGTTCTTGTGAATCATAGTTTGCTCTGGGTCAATGTTTTGATGTTGGTGAGTTTTTTTTAGGTTAAGGTTTTGAGGGGTTGTTACACCGAGGGCTGAAAATGATCCTCGTGGGACACGGTTTTGGAAATGAGACCTGTAATGTGGTTGTGGCTAGGCAACGTGGTATTGGCATTGTGCTTAATGATGAATTGTGGATGTTTTTGTCAGTGTTTTTTTTATTGCAATTGTTGAAGAGAAGAATGCAGCCAATTTTTTGTTGCTTTTGGAACTTAATTAGATTTCTTTTCAAGCAAGTTTCATTTCTATTTTAGCGGTCGGGAAATCATGGAATGTTGCTAACAAGAGAATGCAATTTTTTTAGGATTATTTGAAGGCAAGACCAATGGAGCTAAATTTGGTGGGTTGAAGGTACAACAGATAGGTTTTTCAGATCTAGAAGCACTATCCAACATTACCAACATACTCAAGCCCTTGCCAAATTTAGGAGTTGTCACTCAAAGTGCACTGCGCAAGGAAAGTGCAAGGGCAAGATTAGATAATACTGGAAATGGAAAGGGTAGATTTAGTGTCATGGTAGATCCAAAGATTTTGGGAAAATCTAGGGTGAAGGGTTGAACTGTGCCTCGGGCTCCTATGGGAAATATTATTATATTACAAATGTGGAAGCTTCCATGCAGAAAGGCAGCTAGTTAGGGAGAAGAAATCCCATTCAAAGAATGTGAAATTGGGTCCTAATCTTATATGTAATGAGGGAGAGAAACCTGGAGTAAGATTATTGAACTCTTAGTTATTATAACATAACATTAAACCCTACAAAAAAAATAGCTCTCAAGCATAATATCAATAAAAAAAATTGTTTGAGAATGGTGGTATTTAATTTATCAGGTGTTCCATATTAGCTTAGGGTTTGTTGCTTTATTAGTTCCTTTTAAAAAATTAATTCTTAATCTCTGCTATGTTTCTTTTCAAAGGTGAACATGATAGTGGTTGAGGCTCTAAGCTACAGGTATGAGATTCAATGTTGGTTTCTTGGTTCTCTTGTAGAGGTAGGAGGCTAATAAGTTTCTATTTTCTTTGCTTTTAGTTTTTAATTTATTCTTTATGAAACACTAACCTATTTTTTATTGTTTCTTTCTTGTGTGAAACCTAATGGTTATCCCTATTTTCATTTAATTATGGGGAACACAACCTGGGTCCTTGACTTCTATGTTCATTATTAAATGATACATTTCAAAACTGATAGCAAATGTGTTCTCTCCTTTCACCAATTTCACTTCTCTAAAGAATTCATTGGTTTCAATTCACTTTCTTACTTTTTCTTTTAGAGAGTTCCTTTTAATTTTTGTTCTCTTCATTTACTCTTTGTTTCTTCATAGAAAATAACTCTGATAATATGCCCACAAAGTAGAAGTGAACATCGGATATCTATCAGAAATAATTCTTCATGGGATTTCGTGTAGCCTCACAATGTCCTCCATGAAAACTCTAGCCTAATACGATGCATTATAGGATGACCGAATGGGAGAGAAATGTACCACCTTGGTCAACCTGTCAATCGTGACCATGACAGCATCATGCCGATGAAAATTCATAGGCAACCCGACAATAAAGTCCACCGATATGATATCCCATTTCCACTCTGGAACGAGATGAGGCTACAAAAGGCTTGCGGGATGTTGGTGTTTTTCCTTAACTCTCTAACATTCCAAATATCTTGCCACAAATTCTATAATATCCCTCTTCATGCCAACCCAAAAATATAGTGAACAAAGGTCCACATACATCTTCTTAACTTCTGCATGAGCAGAATAGGGAGCTCGATGTGCCTCAGTCATGATTAGTGTATGAAGACCCTATGTAGGTGGTACATAAATACGACCCAAATACCACAAAATTCCATCTCATTCCAATGAGTAACCAGCAAACTTTCCCTCTAAATCCCTATTTGACTCAATTTATGTCTTCACTTCCTGATACTAGCTATCTGTGGGAAGTGTTGCAAGGATTTGGCTCCTTAAATCCACATCAAGAGTCACTGCAGATATCTCATATCTCCACTAAATCATAGCATCTGCCACTATGTTTTCCTTGCCCTAGATGTACTTAACCTCAAAATCATATTCACAAAGAAATTTCATCCATCTCCTTTGCCTCGCATTCAATTTTGGTTGCATAAAGATATATTGCAAGCTACGATGTTCACTGTGTAGCTCAAACCGATGTCCCAATAAGAAGTGCCTCCATCTCACAAGGGTGTAAACAACAGCTAGCTCCAAATCATGTGTGGGGTAATTCAGCTCATGATGCTTGAGCTTGTGGGACTCATATGCAATTACACGGCCTTCTTGCATCAAAATGGCTCTGAATCCTTCCAAGGAAGCATCTGTACACACCATGAAATCCCCAGTAGGATCAGGAACTACTAGAATCAGTGTGTTGGTCAACTTTTCCTTAAGGGTTTGGAAAGCTAACTGGAACTTCTCTAATCAAACGAACTTCTTCCCTTTCCTCTGAAGAGAAGTGATGGGATGTGCAATCCTCGAAAATCCCTAAACAAACCACCAATAGTAGCCCACCAAACCAATAAAACTATGAATCTCAAGAATATTCTTGGGTGTTGTCCAATCAATGATGGCTTGGATCTTTGAAGGATCCACAGTGATACCTTCACCATAGATGACATGACTCAAGTATTTTACTTCAATCTTGAAGAACTCACACTTCACCAGATTAGCATATAACTGATTGTCTCTCAAGCATTGTGACACCTGTCTCAAATGTTCCTCATGCTCCTCCATAGTTTTTGAGTAGATCAAGATATCATCAAGAAACAAAAGAAAAAATCTATCCAAGTAGGTATGGAAGACTCCATTCATTAGACTCATGAAGACTGATGGTGCATTTGTCAACCTGAACATCATAATAGTGAATTCATAATGCCTGTAACGATTGTGAAATGCAATTCTATGTATATCTACTTTGGCTATTCGCAATTAATGGTATCCAGACTTAAGATCAATCTTTGAGAATACCTAATCCCCCTTTATCTGATCAAACATGTCGTCAATTCTTGGCAAAGGGTACTATTTCTTCACCATCACTTTGTTACGCTGTCTATAAGCAATGCATAAACAGAGTGATATGTCCACAAATATCGTTGGTGCTCCCCAAGGGGAAAAACTCTAGGACAAATGAACCCTTTTGCTAATACCTCCTCCAATTGCAAATTAAGCTCATGAAGTTCATGTGTTGTCACCCTGTATGGAGCCCAAGATATAGGCTCAGCTCAGAGTACAAGGTCAATTTTGAAGTTGATGTCACACTTTGGTGGCATCCCCAGAGTTTCACTCAAAAAAGTGTCTAAGAACTCCTTAAGGAGAGGATAGTCATCAAATGACACCTCTTGACTCTCTCCCAAATCCAAGTCATTGACTGACACCGTAAATAGCTGGCAACCCTAATGAAAACACCTCTTCAATTGCATGGTAGAGATCATACGTAGTGAGATAGGCCTTTGTATGTCAATGATCTCAACCTCATTGCCTGAATCATCAACACATCACACCGCCTTGTGGCAACAATCTATTAGAGCACAATGAGTACTCATCCATTCCATACCTAAAACAACATCATAGGAACCAAGGGTTAGGATTCATAGGTCCACTATAGTCACAAGTGATCCAATTTTCAAACTACAACACTAAACGAGTGATTTGTCTGTTACCTTTTCCCTAGAGGCCAATTTGACCTACTACTTAATGCCTTGCCTTGTTGCCACCAGTCTATAGCGCTTTACTACTAAAGCATAAATAAATGAATCTAATGCTCTAGAATCAAAGAGGATAGAAATACTAGTGCCTTGTAACACACCCGATGTCTCAAGTATAGTGCGCTAATGATAAGCTTGATGGTTGTCAACTGCCGTGAAAATTTGGTGTGATCTACCTGCATCACCCACCATCAGCTCAAACGCAGCTGGTCTCTAACTAAAACATGTAGTGTTCCTCTACGAACATTGTCTAGCAATATGTCCCTATTGACCATAGGAGAGACAACCTATGCCCCGAAAAAAACCTCTACCACTAGACGGTGCATTTGATTGTTGAAATCTGCCTCGACTGGGTGTCGACCATGTACTTTGTGTAACTTGCTAAAAATGGTCACACTGCACTCTCTGCCAACTACAGTTCTTCCTAGACTGAGATCTACCACCTTGCTAAGTTTGGGAAGTCTTATGCTTTGATTGATACTATTGTTACTATTGTTGCTAACCACCCTTGGCAGGCGTGGATTGACCATTAGAAGGGCCTACAGCCTGAGACTGCCCACCTTAAGAACCAAAACTAGAAATAGGTGCACTACCAATTTGAACTCCTATGTGGCCTCCTAATGCCATGGCCAAATTTTCCTCCATCAGACGAGCCTTCTCCACAGCTACCTCCATAGTCTTTGTCTCGAAGACAAGAACTCCACCACTGATTCAGGCATTCATGCCCCTGAAAAAATGTTGCACTAGCATTGCCTCATCATTGTTAATCCCCGCATACTGCTTGAGCTCATAGAAGCAGTGCTCGTACTGCTCAACAGAAATTTCCATTTGTTTTAGCTCATGGAATTCATCCTCCTTACAATGTCTCCAATGGTCAGAAAGGAAACAGGCCCTGAATCTCTCCATAAATAAATCCCACATCACCATGTTGATGTCAAGATGCAATTTTGATTCTTCTAGTCACCACTAATTTGATGCAAATCCTCTGAGGTGCATGATATTGCACCTAGCCTTAGTATTACTGCCATAAGGGTGCATAGAAAAGCATTAGTCCAGATCAATCAACAATGTTTCTACCTCCAATCCTCCACCAATACCATCGAATGTGGGAGGTCGTGCTCTCAACAGGTCTCTCATGTGACCCACCACTATGACATCCTTATTTGTTGCTAATTCCCTCGATCTCAATGATCTCTCTCTTTCTCTCTCCACCTGTTGCTCCTCCTCTAGTCTAGGGCCTAGACAACCAAGAATCTCCTCAAGTAGGTGTCGCAACTGCCCTCCTTCCAAACCTGACTGCTCTGGGTTTTGACCACTACCTCCTGGATTTTTTTGGGAACTCTGGTGTTCCTAACGTTCTAAACCATGGGAGCTCAAAGGAAATAAAATTTAGCAATTGGCTCTACGACCACCACCTCGGCCTCTTCCATGGCCATGACCCTACCTTGAGGCATGTTCCTGCACAACATTAGAGGGGAAACATGTGAGATCAAGAGTTAAATGCAAAGGTTTCCTAATGGGCTTAGACTGCCTAGAGAACCCAGTGTTAATAACCTTTGCTCTAATACCAAGTTGTAACACCACGCCACGCAAACCCCACAAGACAACAACCCACTAGCCAAAAAAATGGAACATTTTTTTTAAAAAATATAACTATGCAATAACCATTAACTAAGTAACCATACAACATTGCATAATGAAACCTAACTAGTCCCATGGGGTTACATGGTTGCATTACACATAAACGTTCCCAACCAATAACATTGTTAAAGCTAATGCCAAGTAGATAAAAATTGAAGCATAAATTCACAAGATAACATAATGATAACATACAACCATCCATGATCAATAGAGATGAAAAAGATACATACATCATTTTATTACATTTCAATTCATAGTTCAATATTACAATTATGGAGCATATTCCTGCATATACAATACATTATGGATACAATAATACATTACATAATGCTTCTCTTATATCAAAAAGAAGAGTACATCAAGTATAAGAATAATACATCAATGAAGAATAAGGTATAAAACATAGAACAGTCTTCAACCAAGTGAACCTCTGGAAACTCTGCATTCGCTTCTGCATGACAAACACAACCTAGGAACCCAATGGGGTACATAGCACGTTCCACCTGGCCATGTGCACCTGAAGGCCCACCCCCCATGCTAGGAAATGACAAGAAAGGACCCACATCCAAACAAAGGTCAAGCAAAAAAGGCTAACAAAACACCAACATAAAACAACATCAAACAAATACAAACACTCCCAGAGGCAACCAAACAGGAGAAAATAAATGGGTACTATAGGAGAGTGTCATCGCATGGCCTTACATGGATTATCCAAACAACCTATTACAAGGTACCGCCTCCATCTATGGTTATCCTCACTGTCTATCTCAAGGCGTTGCTCTATAGGGTGACTCATGTGGAACCACTTACCTTTTGTGAGGACAAGGAAATGATCTTACCAACCAGGTCTTCTCATCCCATCCTTAGCCTTTGAAAGCACTAATGGTATGGGTGAGGCACATAATTAATCTTGTTTAGTGTTTAACTACCCAAACCAACTAGTTCATTAATTAAATTATCACTTGTTTAGGAAACTCTTACATGGGTTAGCCTGACAGCCCCTTTGTGTGTCGGCCCCCATGAAAAGCCACTCTCCCTACGGGTACCCAAACCAAAAAGATGCAAGGGGTGTACCTCATCTTACATAAAGTTCAAGGTGTACATAACCTACAACATGCGAAAAAAGAAGCATCTCACAAACCCATTCCATATCAATAAAACAAGAACAAAGGAGGTACCACCCACCACATAAACTACATAAATCAACTGATGCACTAAAACAATAGAGTACCCAAACGAATAAGTTTTCCCCTAGCCTCTGGAAGTTACTAAAAATATCCACCTAAACATGAGAATAAAAACTTGGGTTCACATGACTCAAAGTCAACACAAACATAAACCAACCCATAAACAAAACAACATTTAACACTTCTTTTCAACAAATATAACATCAATGAAAAAATCACATTCATCAACTAAATACATTCAGAAGACACTTTGAAGACACTTTTTTTCTAATTAAAATAATAACAAAGTTTATCAACTAATTTTAATTCATAAATAAAATTACGCTATTTAAATAAACAAACACTCAATTTGTACATCTATCTACTTGAAAGAATGCACATACAATTTAAATGATCACTATAACTTTTATCAATTCATGTTTTCTTTTAAATAAGCATATTGAATACAAAATGACAGTTCCATTAATTCAATATTATTATTATGTTTTAATCAACAAATATGATCCATATTGTTCCTCTATCACATTACTGAAATAAAGCACTGTTATATTAAATATACATTCATATGTATTAATTTTAATTTCTGATTTATTTTTTATTCACAATAAATAAATTTCAAATCTAAATTTAACAATAATAAATTTTCTTTTTAATCATAATAAAAAAAAACAACATACATATATATAGACTAATGTATAATTTAAGCTTGGTGTTTTTACAGCATATTAATAGAATTATGATAAAAAAAACACACACACATTCCCACAAACAAAAGAGGGTGACGTATTCTATATGGTGTTGGGCGCTGTGAAAGAACTTGCTCACAGCCACTCAAGCATCTACCAGCAGTTATGAGGGGTCAGCGGCTCCATTCAAGGTGTTGGGCGCATAAGGAGGGCTGCATAACAGTCGCCTCCCTTCATACAATCGACCCCCTAGTCCAGCTGCACCATACAGATAGAATTTATAATGCAAAGAAATCATGGGGAAAGAAAAACATACAAGGTAAAGGTTGGGTTTCAACACATCCATTTCATGGCATTCAATATGCCCATTCAAAATTAAATGTAATACCCTTTCAAACATTCAAAACCCCATCCCAGCCAAACACATTTCCTTTAGATAATATAAACACTAAGACTTTTTTATGCATTAAGCAGATCATGTAAGGGAGGGGTTTAATTTTTTTTTAACAAGGAAGCTTTCAAGGAAATTAAAATACAAGCACATAAACAAAGCATTCGATATGCCCTCCTTAATCAAATGCAACCCATGAATGGACAGCTTAAGCTAATCAGTGGAAGCGGGCAGTAAGAATTTTAAAAAGCATATAATGCCAAGCCCTAAATAATAACTGTGTGCAACAGTAGGAGTAAATCAAATACTCAGACTCCTATTACTAGCTATCTTCACAAATGAAATCCATACTGTATTTTCCTGAGAAAAATAATAATTCATGCAGAGACAAATTTTTTTCATTTTCAAAAATGAGTCTTTTTTTCTTCTGCAGAATAGTCCAGAAACTCTCTTTACTATTCCAAATAAAATAATTATTTATTCTAGAAAGAAAACAAAAAAGAGCAAAAGTCTAAAATCACAAATAAACTTAGCAATCTTTTTAGTTTCGAACAAATGGATGTTATTGCATGAAAAAAATTTCTTGTTTTATTTCTCTTTTTCCCATTTTTTTCTAAATTTTCCAAAAACACTAAAATCTCCATTTTGAATAAATCCATAGTAATGATTAAATAAATAATATTATCTAATCACTAATTTTCAAATTGACAATGTTGAAATTAAAATATTATTCCATTTACAATTAAAAATGCAATATTCATTTAAATCTACAAACATTTAAAATTTACAAACTAATTTAATATTTAAGTAAATCCTTTACATTTTCACAAATCACTTTAATAATTAAATTTAATGCTTTAATTAAATTAATTTCAACAATAATAATAACCATCATTAAATTAACTAATATTTTTTATATCATTAGTAACAATGAAACTAGAGAACATCTTTCATTTAAATTGGTGGTGAATGGAAAACATGGACAGATGGGAGAAGCGGAAGTATGGGCAGGAAAAGAAGGATTTTGAATCTTTGAGCAATGGAGTAGGTCGTGGAGTTGCAGGCTCTGAGGATTCGTAGGTAGAATCGGTGCAAGTTCTGAGTGGAAAGCAAGGTAAGGAGGATTAAGAAGAAAATGACCTAAGAAGAAATATTCTAGTGGACCCGAGGGGAAGGTTGTCTGGCTGCTAATCTTGTTGGGAATAACAAAGGGCTGGAGGTTGAAAAGACCAAAGTTGTGGTGGGGGCCGCTAGTGGGGAAGGCACTAAACTTAAACCATGGTCTTCTCTGTTTGGAGTTAAACCTAATAGTAAATCTGTGTTCCCCCCAGTTTGCAACATTTCTTACTTGGTAAGAGGTAAGTTTTCTTTCTTTGTTCCTAATCTGATCATTGATCATAATATTTCCCTAATGGATAGTACGTTGGTAGGAAAGTTTATAGGCCCTATACCAAATATTGAAGTTGTCAGGGCATTTATCAAAAACAAGTGGAGAACCAATGGCAAATTTTCTATAGCAGCACTTCCTAAAAACTACTTTTCTTTTGAGTTTACTTGCAAGGAAGATATTTTGGCTGTGAGAAGTGGTGGTCCTTAGGTTATAGGAAAATCTTCCCTGGCTCTCAAGAAACGGACTTCTAATCTAGATCTTTCAGACTCCATTTTTTAGAATGTTCCAGTCTAGGCCAGACTTTCTGGTCTTCCTTTGGAATACTAGAATGAGGATGTCTTCAGCGGCCTTGCTAACTCTTTTTCGGAGCTTTTGTCAACAGATCCAATTATAGTAGCAAGAAAAAGGCTAGTGTTTGCTAGAATCTATGTGGGGGTGTCCCAGAATGCTGACCTCCCTTCGTTTATTGATGCTCAATCAGACCTAGGTACGTGGACTCAAACTATTAAGTTTGAATCAATCCCTTTTGCTTGCTTTAAGTGTAGGAAAACTGGGCACTAGGCGAAGAAATGTCCGCTCAATGCTAGCAAGGATAAAGAGAAACCCAAACCGAAGAATTTATGGAAAAAGAAGCCTAAAGGGGATGGAAAAGAGATCAAAGATATTTCCAATGGAGAGTTGGAGAGCAAGAATTTTGATGCTCTTGTGTGATCCCTAGAGATTTAGATAGATTTGGGCTTCTAGGAGCCTCAAAGAAATAAGCCAGAGATCGATTCTGGAGGGAAGGATGATGGAGAGATTGACATGGATGATAGTGGGATTGGATTGGTGAATCAAGAACCTCCTTTTAATAATCTAGAGAATGATTTAGATGGAACAGAGGTCAAAGAGATAGGCCTGGATGACATCCCTATTCAAGGCCTATCTATAAATATCAGGATTCCTTTCTTACCCTCTGCTTCTGGAGGAAGTTTCCCTTCGAGCCGGGAGTCCTTTCAGATTTTAGAAATAGTTAACTCTCAGGAAGTTGTCAAGGACACCTTTGAGGACTTGAGTCAAACTCAGGAGTTCTCAAGTGAGAATTCAACCAAATGTAATAACAGTTTGATGGACACCCTCCCCCTAGATCAAAGGGGGGTATCAGATAAGGACTGGGAGTTAGGAAAAGAGTTGGATAGTCAAGAAGAAACAGACAGAGATGATTTCAACTCTCATACTAGGAAAAAGAAGAAGAAGAAGAAAAAATAGCAGAATACTCCAAGTGGAGTCTCTACTAGAACTAGAGCTAAGGCAGACTATGGAGCCACAAAGAGCAACCAAGGAAGAAGATCAACAAAATGGCTAAGAGAGCATGGCATTTTTCAAGATATTATGGATGGTGTTCAGAAGACCATTCCTAAGAATTGTAAACTCCATTTTCCTGATAAGATATGAAGATTATGTCATGGAATATAAGGGGGTTAAATAGCCTCCATAAGCAGGATGTGCTACACAATTTTGTTAGGGATCATAAACCTGACATTTTACTTGTCCAATAAACCAAAATTCCTAAAGAAAAAGTAGAAAAGATTAAGATGTTTAAGTTTTGTGGAGTCCATAGTAACAGTTCAGAAGGTGCCTCAGGGGGAATTGCTACATTTTGGAATCAAAATTTCATTAAAGGGGAACCTTTGTTTGAGAGCTCAAATCATGTGGCAACCAGATTCACCCATATCAAAGATAATTTTTGTTGGATTCAATCAAATATTTATGCTCCCAATGGGAAAGGGGCCGAAAATTCCTTCTAGCTTGAGCTATCTACCTTTTGTAGGATATTCATTAATGAATCCTAGGTTGTAATGGGAGATTGTAATACCCCTCTTTAGGAAAGTGAGAAGTTCAGAGGATCCCAGGTTAATCTAGAAAGTAGAACAGACCTTTTGTACTTCATTAATAACCAGGTGTTGATTGATTTGGATCTGCAAGGAGCCACCTATAATTGGTCGAATCGAATATTTCGTAAGGACCTAATTCAAGTTAGATTAGAAAAAATGTTAATTTCATATCAATGGTTTATAAAATATTTATGTTCTTTAAAGGCTCTCTTTAGGGTGGGTTTTGATCATTTTTTGATTAGTTTTCTAGCGGACCTTATAATGTCCAAGAGGAATTTTCCATTCAGATTCGAATGTATGTGGCTTTCCCATCCTCAGCTTCTTGAGGAGGTGAGGAAATGGTGGAATATCATGGTCTTTGGGATTGCTATGTTCAGGGTGGTGAAGAAACTAAGGAAATTCAAATTCAAAATTAGAAGGTGGAATAAAGAAACTTTTGGAAATATCTTTGGTATCAAGTCTGAGTTACAACTTGAATTGATGAAGATTTAAGAAAAAATCTAATGGGAAGGGTACATTTTTTATAATAGGGTGAAAGAAAATGAGTTGCTTGTGAAGATGCATGATATAATAGTCAAAGAGGAGAATTTTGGAGACAGAGATCTAGGGTACTGTGGCTCTCTGCTGGAGATAAAAAAACACTAGATATTCTCACTTGTCTACAAGTTCAAAACATAAGGCTGCTAATAGAATCTCTCACATTGATTACAATGGAAGTAGTTTTGAGAAGGATGAAGACATTAGAAGGCAAGCTATCCTTTTCTTCAGTAATCTCCTTTTGGCGAATGATGGAGTCAATCATGAAGAGCAAGATTACCTTTTAGAGGTCACCCCTAAACTTGTTAGGGAAGAAGATAACATAATGCTTGATGTTATTCCTTCCAGGGAAGAATTTAAGAATGCAGTTTCCTATGTTCTTCTTTCAGTGGTTGGTCAATCATGAAGAGCAAGATTACCTTTTATAGGTCATCCCTAAACTTGTTAGGGAAGAATGATAACATAATGCTTGATTCTATTCCCTTGTTTCCTTTTAAGGGAACAAGGCCCCAAGCCCTAATGGGTTTCCTATGTTCTTCTTTCAGTGGTTCTGGGAGATTGTTGAAGATGATGTGGTGAATGCGGTTAAAGAGTTTTTTGGCTCAAGGAGTCTCCTAAAGGAACTTAATGCTACCTTCCTGGTCCTAATTCCTAAATGACCAGGAGCTATGGAGTTTGAAGCTTTTAGGCCTATAAGCCTTTGTAACTCTTTCTATAAAATTATCTCTAAGGTTATGACTTCTAGGATTCTCATTATTCTGCCCTCCCTAATTCCACCTCAACAAAATGGCTTCATTCCTAGAAGGCATATCCTTGACTCTATAATTACTGTCCATGAGAATATTCACTCCCTGGTGGAATCTAAAACTAAAGTCTTTCTCCTAAAATTGGACATTTTGAAAGCTTATGATCGAGTGGAGTGGGACTTTTTACTCAAAATCTTAAGGATGTTTGGCTTCACCAATAGAGTCCTTCAGTTGGTTGTTCAGCTCATTTCTACCACATCCATTTCTATCATGGTGAATGGGTCTCCCTCATGTTTCTTTAAGAAATTGAGAGGTTTAAGATAGGGTGATCCAATCTCCCCTATCTTATTTACTATTATGGCGAAATGTCTTATGAGAAACTTGAAAAGATTGGTCAATCAGGGATCATTAGAAGGTCTAAGGCCCTCTTCTAGTAATCTGATTTCTTCCCACCAACAGTTCATTGATGACACCATGTTGATGGGGAGATCTTCAATGGCTGAAGCTAGGAATCTTTAAAAAATATTGGATGAGTATGAGAGGGCTTCTGGTCAGATGGTTAACAAACAAAAAATCTTTATCTTCTTCTTCAACACCCCTAAACCCAGACATAATAAAATTGTTAGAATTCTTGGGTGCAGAGTGGAGTCCTTACCTTCTATTTATCTTGTCTTTCCTTTGTGCCTTAAGCCTCCTGATTCCTTTTGGAGTTCGTTAGTGGAGAGGTTCAGCAAAAAGCTCGCTGGATGGAAAGGAGCTCTCCTCAGTCAAGCAGGTAAAATCCAGCTCCTCAAAGGTACTCTTCAAAACCTTTTGATATATGCTTTAATTCTTTTTAATATCCCTTCCAAATATGTGGATGCTATTGAAAAAACCCAAAAATGATTTTTTTGGTCAGGTATTGAAGAAAGAAAAAGAATGCCTCTCATTGGTTGGGACTTTGTTTGTAGACCTAAAAGACTAGGAGGTCTGGGTCTAAGAAAGATTAGAATGACGAATAGGAAGCTCCTTGCTAAGAAAATTTGGAGAGCTCTCTCATCTAATGGAGAATGGAAAAATATTTTAAAGAGCAAATATATGGCTAATATTGGATCTCTTAAGGCTCTACTAGACTCTCCAAATTTTCCCTGTGGATTAGCTTGCCGGAATGATATTATTAGAGGGAGAAACATTATGGATTTAGGAGTTGGGTGGAGCATAAGAAGTGGGAATCAAGCTAGGTTATGGGAAGATAGATGGGTATTGAAGGTGCCCCTAATTTCTGATGAAAGGTTCAATAGGTGGGTTGATACCTGCAAAGAGACTTTTGGAACTCATGTCAAGGATTATTGGAGAAATGGGGGTTGGGTGAATCTGCACCAAATTAGCTCGGATATTGTTCTACCTCAATACTCTTTGATGGCTATTAGGATGAGGTTGAGTCAGTAGGATGATCTCTTAGTTCGGATTGCTAACCCTTTAGGCAGCTACTCTATTTCTTCAGTTGTATCTTTGTTGTCCCTTTCTCATGCCCCCTCTCCCTTTTTGGCTAGAGCTTGGATAAAACATTTGACTCCCAAAGTTAACATAATTTTTTGGATCCTTCTTCAAAATAAAGTGCTCACGGTTGACAATATTTGCAAGCGTGGTATTCAAATCCCTAACCGATGCTACCTATGTAAACAAGAGGCAGAAAATGCTAACCACTTGTTTCTTCACTATCTGTATGTGGCTACTATATGGGGTAGATTTTTGGCTCTCTAGAAATCATCGTGGGTTTTTCCAAATTCCATTGAAGACTTTTTTATCTAGTGGAATGCTCCTTCTCTAAATCCTTCTATTCAAAGATTATGGGCTTTTACTCTCCCTTACATAGCTTGGGTGTGTGGAAGGCATGAAATAATAGAATCTTCAAGGATAAGGAAACCTCAGAGAAAATTGTGTATGAGAAAACTTTTAGATTAATTGTGGAAAACTTCAGTATCATCCCTCATCAAGAGAATAAGATGGAGGCAGTGGTCTATTCTTCCTACGACCAAAATATGGCTAAGGATTGGAACATCAAAAGTGATGTGTCAAAGCCCTCAAAACTAGCTAAAAAGGATTGTGAAGGAGTGTATTGGAGTCTCCCTCCTAGAGGCTAGATAAAAGAAAATTTTGACAGGGTGGCAAAGGGTAACCCGGGGTTGGCTAGAAGTGGGGGAGTGATAAGGGACTATAATGGTAATTTTGTAGTGGCAATGACCATCTCCTTAGGTACTCAGTCAAACCATGTGGTTGAAGTCGTTGGGGCTTTTCAAGTTATTGACCTTGTCATTAGAATGAATGTTATATATATTTGGTTAGAGGGTGATTCTAAAAATATTATTGATTGCATCCTTAGCAAATCCCCTCCCTCATGGACCATTAAATGTTGGATAGAAGATGATAATTCTCATTTATCTAAATTTGATAAAGTTAGAGTAACTCATGCCTTTAGGGAAGCAAATAGTGTTGTGGACTTTTTTGCTAATGAAGGGGATAAACAAAAAGGGTATAATACGTGGCAAAATCTCAATGAGTTGGGAGCTGACATAAGGGCCTTAATTGATTATGATATCATTCATGGGAAATTTTCCACATTGTTTGATGATGAAGGAGAATAAGGCTAAGTACAGAGTCATCATTAGATTTGATGGGGCCGCCATTATTAACTCTACTGGATGTAAGAGTTAGCACATTTTGTGGGTGCCTTGGTTCAGCTATTGCATTTTGATTCAGAGTATTAGCTCTACTATCAATGCAAGTAAGGTGAATGTGATTATGGGGGAAAGCAAAAAAAGAGTGGAGCTGACTAGTTATGAAATGCACAAACAAAATCTGAAGGTGTGGAGGAAAATCGAGTGTGGTGGGCTTCTCCCATTCATCGAAAAGCTTCATAGTCCTAACCCAAAAGCTACAAAGTATTTTGCTAAACATTGGAGGAATGGAGAAATTATTCTCTTTGGAAGGAAGGTCAAAGTGGATGAGAATCTCATTGGGGAATTCACTAGTCTTTCGACCGAGGGGATGAATTTCTTCTGTGACAAAAAATTTTCTGACAAGATTGTTATTAGGTTTCGCAAAAAAGATAAGGAAAAGAGAGAGTTGATCAAAATTTCCAGCAGCTACTTTGAGGCTAAGACTATTAAGGTGATATGGAGGAAGGTGCTCAGAATTATAATGGAATACATCACGTTGGATGGTAGATTTACAAGAGTCTATAGATACCATTTTTCCCTTCTCAATCATTTTCATCATAAGGTAAGGGTTTCCTTCCCTCACTATCTGTATTACTCCTTGAGTAATAGCATGGAAGAACATACCAAGAATCCTAGGAAGTATCCAGTCTTGCATACTGGCCTCATTCGGCTAATTTATGAGCATTTTAAAAACATGTCAGCTTTGTCTAACCCTGTCACAGCTTCGGCCTCTAAAGATTATGATATTGATTGCAACATGTCTAAGGAAAAATATATCCCAGACATTGAATGGAAAGAGGAAGACCCTCCCTCCCCCAAAAAAACGGGTAAGAAAACCCTTCTAAGAAAGCCCTTGACTAAAAAAGAATGTTTTGTGAAAAACCTCATTGGCTCTGCTCAGAAAGAGAAATTAAAGAATAAGGACCCCCCTATTTATAAACTGATCTCCTATTCTGAGGACTCCCCAAAGGATAAAATTGATGCCCCTAAAGCAAGTGAAGATTCATATACCTCTTACCCCACCACTGATAGAGAAAATAGACCCAGATTCTCTAGAAGTCTTAACCCCGAAGACCACTACTTTAAGAGTGACCAGGATTTTCCTGATGATATTTTAGCTATTGCTAGAAATGGGGCTATTGATTACTTCAGGATTATAAAGTGGGTCTTTCATGAGATAAAGGACCTTGGCTTAAAAAATAGGGCTATCACTAGTAAGTTGGAAGAAATGAAAGCTAAAGGAGCTACACAAAATACTGTTGAGGTTGTGTGTACTAAGGAAAATATGAGGTTGATGGCCGAGCTCCTTCAATGAAATATTGAGCTCACAGACAAGCTAAAGAAAGATAATGAGGTTAAGGTTAAGTTCCTAGAGGGATAAATTAGAAAAATCAGGGACACTATGGAAACTATCATGGAGCATAACCATAGAATTGCTAAACATAATGTCACTATCATGAGCACTATGGATGAGAAAAAGAAAAAATTCCAACAAGGATCCCTGGTTGTGGATTTGGACACTAATAAGGAGAAAAGCAAGATTGAGGATGTTGGTATCTCGAAGAGGACGAAAGCTCACCTAAAGAGAAAGGTTAATTCTATACCCTAGGAGATTCAAGCTCTAAAAAAGGGCACCTAGGATATGTGCAACCTTGAAGCTGAGGTTGCTGATACTTTAAAGTCCTTAGGTTAGTTTTGGGTGTTTTTTTGTGTAGGTTTTTTTGCTGGCTTGTGCTGGCTTAAGGTTGGTGGTTGCGGTCTTCTCTTGGATTTTTTTAGTTTTGAAGCCTTCCTATTTTTGCGGTTTTGTAATTCTTTATCTTTCTTCTGCTTGTAAACTTTGTGGTTTCGGCTCCCTAGAAAACCCTTTTTTCCTTTATCAAAAACCATCATTAAATTAAATTAACTAATTAACAATAACGATAATGTATCAAAATCAAACAATTAACACATTAAAACAAACACTTAAAATGAACAACATGAAACAAAATGATACCATAACAAAACGGGGTACTAATGGACAACACCATCAAACAACGAACGGATGACGGACACAGACGGGGATACTTTCTTGTCCACTCCTTAAACAACATCATATCCATTGGGTATCTTGGGAATGCTCAGACCCGATGGTGCGGGTGGAGTTGGTGCCTGATACCAACAGTCCTGTATAAAATCAAGTGTCAAAATAACATATATATTCAATACCAAACACACTGTGAGAGAGAATTGTAGTGTAGCAAGGCACTCATGAATGAGTGATGCAACACTGTCCCTCTCACCTGAACCTTAAACAATAACTATATTCTAAACAACATCATCATTGAACAATAAGTAAACAACTGCATAATCATAACATCAAACACATATGTTCACATATCATAACAAATAGTAGCAGTTTCATAAACAACCAAGTCCGATAAGCAGAGCTATCAACTAGCCAAACAAAATGATGAAATAGTCACCAACATAGTCTCAAGTATGCTTCAAACATAAATAGTATCCAAACAGTATCAACCACACAAAGAAAAGTATCATAAGAGTAACAGTAACACGAGAGGCACTACAAATAGTGTATTGGATGCCCTTTTGCATAGCTTCTTTCTCAAATGAGTATTCCAATAATTTTTTTATTTCATTGTATGTCTTGCCTGGAATTCTTCCTACTATCAAAGTCCATCTGAGAAACACCCATAAATTGAGTATTTAACAAATACAATTAATCAGTGACAACACTCTTGTAGGTCTGTATAAATCTAAATTAGTTCAAATATGAATATATGTATAAAAGAAGAAGAAGAGTCGAAAAGAAAATCTGAGGAGTTAACTCAGTAAGTGGAAGAACATGAAGCACAAAAGAAGGCAGAGTATGAGGCCTTACAATAGGAAAGAAAATTTGCACAAGAAAAGGCTGCAAAGGAGGAGCTTCGAGCTAAGGAACTAGAGTAGCAAAGACTAAAAGATGAAGAAGAGGCTGCCAAACGAGAGGAAGAAATGAGGAGGATAGAAGAGATAAAAGTTGAGAACGAAAGGAAGGAGCATGAAAGATTGCAAAAGGAGCAAGAAGAGCTTCAGAAAGCTACTTCTCAACAAACAATTGGAGTTATTTCTTCTGCACCTCCATCTACTACACCTCCTAACATTCAACAAGTAGCCACTCAACTAGCTACACCCACTTGACTGAAACTAAATCTAGAGAAAAGGTAGCAAGTACAAGCCCAACAGTGACTTGGGATGATATGAGGGCAGAAATTGACAAGGTAAAGGAAAAGAAGAAGGACCATGTGGTGCATTCAACCAAATTCACAAATGAAGGAGATTTGGCAACTAAAATTTCCACTCCTATTGTTGACAAGGATGATAGAGAATTGCAGCGCAAGGATTATCAAATCAGTGTTGTTAATCTGGGAAAGCACACAAGAAATCAGCAAGTTAATTTGATTGACATTGTTGCCACCACTACCAAGTCTAGGTTGATCAAGGAAAAATAGTCCAAAGATGAGCTAAAGTCTCAAGTTGTTAAAATGAAATATTTCTTGAAGGATTTGATGTCATCTACTCTTGAGCAGCTCACACCATCTAAGATTCCCATTTTAATGAGTAGAAAAGAAGTAGATGGTTTGACAGAGATGAAAAAGAAAGCCACCTGGGTTGGAAATTGGCTTAACACCTTCAAATCATATATGAATGAGTTCTTTTGTGAAGGTTTTAATTATTATTACAAAGGGATAAAATTAGTCAAAACCATACAAGCAATTATGAAGAAATGGTGGGAAGAAGAGGAAAACCTCAGAGAATATTTGGGAAAGTTGAGGGCAATTGAAAAAATTTATGATGAAGAGTTGGTACAATCTCAGATTTTGGGTGAGGAGGATTCTAGATATATTTCAAAGGAAATTAATATATCTTATTTGAAGTCAGAGACTCTAATTGAACACAAGATAATCATGCTAAAGAATTTTCATGGATATTTGAGCACACAGGTGTATTTGAGGAACTCATTTCAAGATTTATTGATAAAGCCTTGCCTCTAGAGTAGAGACTTGAATCCTTGGGAGATATAAAGGATGCATGGGAAGAATGATTGAATGGGATGTTGAAAGGAGATACTGTTGAGTCACCACTCATGGATAGGTTGTTGGAACCTAGATATGGCATGCGCTAGGAAACCAAGGACGTTGGCCAAATGAAAGTAATTGTCGATGCAACAAAGAAGAAATTTGAAGAGTCAGAATTAAAGGTCGACTGGGTGGATGGACCAAATTCAATGATATAATGAAATAGATTCTAGCTAATTATGATGAATATCATGGAGTCCAGCATGAGGGTGATAATAAAAGTTAAGTGTTTTTATTAACTTTTTAACAATAGTACCTTTTTGGACAAATTTTGAGTAAAGGGACGGCTAGGCAACAAAGCTAGCAAGTTAAGAATAATTCTTGATGTTGGGCAGCAATCTAAGTGAAGACTTGGAGTTCGCATTTGGATTGAAGGGGAAGTTGGCGCACTTGTTCAACTTTAGCAATTACAAAAAAGACAAATACTAGAGTCCCTACAATTGTGGATATGGGGCCCTGAATTGTGGATCCTAATTTTTGATAGGAGGAATTAATGCTAAATTGCCTATATGTAGAAATTCTCTCCTCATTGTAAAGGTCAACTAATTGAAGTCAGGATTGGCTGCCTAAGAGAAATCTAGGATAGTTTTTATAGTTTTTAGAAGTTTTTACAGCTTTCATTTGGAGATAATAAAAAATATTTTTTATAGTTTTAATAAAGTTTATATTATTTTCAGAAGTTTATTAGTTTAATGATAATGTTGATGAACAATGGTTATTTGTATGCCAGTGAGTTTTGTTGTGCATAAATGTCTCTTATTTGATGAAAATCAATAGAAGATTCTAAATATAAAACTAGATTTCATTGAGTTATTTGTGAATGAAATCTCTTTATATTTATTGATCTATGAATTCTAGTAATGAGCTAGTGATATGTTCTTGTTTGAAAATGAAGTTTAAAAAAAAAAAAGTGATGATGAATGGTTGTACGTCTTGAATTCGCACTATAAATGAATGAAATGGTATAGATTATTATGTGGATTGTATCATTTTATGGTTCTAGTTAGTTAAAAGAAATGTTCATTGTGAAATTTATATGTCTGGATTAAAAGAAATTTGCATTTATGCTTCGCTGTTCTAAGCCATGTTCTATCTTTTTTTATTTATTTACACCCCCTAAACATTAGATTAGTTTGTATTATGTAGTTTGTACCCCTTTTACTAGTAGGACCCTTGAACATTACAGTTACATAGGCCACTTAATGACATCAACATAGTTGGGAACCAACTACAAAGATCTTGGAAGATGGATAGTTTATATTATTTGTCTTTTATAGGAGTAGAGTAGCAGTATTCTATTTTAACATTGTTGTGTTATTTTTGACCATCAACACCCCCACTGTAACATGATTTTGAACACCTTTTCTATAAGTAGTCTGCTTTAAAGTATCCCATGAAGAAGACATGAGAGCTTATTCAAAAATCCCTATGCCAAGTCAGATGTTCCCAAATGAAACTACATCATGAATAAAGGGTTGCCCCAAAAATGTAATAGTAAATATAACTCAGTATGTCACATACGAGCTAACTTAAGGAATGTCATCCACATCACAATCTTTCTCTTATATATAGAAAGTAGTCAACTAGCCCAAAGAGACAATGATAAGCGTCATATGACGACAAGGCTACCTAACCCCTTGCCCCCACTTAGTGCAAGACAAGGATGAGCAAAGATGATTGATAAAAATTAGTATTAATTAGAGGGAGTAGATGCTTCAACACAAGGAAGAGCACCACAATCCTTAATATGTAAAATTTTATCACTTAAATCCTTACATTCATTAGAAGAATGACCATGAACTCTATGATATGCACAAAATGAATTCCTGTAGTAAAATTTATTTCATGTTCTTGGAGGGAGATATGTCAAGCAATCTTGGATGAGTCTCAACAAGATAGCCTCTTGATTAATAGTAGATTATCTTCCTTTATTTTGTCTCAAAGATATCTTTTTCTTAGTACAATACATGTCATTCTTACACAAGACTTTTTTAGATTTTAATATTTTGTTCTCTCCTTGAAAGGAGGGTGTAAAATCTAATGAGCTCGAATCATTACTAATACATGTCCTAAGATTTCTTTGTGTGATGAAATTAATGTTAAGTGGAGACTTCTTTGTTTCTTTCATTTCTTTCGAAGGACAATAACCAAGACCACAAGTTTTAATCAATTTAGGATGCACTAATGTTAAAGTTGGCTTAGAAGAATCTTCTGTAATAGTGTTGGTATTGAGTGAAGGCTTGTTTTTTTTCTTTCGACGGACAATAACCAAGACCATTATTCATTTCCTGCATGTTAGGCTCTATAGAGACAATGATACCTTGTTCTTTAGCACCACATCCCTTTCCACTATCACCAATTTGTTTCATAATTTCATAACCTCTTCCATAATAATTTTTAATTTCTTCTAGATTTAGTGGTTTCTCATAATCAATTTCATCAAAGTTTGTTGTATAATTTTCTTCTTCTTCTAAAGTGGTTGAGGTGGATCTTTTTTTGACTTTTTTGTTGACATTACCACTTTTTCTTTTTCCTTTTCAAAATATTTTGTTATGATCTTGTATTCTCCCATGCATGTAGGTGTGAAATCTAAGGAACCCCAATAATCTTCCAATAATTTTGTAACTTCTTTAATGTGCTTCTCTTTATCTTTTTCTTTCATAGGTTGCGCTTGTGTAATTGGTGTCAATTTTTTCAAAGGATTTTACTTGTCTTTTTTGAGCTATAAAACATTGTAAGGCTCAAGATCGGCTTTGATTGTATACACTTTTTTGTTGTAGATATACTTCATTTTACGATGAAGAGTAGAAGGCACCCCATTCATTGCATGAATCTATGGTCTGCCTCAAAGAAGATTATATGAAAGATCATGAGGTATAACATGGATCAAGGTTTGTAATGTAACTTTGTCAACTGTAATAGGTAATGTGATCACTCCAAGTGGTTGTTTTCCTACATTGTCAAATCCTCGAATCAATAAGGAATTAGTTTCAATTCTTGATTTATCTATTCCAAGCTTATCCAAAATGGTTGTAACACTAAAGACATTAAGGGTTGAGCCATTATCAACAAGGGTTCATTTTATCCCTTTCCTATTGAAAATAGTTATTATCATGAAAGCTTCATATATTTTTACACTTCTAGCAAAGGTAACTCATCTTGATGGAAAGTAATGTCTAAGTTGATTGGACTTATAGCTTGAATTTGGGCTGCCACATCATTTGATTGCACATTAGGGGGTATGAACTTGTTGTAAGACACTTTGAATCATGTTATTATAATGAGGGGAGGCTTGAATAAGGTGGGCGGGTGCAAAAAGATGGGGGTCCAAATTGTGGCCAAATTTTTAAAATAAATTTGAAAGGTTATAAAGTGAGTGCATTATAACACGACCACATTAGAACGCGCTCACATTGTGGCTTGGTGTGACTGAGCCTAAGGCTTAGTCACATCAAGGCTATAATGTACTCATGTTATAACACACTCATGTTATAATGTGAGTGTGTTATAGCTTATTAAAATAAAAAATAAAAATATTTAAAGCAAACCACATCATTTCATTTTTACTATGTCTTTTGTTGTCTATGGCTAACAAACCCTACATTTGTGTGCACACATTTTGGAAGGAGAAAAAGTTGTAATTTCTTCATCAAATTGTTGTAATTTTGTTGCTAGGATCCATGTCGACAAAGAGGTCAAATAAGTAAGCATTATTTTTATGAATTTATTGTTAAGTAGGTAATTTTAGTTTTTTTTTTATATTTGTTTCTTTAAT
>VDFB02000003.1:553389047-553754706 GCA_007258455.2 Sequoia sempervirens | reverse complement strand
TTGGCCCTTCTCCCCTCTATCTCTCTCCCACTCCCTTCCTCTCTCTCTCTCAAGTCTCTCCCTCTCTTAGGTATCTCTCTCACTCACTCACTCCCTCTATCTCTCTCCCCTCTACCCTTAACCCTCTACCCTATAAATCTACCCTATAAATCTTTAAAAAACCAAATTTATTATAACGCGAGTGCGTTATGAATAAGTAGAGACATGGCTATTTTAGCAAGAAATAATGCTCTCACATTATAACGCAAGCGCATTTTTTCTTGCACTAAAAATGATAAAAAAACAAAATATACCCCTAATGTTGGCCCACATTCTACATATTCTCTTGGTTATGCACATGCTCTGACAAAAAGTAGCTTTTTGGTGATTGAGTGAAGTGTGCATGCATGATTTTTAGATTCCATCACCTTTGCATGAAATAGCAGAGTTTTCATGTTGAAAGGCATATAATATCAATTCAAGTTTGAATTATAGTGATAACTGATATACAATTGAAGTTTGGAGGGGAACAAGCTTCTAAAAAAATTAAATTTTTTAGGAGTTTGAGGAAAGAAGAAGCAAAGGCTACATAATTGGGTAGAACTCCTCCATTTGAAACTTTGGTTTTTTAGTTATGTGAAGTCTTTGTACATTTTCTTTCATTCTATTATGGCTTTCTTTCATTTTTTTTGTTTTGCTTATTCCATGTTGATCAAATTGTTTGTTTGTCATGTTACAACCTTAGGTTGTTAATGGACATTTTAAATTACACAATTCTATAAACTTTTCTATTACATTTTTAAACCACGTCTCTTTGAGTCATTTTGTTAAATTTAACAATTGACTTTCTTTGTGTATGCTTCCAAAGCTTTCATATAGGTATTTTGTCAAATAGTTATACAAACCAGCTAATTGCCTTGTCTATGCAACCAAATTTTCCATACATGTCTCTAAAAAATTGGAATATACTACTAATGCAGTAGGGGGAGGCTTACAACACACAAACACACAACTCCAATCTACAAACAAATTTTCAATTTACAATTTCATCAGGACCTCTTCTTTCAACAAATTCACATTGTTCAGGTTGTAGCATATCAAAGTTAGTTAATCAGGTATAATTCCCCACACAACCTTCTCACTTCTTAGCAGACCCCCAAATCCAAAAATAGTCTTTACTTAGGTCTCAAAACAAAATATTTTGCAAGTTTTATGACCTTGCATGCTCAAATAGGTTTCCAATACAAAAACGAAGAGGGAATGGACTATTACTTGTGTCATTGTGTTGAGGCCAAAAAGAAATTGGAAACCCCAGTTATAGATGGAGAAAACATCGAATACCCTACATGCTCAGTTGTTGTTACTGGAACGTGGCTTAGAAGGTACCCACATAAGAGTGTTAAACATTGGTTGTTTCAGGACTTTGACACACATCGTAAGATTCTTCATTACTCGAACCTTGTTGTGGCATCCAATGTTCATTTTAGAAAATATGGGGTAGACCTTTAAACAAGACCTTGTGGAAGGTATGTGAGTCTGACCATGAGGCAATACTTGACACAATAAAGAGTAGAGAAGATTTGGATGGTTCATTGGATTAATTTTTAAGTATATGCACAATGGTTCTTATTAATTTATACTTGTATCCACATTAATTTGTTTAATGCCAATGCTATCATCTTATTTTACTTTGTGTATTTTTAAGTAACCTGGTAAACATTTATTGGTGTCCCCTTGCAAAAAATGCAGATTTATGAGCCATCCAAGAGAATCTCAGGCATAAAAGAAATGCAACATCCTTATTTTGATGATCTTGACAAATCTCAATTATTATTTTCAGCCATTACAAAAGTGTGTGCAAAGCTTGGTGAGGGAATTTCAAGTTATTCATTTGAAGTTAACCTTATCATGAGAACCTATGATGTAGACATTATAGGAGCATCTCGAATGTCAAGGTATTCTAGATTCATGAGAGGTGTTGTGTGCAATAGGTATCTTGGAACTCGCAGTGAAGATGTATGACCAGGAGTGACTAAGTTGAGAGACTGCCATGACTATTTTTAAGTTCCTTCCATCTATTTTCATTTCATTTCCATTTTGGATGAGCTATTTCTTTTTATTCTTTTACTTTGCGTACATCTATAACTAAACTAGTAAAAATTGATTGGTCTCTCCTTGCAAAAAATGTTGATTCTTGAGCCATCAAAGAGAATCTCAACCAAAAAAGCAATGCAACATCCTTATTTTGATGATCTTGACAAATCTCAATTCTGATTTGAAGCCATTATAAAAGAGTGTGTGAAGCTTTGAGAGGGAATCTCAAGTTTCTCATTTGAAGTTAACCTCTAAATGAGAACCTATGATGTAGACATTATAAGAAAATCTTGAATGTATGAGTGACATTGTAAAATATCTATGAGAATAGAGTACCTAAGGCATTGTAATGAGATTTGTACTTGTAATGACATTTATTGAAATATTGAAATTTGGTGCAAGGGCACCAAGGTTATTGAGCAAATTTGGTTCATGGAATTATTTTAAGTTAGTAAATTGTGTTTTGAGTAAATTGTCAATTGAATAAGGTCATATTACATGGTCAATTGATTTATAATGTAATAATTCATGTTATTTACAATATTAAAAATTAGGCATGATTGGAAATATGTAGAATCATTTGTAAAGGCTAGATTTAAAGCCTCTTGAAGGCTCGAACACAATGTAATTTTTGTGCAGGAGCACCTAGTCTCCTAGATGCAAAATTTCACTTTTTGAGGGTTGATAGGTGGTCAATAGATTAGATTAAGGTATTTCTTGTTTATTTATGCTAAATAAGGTCAATAAAGACCATTTAAGGTGTATTAGGGTGAGTTTTTGAGTCTCGGTGGTTAAATGTACAAAAAAATGCATTATTGCTACAAAATTGTCAATATTTGAATTTGTAGCCTTTTGAAGGAAAATCTTTGAATTTGGTTGTAAATGTGCAAGAATGAGGTCTAAGAGTTTGATATACCATTTAGAGAGCTTGGTTTTCATGGAGTCCCTTTCAAAGCCTCTGCTTTTATTATTTGTATGGTAAACTGTTTCATAGAGTTGGTGGAATTACCTTTCTAAGTAATCACTATTAGTTCAAGATTGAGATTGTTAACCTTGAGAGAGTATGACTTGGGAAAAAGGCATTTGATAGGGCTATTATTTTTAAATAATTCAAGCGGGATGTACTGCACATTGACAACATTCCTTAATCTTCACTTGAAGGCATGAAGGAATGGCTGAACTCCATGGATATAAAGTATTATGAAAGAAAAATCAACTTGAACTGGTGGCCAATTTATTGAAGATGGTGGTTGGGAATTTTTGAATATGGAATCTAGTGATTCTAATTCTTATAATTTAGAAGAGTTAGAACAAGGATATATGAGTTCCCTCTAATGTAGAAGAGGAATCAGAATCAGATTTCATGTAGCCACCATCAAGAGTGTTACAAGCCAACAAGATGGAGGGAATTCTTATATAAGGATAATTTTTAATGTTGCAGGTACCAACTACAATGGAAACATTGAAATTCCCTAGCAATATTTATGTTGAGGAAATTTCATTTAGATGCAAGGATTCAAAGCACATCAAACATCATGTGGTACAAATGATTAAATCGTAGAGACGATCTGTAGCAATGAAAGAGTCTAAAAAGGCAGAGAGAGCTACACTGGTGACTCAGGAGAAACTTCATCTTTCAAAAACAAAGTTAATTAGGTTGGAAGATGTGTGGATCGGTCCAGCATTTGGTAGAAAAGGAAGAAAGATGACAGGAACTTTGGAGGCCCACCATACTATATTTTGGTATTCAACCATGAGATTAGACAAGAGAGTTGATATCATGTATCAAAACATAAAACATGCATTCTTCCAGTCAATGGAGAAGGAGATGATTACTTTGCTTCATTTTCATTTTCATAACCATATCAAGGTATGGGAACCAAGAAGACCAAGGATTTAAATTTTTATGTGGAATTAATGGATGTGGTCCAAACTTTAGGAGGGGCAAGAAGGTCAATGTATGATTGGTGCAGGAGCACCATTCAGTAGGTTTTGTTCATCAAGGAAAATAAGGAGTAGAATATAGGATTTTGAGTATTATATTAAAATAAGGTCTATGAGACCATTATATTATGTATTTAGTCATATTTTATCTATATCAGGTGTTTAGGAGGTTGGGTTTTTCAAAAAGTGCAAAATGTTTGAAAATTGTAAAATTGTGCAAAATTTGCAAACTCAAATGCTGTAAAATTGCAAATTTTGCATTATGGAGGGAATTTGAAGATTAAAAAAAGTTCAAAGGTTAGTTAGGAAGGTGAATCAATTTTTAATTGGTGGTAAAGAGTTTAAAAACATGGACAACTCGAATTGAAGGTTGGATTTTGTGATTTGAAGAAGCAAAAACAATAAAAACTCAGAATTTTCTAGAATTTTTTGTATTTTCAATTATAGCAGCAGATTGTATGGCCTTTATTTCAATTATTTGATCCATATTTGTTGCTATTTTCATAGTATATGGAGTTACCTTTCTTTTTAATCCATTTAAAAGGTTTTCCATAACATTTTGTGCATTTTATCATCAATTTACTAAAATCGGCCTGAACTTGTACATTTGAAGGTTTTGAGTGAATAAAAATGGCTTTTTGACCCATTCCTCTTTCTATAGCCTTTTTAACTTGAGGAATGGGTATTCACTAACATTATTAAGGTGTGTAAATTATGTGTTAGTGTTGGGGAGGTCTGAAAGTGAGATGGGTGTGAAACCCATGTGTGTAAAAGTGAGTTTTCTTTAAGAAAAATCCTAGTTTTGAAGAGTCAAATTGTGGTTTTGTGTAGTGAAGAATTATTTTATGATTGTTTGAGCTTTTTCAGGGTATCACAAACTTTTTTGAGTAATTTTTAGGTTGTGGTCAGCTTTGGAAGTATGATTTTCAATAAACCCCTAGGCTTTAGGCTACAATAGAGGGTTTTGTGGTTTACCCATTGTACGATAGTATAACTAAGATCTGATTATTTATTTTGAAGTTTTGACACATTAGAATTTTTTCCCCAATATTTGGTAAGGTTTGGATAAGTTTAGAGTATAGACCCTTTGTAAAAGTGGCCTAATTGAGGCCTAAAACAAGTGAAATTTCAACTTTTGAAGGAGTTGTTACAAAGAAACTTATGGAGTTGTTTTGATAAGTTAAAAATCTCAATAATGGGTCCCTGAATTGAGTTAGGTTGTGAATTAGAAGTGTGTGGTTGATAATTTGTACCTGATTTAGTGGGTTTCCTATGCTACAAGGGAATAGTGTGATTTGGTTGAGAAAGAGTGAAATGGACAACTTGATCATCTAATACCTAGTTGGTTGTTGAATTTGTGATTAGTTGTGTTGCAAGATCTCCCCTAATTGCATCAATTATCTTGATGAAATTGAGGAAGAACAACAAGAGAGGGACAAGAAAAATAAAATCAATACAGATTTTCAAGGATTTGTCAAGCGAGTAAGAGAGCTATTCGAGCAGCCTCATCTAAAAGATTTTGAACTAGAGTTTGATATACCATTTAGAGAGCTTGGTTTTCATGGAGTTCCTTTCAAATACTCTGCTAGTTATTTTGATTCTAATAATTCGGAAGAGTCAGATCAAGGATATGAACTCTCTAATGTAGAAGAGAAATGAGAATCACTCTTCATCTTGCAGGTATCGGATTTAATACCAACTACAGTGGCAACATTGAAATTCCCTAGCAATATTTATGAAAAGGAAATCTCCTTTAGATTCAAGGATTCAAAGCACATCAACCATCTGGTATAGATGATTAAATCCAAGAGATGATCTTTGTAGCAATGAAAGAGTCTGAAAAGGAAAAGAGAGCTACATTGGTGAATTAGGAGAAACTTCAGCTTTCAAAAATAAAGCCAATTAGGCTAGAAAATGTGTGGATCAGGCCAGTATTTGGTGGAAGAGGAATAAAGATGACTAGAACTCTAGAGGCCCACCATACTGGATTTTGATATTCAACCATGAGAGCAAAAGAGGGAGTTGATATCATGTATCAAAAAATTAAGCATGCATTCTTCCAACCAATGGAGAAGGAGATGATTAATTTGCTTCATTTTCATTTGCATAACCATATCAAAGCATGGGAACCAAGAAGACCAAGGATGTTGAGCTTTATGTGGAGGTAATGGATGTGGTCCAAACTTTAGGGGGGGAAAGAAGGTTATCTTGTTTTTATTGTCGCTACCTACTTTCACAGTGCTCTTGGATTGAAGGGTTTCATGATGTAATTCGACCCATTCCACTTTTTGTGCCTACTATAACTTGTGGAATGGGTCCTCTAACTTGTAAAATACATGCCTAACCTGATTATAATATTGTGGAGTCAAATTTGGGTCTGTTGGTATGTGGCGACCGATCATGCTATACTATACACCCTAGCATGTATCCTTGTTGGGGTCTCCTACTTTTTTGTGTCATCACCGGAAAAGGAAAAATCAATGAAAAAAAAAATTGATTTTGTAGAACCCAAATCTAGAAGCTTCTAAGCTTGTTAAAAAGGGGTTCAGATGGGGGTTACAGTATGATGAAAAACACAATTATTTGCAAGATTGTAATAGGTTTTTGCACTAGTTAATAAAATCATTGGATGGCTACGGTTTGGTGGATGTAGCCTGGATTCGGTGAACCACATTAAATTCTTTGTGTTATAATTTATTCTATGTGTGTTTTAGTTTCTTTGTTTATTAATTAAATCTGCATTTATATCTTCCTTTCTAACCCTAAAAAGTGGTATTAGAGCGGGTTGTGTTTCGATTATTGTCTATAGGAAGGTCTCACAGTTGAGTGGGAGTAATGGCAGACGAGGGTAAGAAAATTGAGAATTTTAATGGGAAGAACTATCAATTATGGAAGATGAAGATGGAGGAATACCTTTATCAGAGGGATTTATGGTGGTCATTGGAAGGGAAAACCAAGAAACCTGTAGCAATTTCTAATGAGGACTGGGATATTTTGGATAGAAAGGCTCTTGGTAGTATTCGTTTATGCTTGGCACAATCAGTGGCGTTCAATATTACAACAGCAAAGACAACTCAAGAATTTATGGAAACCCTAGCAAAGTTATATGAAAATCCTTCCGCTTTGAATAAGGTATTTTTTATAAAATGTTTATTTAATATGAAAATGGTAAAAGTTGGGTCAGTTATTGATCATTTAAATGAGTTTAATATGGTCACCAGTCAATTAAATTCTATAAAAGTAAACTTTGACGAAGAAGTTAGGGCTCTTTTGATTCTGTGTTCTTTGCCTGAAAGATGGAATAGCTTGGTAATGGTTGTTAGCAATTATGTTTCTGGTTTGAATACATTGAAATTTGATGATGTTGTTGGTGTTATTTTGAGCGAGGAAATTCGTAGGAAAAGCTCAAGTGGAACATCCACATTAGGCAGTGTTTTGAATGCAGAAAGCAGGGGAAAAACAAAGGAGAGAGGAAACAATTTTGGAAATCATGGGAAGTCACGAGGAAAATCAAAGGACAAAAGGTCTTAATCTAGAGACAATAGGGATTGTTGGTACTGTGGTAAGCCGGGTCATTTAAAGAAAGATTGTTGGTCTTAGAAAAATGAAGGAAGTAAAGAGGCAAATGTGGTAAGTAATAAATCTAATGAGGATGCTTTGATTCTTTCCCTTGATAATTCTGATGATTCTTGGGTGTTAGATTTAGGGGCTTCATTTCATGCTACCCCCCATAGAAGTTTTTTGTTTGATTATGTCCAAGGGGATTTTGGGCTAGTTTATTTAGGAGATAACGAACCCTGTCAAATTGTTAGAAAGGGAAGAATCAAGATTAAGTTTCAAAATGGGAATCATTGGCTACTACATGAGGTAAGGCATGTTCCAAAGCTAAGCAGAAATTTAATTTCAACAAGGCAACTAGATGACGAATGTTGTGTTGTTACATTTAGTGATAAAAATTGGAAGGTCACAAAGGGTTCCTTAGTGGTAGAAAAAGGTGTGAAATTAGGCACCTTATATCTTTGTATAGGTCATATTGTTCCTTCTACTTTAATTGTTACAGAAAAAGTTCAATGTTTAGGAACAGTTATTGCAATTAAGTAGGTAGAAGATCATACAGTTTTTGTGGACTTTAAATCAGCACTATGGCATAGTAGACTTGGGTATGTGAGTGCAAAAGGTATGAAATTACTTCATTCAAATAATGTTTTACTAGGTCTAAAATGTGTTAATATGGATTTATGTAAAATTTGTGTGTATGGAAAACAAAAGAGAGTAAGTTTTCTCAAGGATGGGAAGCAAAAGAAAGATGAGAAATTGGGCTTGTGCATACGGATGTATGGGGACCAGCTCAGGTATCTTCTCTTGGTGACTCTCAGTATTATGTTACATTCATTGACGATGCAACTAGGAAGGTATGGATTTATTTCCTTAGGAAAAAATATGATGTATTTAAAACTTTTAAAAAATGGAGAAGCTTGGTTAAGAATGAGACGGGTAAAAAGCTAAAATGTCTCAGATCTGATAATGGTGGTGAGTATTGTAGCAAATAGTTTGAATATTATTGTTCCTCTAATGGTATTCATAGGCAGAAAATGGTTCCAAGGACTCCATAGGAAAATGGAGTGGTTGAGCGCATGAATAGAACAATAATGGAGTGTGCACGGACTATGCGATTGCATGTTGGGTTGCCTTTAAAAATGTGGGCAGAGACTATAAACACTATTGTTTATTTAATTAATAGAGGTCCCTCTAATCCTTTGGGTTGTGGTATTCCAGAAGAAGCATGGAAAGGTAAGAAGGTGAGTTATTCTTTTCTCAAAACCTTTAATTGTGAAGCATTTGCACATGTAGATTCTGAAAATAGAACCAAGCTTAATGCAAAATCAAAGAAATGTATATTTGTTGGATATAGCATTGATGAATTTGGTTATAGGCTTTGGGATTTAGAAAATCAGAAAATTGTGAGAAGTAGGGATGTCATATTCAATGAGAAAGTGTTGTACAAAGAATTGTTGTTGCAGCATGAGAAGAAAGAAAATGATTATGCAGTGTTGGATGATATTCCAAACAATAATGTTTCATTGGTTTCTCATGCTCCACAACAACAACAGCAACAACAAATACCACAAACTCCTGTGAATGTTAGATGATCTTCAAGGATAAGTAGACCTCTAGAAAGATTCTCTCCCTCTTTGTATACTATTTTTTTAAATGATGCTGGTGAACAGGAATATTATGATGAAGCTATGCAACTAGATACCAAGGTTCAATGGTAGCATGGAATGGAAGAAGAAATGGACTCCTTGTTGAAAAATCAGACTTGGGAATTATGCAAGTTGCCTGTAGGTAAAAAGGATTTACCAAATAAATGGGTTTACAGGTTGAAATAGGAGGATGGAGGTAAGAAGAGATTTAAAGCCAGATTAATTGTAAAGGGATTTGCACAGAAAAAAAGGGTATTGATTTTGATGAGATTTTTTCTCCAGTTGTTAAAATGACTTCTATTCATATTGTTTTAAGTATTGTGGCTGCTGAAGATTTGTATTTAGAACAACTTGATGTTAAAAAATTCTTTCTCCATGGTGATTCGGAAGAGGAAATATATATGGAACAGCCACAAGGATTTGAGGTCAAAGGTAAGGAGAAACTAGTGTGCAGATTGAAGAAAAGTTAATATGGCTTGAAGCAAGTACCTCGGTAATGGTACTTGAAATTTGATAGTTTTGTGGTTGAGCAAGGCTACAATAGGTGTAATTCTGACTATTGTGTTTATTTTAAGAGGTTGGATAATGATAGCTACATTATTTTATGTTTATATGTTGATGACATGCTTGTAGCTGGGTCTAACATGGATCACATAAGTGAGCTAAAATAACAGTTAGCAAAATCTTTTGCTATGAAGGATTTGGGGGCAACAAAAAAAATCTTTCATATGAAAATTTGTAGAGATAGGAAAAACAAAAAATTGTTTTTATCTCAGGCTAATTATGTTGAAAAGATGTTGCAGAGATTTCATATGGAGAATACAAAAGCTGTCAGCACACCTTTTCCTAGTCATGTTAAATTGACTAAGGATATGTGTCCAAAGACACAAGAGGAGGAAGAAAAAGTGTCCAAGGTACCATATGCTTCAGCTGTAGTAAATTTAATGTACGCCATGGTATGCACGAGACTAGATATTGCACATGTCGTAGGAGTTTTTAGCAGGTATTTGAGTCATCCCGGAGTTTAGCATTCTAATGTGGTAAAATGGATTCTCAGGTACTTGAGAGGTACATCCAATAAATGTTTATGTTTTGGGGGCTCTAATACTGATTTAAAAGGCTATGTTGACTCAGATTTGGCAAGGGGTATAGATACCAGGCGGAGTACCATAGGTTATGTATTTACAGTTGGTGGGACAGCAGTGAGTTGGATTTCTTGATTGCAAAAGGTGGTTGCTTTATCCACCACAGAGGCAGAGTATGTTGTTGCAACAGAGGCGAAAAAGGAGATGATATGGCTTCAACTTTTCATGGATGAGTTGGAAAAACAATAGGAAGGAAATTACTTGTTTATAGATAGCCAGAGTGCTATACATCTTGCAAATATTTTTGTCTTGCATTCTAAAATAAAAAACATACAGTTGCGATATCATTTCATTTGGTCGGTGTTGGAGGATGGACAGGTCAAGTTGGACAAGATACATACAAATGCCAATCCAACGGATATGTTTACAAAGGAGGTGACAAGGGGGAATTTGATCTCCTCTTCAACTTTGGTTGGCCTTGAAGGTTGAATTCAAGTATAACAGAGTAGCAGGGTCAAAGGTACTTATTTATAGTGGGAACTGTAAGTGCAGCAGTGTCGTCCAAGATTAGTCTCTAAGTGGTAGATGTCTGTTGGTGTGGAGCCTGATTAGTCTCCAAGTGGGAGATTGTTGGTATGTGGTGACTAATCGTGCTATACTGTACACCTCAACATGTATCCTTTCCGAGGTCCAGGGTTGGGTTGGACCCCGGGTGGGGGTTCGGGGGCAGTAGCCCTCGAGAAAAATTTTCTTCCTACTTTTTAGCATCATCACCAGAAAAGGAAAAATTAACGAAAAAAGAAAAAAACTAATTTTGTAGAACCCAAATCTAGAAGCTTCTAAGCTTGTTAAAAAGGGGTTCAGATGGGGGTTACAGTATGATGAAAAACGTGATTATTCGCAAGATTGTAATAGGTTTTTTCACCTGGTTAATAAAATCATTGGATGGTTGCGGTTTGGTGGATGTAGCCTAGATTGGATGAACCACATTAAATTCTCTATGTTATAATTTATTTTATGTGTGCTTTAATTTCTCTTTTTATTAATTAACTATGCATTTAATTGTTAGATATCTTCCTTTCTAACCCTAACAGGGTGTTTGGGATGATGTTCTAGGGCTATAGTAGGGTATTTTCATGATGAAAATGAGGGTTTCAAGTGGTTTTTTGACAAAATGTGGGAATGACTATCCATGTAATGTATTATTCACCATGTGTAGGGTCTAGTAAGTGTGTTTGGTGCTTTTTTTTCATATGGCAGGCATAGGAGATAGGAGTTTCATTAAAACCCAAGTATTTTGCTTGAAATAGAGGGTTTGGTGTATTAGGGGTGTAGAGGTCTTGGACCTGGAAACAAATCGTGGAATTGGAGGTTTTGACACATAACATACTACTCTTTTAGGAGTTTGAGTGAAGATCTAGTGTTTAAAAGGTCGTCTCTTTGTAAATAGGGCTAATTTAGTAGCCTTTATGCAAGGTGGTATATTGGATCTTAATGATGGTACAAAGAAACATGGTATGATCTCTTGGGAATTTGTCTTAGGGTCTATGTTAAAGCTTGATTGATGTTTGGTTGGCCATTGGATGACCTTCTCTAAAATATTAGCCCATTTGATGACATTTGGAGACTATAAGTTAGGCAAGGGTTTGTTGAAAACCCATACTCGAAACTTCCCACAGCCAACCAACTCCTAAAACAAATTCAAAAAGTTCTACACAAGCTTAAAATTTCAAGAGATATCACTGTCCCCAAATATTTCTTCAAATCCTAGCAGTAAACCACCATTTTCCACTAAAAAATGCACCATTTGACATCTAGGGCATCACCTAAAAACCATATATTTGCCTCCCTTGTGCACAAAACTATGCACACATGTTTTATGACTATAACTAGGTCTTTCCATCGAGTTATAGAAGCATACAGTGGGTGAAAGGCTTAATATGACATTTTAATGCACTCAAAACCCTTAAAACAGGGTATACAAACCAACCCTCAATAATTGGCTTCTAAAATGCACAAAATCACTTGAAATCCAACCAAACCAAAACAAAAATGGATTTAAGTCTACTTCCCACAAAATCTCATTGAAAACAAAGCACAATCACCCTGTACGGAACCGTACAGTTTAATGAAACATCAAATCCCAAAGTGCAAAAGGATAGCAATCTTTGACGGGGTATTACTTGGATACCATGGTGCTTACGAAATCTCTATCTAAACCTATGGGATCATGTTGGGGCTATCTACAATAATCTCTCTCATTTTTTGTTATCTCTGAGTGGTTTTCTCGTGGTTTCTAGTTTTTAGTTGATGGAAAAATTGTCAAATACAAGCAATGGAAAGTTGCAAAGTGGTTGAACTTTCGTTCTACAATTTGTGTTACCAAATAGACTATTCCAATGCATCTGAATAGGTATTTTTACACTAGGCATGGTCCTCTTTCACACCCAAACATGCGGAATCACTTCGAGCTACGTTCAACCAGATCGATCCCTTAAGGGTCCTAAGGGCAAAATGGATGCAAACTTCAGTATGAGGTTACTCAGAAACCGTGATGCTTAGAAACTTCTCGTTTGATCCTATGGGATTGCATTGGGACCCTATAAAATAAAATCTCTTGGTTTTTGTTATCTCAGAGTGGTTTTCCCGTGGTTTCCAGTTTTCAGTTGATGTAAAAGTGTCAAATACAAGCAGTGGAAAGTTGCAAGGTGGTGCAACTTTTGTTCTACAACTCATGTGACCAAACCGACTATTCCAAAATGTTTGAATATGCATGTTTACGCTATGAATGGTCCTCTTTCACACCCAAACATGTGGAATCACTCTGAGCTATGTTCAACCGGATCGATCCCTTAAGGGTCCAAAGAGCAAAATGGTTGCAAACTTCAGCATGAGGTTACTCGGACACCGTGACGCTTTGAAACTTCTCATCTAATCCTATGGGATCACATTGGGCCCCTCTACAATAACCCCTTAATTTTCATTATCTCATAGTGGTTTTCCCGTGGTGTCCATTTTTCAGTTGATGGAAAAAGTGTCAAATGGAAGTAGTGGAAAGTTGCAAGGTGGTGCAAATTTTGTTCTGAAACTCATGTGACCAAATGGACTGTTCCAACATGTTTTAATAGGAATTTTTATGCTAGGTATGGTCCTTTTTTGCACCTAAACACGCAAAATCGCTCTGAGCTACGTTCAACCAGATCGATCCCTTAAGGGTCCAAAGGGAAAAATGGCTGCAAACTTCAGCATGAGGCTATTCGAACACCATGATGCTTAGAAACTTCTCATCTAATCCTATGGGATTGCATTGGGACCCTCTAAAATGACCTCTCTCGGTTTTTGTTATCTCATAGTGGTTTTCCCATGGTGTCCAATTTTCAGTTGATGGAAAAAGTGTCAAATACAAGTAGTGGAAAGTTGCAAGGTAGTGCAACTTTCGTTCTGCAACTTGTGTGACCAAACGAACTGTTCCAACACATCCAAATAGGCATTTTTATGTTGGGCATAGTCCTCTTTGGCACCTAAACACACGGAATCACTCTAAGCTACGTTCAACTGAATCGATCACTTAAGGGTCCAAAGGGAAAAATGGCTACAAACTTCAACATCGGGTTACTCAGACACCATGATGCTTAGAAACTTCTTGTCTAATCCTATGGAATCATGTTGGGCCCCTCTACAATAACCTCTCTCGGTTTTCATTATCTCAAAGTGGTTTTCATGTGGTGTCTAGTTTTCAGTTGATGGAAAAAGTGTCAAATGCAAGCAGTGGAAAGTTGCAAAGTGGTGCAACTTTCATTCTGCAACTCATGTGACCAAACAGACTATTCCAACACATCGGAATAGGAATGTTTACACTAGGCATGGTCCTCTTTTTCACCCAAACATGCAGAATCGCTTCGAGCTATGTTCAACTAGATCGATCTCTTAAGGGTCCAAAGGGAAAAATAGCTACAAACTTCAACATGAGGTTACTCAGACACTATGATGATTAGAAACTTCTCATCTAATCATATGGGATCAACCTCTCTCAATTTTTTTTTTATCTCAGAGTTGTTTTCCTATGGTGTCCAATTTTTAGTTGATAGAAAAAGTGTCAAAGGAAGCAGTGGAAAGTTGCAAAGTGGTGCAACTTTCATTCTGCAACTCGTGTGACTAAACAGACTATTCCAACGCATCTAAATAGGAATTTGTACGCTATGAATGGTCATCTTTCTCACCCAAACACATGAAATTGCTCTAAGCTATGTTCAACTAGATCGATCCCTTAAGGGTTTGAATGTAGTATGTTGAAATAGGCCATTCCACCTATTGTTCAGGTTGTGTCTCGATGGTATGGGCATGATGTAAGTAGGATAGGGAGTAGGAATAATAAAATAGCATTATTAAGGGCATTGGAAGAGATTACTAATGTTGCCCCTATTGAAAATTCAAAATTGAGGCCCCTTCAAAGCAAGGCTAGAAGAGGTGAAAAGAAGAAATTGCTTGAAGATAAGTTAGAATAGGCTGGAAATAGGGTGAGATTGTGGAATTTGATGTGTTCAAAAGGTCTGCAAGGATAGGGGAGGTCAAAAGTATGTTATGGCATGACATGCCCTAGTTGGGAAAACAGGGGTTTTGAATGAAAAAGAGAGGTTTGAGGGAGTAAACGTGGGTAAATTCAAGGGGAAACATAATTTGGTGGTCAATTAAGTTTGTGTAGGCAGAATGAAGAGTGTTGGAATAGGTTTTGAGGTTCAGCTTCGGGGGTTCATTTTTTTGGTTTGGCCAAAAAAATTGGAGGGGGGTTCAGTTCGTTTTGGGTTCGTTGGTACAAAAAATATGTAAAAACAAAATATATATCTATGCAACCTAGAAGCATGAATTAGGATTATAATATCACATATCATCATATAAACAACAAAACCACCATAAAATTGAATGTCATTTAAAACATGCATAATAAATATTCATCATTGAAACTTGAATTGTGATAGCTTGATAAATAGAGTATATTGATGCTAGGGTTCAATTTGTATGATTTTGAAAAAAGAAGCCAACTAAGTAGAGTTATCAACATTATTCGTAAATCATAAGAATTTTTTTAGTACACTAGCCATTTTGATATCTTCTTGTAGTCTCAAACATTATTTTTTATCATTGTTACATTGGTCTTTAGAGTGGCAACTTAATATAGCTCCATAATACAAAATTTGGTTCACCTTTGCAGTGTAACAATTGCATAGGCATATTTTTCTTTCAAAGAACCACAGGGTGGCTATACAATTGAAGTGTATAGACCATAGAAGCAAAAATCTACAAAAAATCATAATTAATCCTAATTTTTAAAAAATCTGCAAGCTAGATGATTTTTCCCCGATTTTTTGAAAAAATCTTTGACCTTTTGGTCAATGATTTTTTCCCATTTCAAACAGTAAAATTTCCAAAAAAAAATGTGTTTATAACTTGCAAAAAAAATTGAATAAAATCACGCTGATTTTCACATGGAAAAAAACCATGAGACCATAGCTTGTTGATTACTATTATGCTTTGATAGATTTTTTCCAAGCATCCATAGCTTGTTCAAAAGTAAATTTTTTAGGCTTTTAGCCATAGCAACAAGGCAGTGAATTGTTTGATAAAATGCTTTGGTAGACATGTATGAAAAATGTGGTAGCTTAGACAAGGCAATGAACTATTTGAAAAAATGCCTCAAATAAATGTGGTTTCATGGTGATGGAATGGCATGACGAATGCCATGACAAGCAAATTGCTATGGATTGTCATGCCATTCCATCACCATTGAGACCACATTTCTTTGAGGATTTTTTTCAAATAGTTTGTTTCCTTGTCTATGTTATTGCTTATCATTATGCTTTGATAGATTTTTTCCAAGCATCCATAGCTTGTTTGGAAGCACCTATTTTAGGCTTTTAGCCATAGCACCAAGGAAGTGAACTATTTGATAAAATGCTTTGGTAAATATGTATGAAAAATGTGGTAGCATAGACAAGGTAATGAACTGTTTGATAAAATGTCTCAAAGAAATGTGGTCTCATGGTGATGGAATGTCATGATAATCCATAGCAATTTTCTTGTCATGGCATTCCATCACCATGAGACCACATTTCTTTGAGGCATTTTTGTCAAATAGTTCATTGCCTTGTCTATGCTATTGCTTACTATTATGCTTATGATAGATTTTTCCAAGCATCCATAGCTTGTTTGAAAGCACCTATTTTAGGATTTTAGCCATAGCAGCAAGGCAATGAACTATTTGATAAAATTCTTTGATAGACATGTATGAAAAATGTGTTAGCATAATTTGATTGTCATTGCATTCCATCACCATGAGACCTCATTTCTTTGAGGCATTTTTCAAAGAGTTCACTTCCTTTTCTATGATATTGCTTACTATTATGCTTTTGATAGATTTTTCCAAGCATCCATAGCTTGTTGAAAGGACTTGTTTTAGGCTTTTAACCATAGCAACAAGGCAGTGAACTATTTGAAAAAATGCTTTGGTAGACATGTATCAAAATGTGGTAGTATAGACAAGGCAGTGAACTGTTTGAAAAAATGCCTCAAAGAAATGTGGTCTCATAGAATGCCATGACAAGCAAATGCAATTGGCGCTTGTTCTAGTTATTAGTTATGCAATGTGAAGTAATTGCATAACTACTTAGGTTGACCTTGTAAAACCTATATTGCAATTGAAATTTTGTCATCTATTAGCATCTAGTTATTAGTTATGCAATGTGAAGCAATGCTTTGAGTTTGAAATATGTGCAATGCAATGTAATCAACGATATGAATATAAACTACAAAAATCTATTTTTTACAATTTATTAGTTAAACTCTTTATTTTATTTGGTCTCTATATCTCTATGCTATGGAAATGCCTTTAATTTTTTTTTTTTTAAGTTTTTATCTCTTGTTCGAGACTTTTTTTAAACTTTTTTTTAAATCTGACTTTTTTCCAATTTTTTCTAGACTTTTTCCAGATTTTTTCAAAAAATCTTATACTTTTGGTTTGCCGATTTTTTCCCCAAAATATTTTTGCTGCTATGGTATAAACACATATCTTTTTGTAATATCAAGGATACTTTTTGAAAATTCCATGCATTGCTAATCTAAAAAGAAAAGTCATTTTCCGAATCTATATGCAGCCATGCTTTTGACATTGTCAAAAAGAGCAAAACTTCTTGAATGATGGAAAGGCATGGCCAAGCAGTTCTAACTCTTTGCATGAGAGAAGAGAGATGTTGGAAAGTACATCAAGTCAGTGAGAAAAAAAGTGTAATGTGTTTTAGTTTGTATTATTCCTCTATTTCTCTACAGATGTGTGATAAATTCTCAATTCAATGATGCAGAACAATTTTTGAAAAAAGAAAGTTGTCACAATCCACTTTCAATCTAGCAAGCAAAAATGAAAGATCAACCTCTTGGAATTAAAATTCTTGTTTGCAAAACAAAATAATAAGAATGAGGTAGTTAAGGTGTTTGAAGTGATTTTGACATCACTTTTAGGGTTACCTTGGGTGTGGGTCAAAGTCAAACTCCATAAAACATTAAAAAAATGTTCAAAAAAAGACTTTTTTGGATGCCTAGGCATGCAAGTTTTGTCTTGGTTTTCTTGGGTTCTATCTAGGTTTTTCTTGGGTTCTCTTGGGTGAACCAGACCCAAAAATGAAGGACCCTGGTTGAACCAATAGGCGAACTAAACTAGGACCCGCACCACTTGAGTGAACCAAAACCAGAACCAAGGCTAAAATAGAAGAACCCGGTAACATAGATAATGTGTCAAGAAGTTGACTACTTCATCTACTTTGAATATTATGTTTTGCAAATGTTACATGAAGATTATGTATCCTTTTCTTAATTCAGTTGTTCCAATCAAAGGATTAAATATAAATTGGAATTTTTTTATCAATCATTTCATGGAATACCAATTGAAAACGTGTTTTTCAATTTTAGATACTTAGTTGTTTATTATCAATCAATTAATTTATTCAAGACAAACCATGAAGGACATCAATGATCAATGCTAGGGCTAACCAATTAATAAGTATACACATGAATAATTCAAGCATGTACATGTATAAGGGAAGCACAAGTAGTTACAAACATGTAAGCCTTGAAGTATACACACGAATACATAGTATACACAACTTAATACAAAGTATATGCACGAATACAAGGTATACACATGAAAATTTGTAAGTCACAAAGTATACATTGGAACACACGTAAGTCAAAAATTATACACGTAAGTTAAAAAGTATACACTTGAATACACGTAACTCATATCTATTGAACCATGAATTTATAATGCAAATATGGACACCATCGATAAAAAAATATTTGTATTAACCAAATAGCCATGTATGCATACATCAATATATGTCAATATAAGTATAAAATATAGTTACAAAATAGCCATATAGGCTTACGAGAATGCCATATAGGCATACAATGTCAAATATATCCAATACAAAATATGTACAAAATTACCATGTCTAGGCATACAACATAGGGCTCTGGAATCAAAATTCATTTCTCTCCATGCTATGGAAATAAATTATTTCTCTTTGTTTGGTGATCTGATGGCAATAAGTCCATCACTCATTTTTGCTATGCTCGAGGAGTGCTCCTACTGCTCCTAGATTTTAGCTCCTGGTGAAGTTTTAACTATTACAATAAGAATTAAAGACATTAATATATAGAAATTACATTATAAAAAATGATATATTTAACAAAATAATCACTTATGGCCATCTCACGATCACTCTCCACAATGGAATTATTTGCACGCTGATGTTGAAGCATGCTCAAGCCCTGTATAAACCATCCAAATAGGAATTAAACTACGAATCAATAGTGGTTTTATTTTTCACTAGAACTAACATCTATAACAATGAATGTAAATTGAAATTTAGTAATTTTCCTCATACCTCCCCTATCAGAGCCATCAAGGATTGTATAGCTGATGAAACACTGATATCCATTGCCCTCGTAACATTTGGAGGTATTTTTGTCACCAACATCTGAAAATAAAACAACAAATTATTCAATCACAAAAAAGTTACAATAGCAATCCACGTCATGACTTATAATGTATGAGATCTAATGAACAAAATTTTGAGTACAAGTATTAAACAATATATTTCTTATTATCATGCTTACTATTTTTCATATCCATATCTTGTTCAAAATCACATATTTTTAGGCTTTTACCCATAGCAGCAAGTTGTTGAACCATTTGATTAAATGCTTTCGTAGACATGTACGATAACTATGGTGGTATAGAGAAGGTAGTGAACTGTTTGAAAAAATGCTTCAAAAGAAATGGGGTCTCGTGGTGATGGCATGCCACTACAAACAAATGCACATCTTGGAATTCCATCACCATAAGATTGAATTTCTTCTAGGAATTTTTTCAAAAATTTCATTGCATTCTCTATGGTATTATTGCTTACTATTATACTTTGATAGATATTTTTCCAAGCATCCATATAGTTTGTTGGAAAGCACCTATTTTAGGCTTTTAGCCATAGCAACAACTGCAAGGACGTGAGTAGTTTTATAAAATTATTTGGTGAACATGTATGAAAAATGTGGTATCATAGGAAAGGTGGTGAGCAGTTTGAAGAAATGCCTCGAAGAAATGTGGTCTCATTTAATGATGGAATGGAATTCCATCACCATGAGACTGCATTTCTTTGAGGCATTTTTTCAAACTACTAATTGCCTTGTCTATGCTATTGCTTACTATTATGGTTTCATAGATTTTTTCCAAGCATCCATAGTTTGTCGTGTTGGTGCACCTTTGCAAGCACATTCCTCCAAGTGAATTAATTGCATTGTGCTGCTTATGTTGACTTTCTAAACAACTATATTGTGCAGTTGAAATTTTTTCATCTATCAACATCTAGTTATTAGTTATGGAATTTGAAGTAATGCTTTGAGTTTGAATGATGTGTAATGAAACATAACCAACAATATGAATATAAACTACACAAATCTATTAAGTAGAATTCATTAGTTAAGTTATCTTTATTCTATTACCTTCGTGTACGTTTGAGTAAATCCACTGGCACTAGGAGGTGTTTCCTTGAAACCTCCAATATTACCCTGTTCAACATCCAAAATCACATATTAAAATACTATTCGTAAAACAATGCTATTAACATGTAATAAATTTATAATTATTTACTAGTTACATACCCCACTGATAGGTGTACTGCAGAAATAAGTAGGTGGAGGACCGGTGTATCCAATCTCAACACTGTGACCCTACAATTTTATTAAAATAATAAAACTAAATTAGTTAATCTTGCATTTCAGAATCAAAATTTAATAAATTAAATTCAATGAACATGTTAACTTTTACCTGAGTATCAATGCCATATGCATCATGCAAAATGTTAGTTGTCCTCTCCATCCCCATAGATGCATACGGATCCTACGGAGCAGCATACGGATCTTGTGTAGCATCCTCCTGAGTGTCAGTGGGGTCATATGAACAAGTCGCCCTGCAAGATTGACACACATGGGTTTGAAGGCCACCACCCAAAGACTCCCCTAGATGGCATTGTATAATAGGGCTAGTATGATGGATAAAACTCCAGGTCAAAGTGTTGATCACCTACAATGTCTACGTTAGCACTCTCCTTCGCAATGACAGGCATAACAATGTGCTCATGAGGTGGCCTAGTGAGAGGTTGTCTCCCTTTCCGTGCAAGATCCGGCTGTGCACCGGGCCTATCCTAAGTTGACCCCCCACCTCTCCCCTGGAACTCCCTCATAGAAAAATAATTTGGGATTTGGTTCAATATGAACTCATTGTATAGTTTCCTAAGAAAATATTGGGGGACTTCACAATTATTGCACGGTGGGTAATCAAAGACCAAGTACCACCTATCATAGGGTCAATGAATAAAGAGCACAAATCACCTTTAGTAATTTTTAAATCTTTTACTTTTTTATATGATAGTTTATTTGCATAATATGCCCTAGCTGCATGCCTCCTATCTTGTCATCCAGTTATTTGTTGGGTAATTGAATCTACATTTTTTAACATCTCTTTCAATGAATTTTCTAGGGTCATTCTTTCTGTGGTTAAAGCATTTGGATCACTCAACCTACTGATAAAATCCTCAATTTTTTTTGTTCTCAATTTCACTCCTCAAATTTTGTTGAGTGCTAGGAGGGTGTTGAGTGATCGGTGGGGGAAGTTGATTTTGTTGTCGAGGTTGATTTTGTTTGGATTTTGTTGTTGAGGATTTTCCTACTCTTCTTGTTGAGGATTTTGAGGATTTGTAGGATCATTTGCATCTCCTACAATTTTAAAAAAAAAAAAATCAAATCTAACCTAAAACAAACAAAATCAACCTGAAACTAATAAATTCAAAACAAATAGAAAACAATACTTACCTCCTGCACCTCTTCATCGTCGTGGTGCCATCTTTCCAAAGAAAAATCAACTGTTGTTGATGAATTTTGTAGAATTCCTCCTCCTAGAACGCAAGCGTGAAAATGAGGGTTTTTGGCCGCGAGTAGAGCAAAAAAATAGACAACAAAAAATGAATCACTTTCACTTTTTTTTTCTTTTAAAATGACATAACATGAGCGTGTTATAACGCGCTCATGTCTAAAAAAATTTCTGGAATTGGCCACAAAATTGTAACCTAGCTTCATGCACCCACCCTTATTCATGTGTATACTTATTAATTGGCTATCCCTAGCATTGCTCATTGTTTTCCTTCATGGTTTGTCTTGAATATTTATTGATTGATGCTAAACAACTTTATTAGTTGATGATAGAAAACTTCAATATTTCCAAAAATGATTCACCAAAGATGTATCATTTACTTATGTGCTAATTCAATATGGAATCCAAGGAATAATTTAAAAGGGGTAAAGCTAGGAGGAGAGAGAAGATATATATTTATAGTGTAACCTTTTGTACCTTCTCTTTACAATCCTCTAATGGCTCTTGTATGCTTTTCTATTCCATTTTCTACTTTTCATATCCCATTTTCATAGGTGATTAAAGCCATAATAGGAATAAGAGAGTTACCTAAATACAAGATATTAACAATAATTAATTCAATGTAAGTATGAGATCCACAAAGTAATTGGATCATAACCCATATGAGAACAAAAAGGCTTAGGATTTCCTAAACTATTTTTACACCTAGATGTTTTACCTCTTTCATGCAATCATATGTTTTTAGTGTGAAAAACTCAGACTTGTCAACTATCATGTGAATCTTTCTATTTTCCTTTGTTTAGCATGTCATCATAAGGGATTAAGCCAATTGAATGTAGCTTGAAGTGATTCGGAATGTTTGGGTGCAAAAGATGACCATGCTTAGCATAAATGTACCCATCTAGAAATTTTGGAACAGTTTGTTTGGTTGTATCAATTGTAGAATGAAAGTTGCACCACTTTGCAACTTTACACTACTTGTATTTGACAACTTTTTCCTCAACTAAAAAGTCGTCACCATGAGAAAAAAACTCTAAGATAGAAAAAATTTAGAGAGGTTATAGTAGAAGGTCCTAAAAAAATCCCCTACCCACATACAGAGAATTTTTAAGCGTCACAATATCTGAAATAGCCCATCAAAGATTTCAACTATTTCGCACTTTGGACTCTTAAGGGATTGAGTTGATTGAACATAACTCAGAGTGATTCAACATGTTTTGGTGCAAAAGAGGACCATGCCTAATGTGAATGTACCCATCCAAACATGTTGGAACAGTCCATTTGGGTGTATGAGTTGCAGAATGAAAGTTGCACCACTTTGCAACTTTACATTACTTGCATTTCACAACTTTTTCCTCAACTAAAAAGTCGCCACCATGGGAAAACGCTTCCGAGATAGAAAAAATTGAGGGAGGTTACTGTGGAGGGGCCCAACATGATCTCATAGCCTTAGACGAAGAATTTGTAAGTTTAATTATTTCTGAGTAATAGCTCATCAAAGATTACAATCATTTTGGACTTTGGACTCTTAAGGGATCGAGTCATTTGAACATAGATCAAAGTGATTCAATGTGTTTGGGTGCAAAAAAAGACCTTTCCTAGCATAAAAGAACCCATATAGATGCATTGGAACAATCTGTTTGGTCACACGAGTTGCAGAACAAAAGTTGTACCACTTTGCAACATTACACTAGTATTTTACAACTTTTTTCTCAACTAAAAAGTTGTCACCATGAGAAAACACCTCTAAGATAGAAAAAAACAAGAGAGGTTACTATATATGGTTCCAACATAATCCTGTAGCCTCAAATGAATAGTTTGTAAGCATCATTGTTTTTAAGTAATAGCCTATCAAAGATTGCAGTCATTTTGCACTTTGGTTTCTTAAGGGATCAAGCCAGTTGAATGTAGCTCAAAGTTATTCAGGGTATTTGGGTGAAAAATGGGACCATTCCTAGCCTAAACATACCCATTTGGATCCATTGGAATAGACTATTTGGTCACACGAGTTGTAGAACGAAAGTTGCACTACTTTGCAACTTTACATTACTTGCATTTTGATAGCTTTTTCCTTAACTAAAAAGTCATCACCATGGGGAAACACCTCTGAAATAGAAAAAACCAAGAGAGGTTATTGTAGAGGGACCCAACATGATCCTATAGCCTTAGACTGAGAGTTTGTAAGCATCATGATTTCTAAGTAATATTCTATCAAAGATTACATTCATTTTGCACTTTGGACTCTTAAAGAATCGAGCTGCTTGAATTTAGCTTGGAGTGATTCGGCGTGTTTGGGTGTGAAAAAAGACCATACTTAGTGTAAACATACCCATTCAGATGTGTTAGAATTGTCTATTTGGTCATACAAGTTTCAAAACAAAAGTTGCACTACTTTGTAACTTTACATTGCTTACATTTGACATATAACACAAACCAAGAGAGTTTATTGTAGAGGGGCCCTATGTGATCCTAATGCCCTAGATGGAATTCTCGTAAGTGGCATGGTCTCTAAGTAACAAGTCGTCAAAGATTGCTACCCTCTTACAATTTGGACTCTTAAGGGATTACGCCACATGAACGTAGCTCAGATCAGTTCAGCATATTTGGATACAAAGAGGAACATGCATATCCTAAACATACCCATATAGATGTGTTGGAACTATTGGTTTGATCGTACGAGTTGCAAAATGAAAGTTGCACCCCTTTGCAACTTTGCACTGCATGCATGTGACACTTTTTCCATCAAGTGAATATTATAGTTAGAGGAATATGAAAATATTTGATGATTCATTTGTAATCTTAGATTTATATGTGGAACAAAGGAGGGAAGAATAAAAAAAATTTACAAATCAAATTAAGTAAATATTACAAGCACATAGCTTGGTCAACACTAGAATCAATTTGATACATCGCCATGAAATTGGCAAGGCAGTGGGTTGTTTGAAAAAATGGGTCTAAGGTACATCACTGTGAGACCCCATTTCTTGGACCCATTTTTTCAAACAACCTACTATCTTGCCAATTTCATTGAATTGACAAGCTAGCAGGCCAACTAGCTTGCCAATTCACTGAAATTTGCACTTGGTAGTGGATTGTTTGAAAAAATGGGTCCAATAAATAGAGTCTCACTATGATATACATCACCATGATACCCCATTACTCGGACCCATTTTTTCAAATATTCCACTAGGTTGCCAATTTCATTGAATTAGCAAGCTAGTTGGCTCACTTTGGCAGTCCTAATTCTTATGTGTGTGTTACAATTGTCTAATATGCTTCACACACCAATATGACACCCAAGTTCTTGTACTTGTAGGCACAATACTTTCTCAAAACTATCAAGTGGTAATACAAAGTCATGAGAAAAAAATCAACCTATGTGAATTCCAACACCCCACTTAAATTAATATTAAATCTATGTTCCCCATTTTCATGCACACAAACTTAGCTTATAATATTCTCTTACAATAACTAAAATTAGGATTCAAAGATGCCTTAGGTACTCCCTTCTCATAGATTTTACAATGTCACTCATACATTCTAGATTCTTTTATAATTTCTACATTATAGGTGCTCATGATTAGGTTAACTTCAAATGAATAATTTGAAATTCCCTCTATAAGCTTGACACCCTTTTATAATTATACATCACAGGTGCTCATAATGAGGTTAACTTCAAATGAATAATTTAGTACCATATGCTATTCTTGGATTTTGCATATATACTTTATAACTTCATTTGGGTTTGCTAGCTCCCATGTAAACAAAGAAAAGAGATCAAGTAAATATTAATAATCACGTAATCAATTCAAATAAACATGTGATATGTCAAGAATCTAAAAATTGTGTGCTCAATTATGTAATATCTTATAACTTATCACTAGTCAATCTAGTCCATTGAATATCTTAAAAAGTAATTTATATATGAATATCAAGCATACCTCCCATCTATCAAGATTAAACTTTAGAGGGTCCTCGAAGTAATGAGGATCAACATGAATAGAATGTAACCAAACTATAACTTTCCAACCTTTTGGAAACTTGTAACTTGTTATAAAAACAACACAATTTAATCTTTCACTTAGTTTACTAATCTATTAAGAATATCCTACATAAATTTTTTTGCATACTATTAAGAAAAAATAAAATACCATTGAACTTTGTATCCTTTGGCATAGTTATAAACATAAAATGTGCCATATTTTCAAGTCTTATAACTTCATCAATCACCTAGATACATGATATAAACATTAGATGATAGAATTGGTATCATAGAAACAAAAGGTCCTATCAACTAATCTTGATGTGCATACTCTAAATTTTAGTATAAATTAATGTGTATACTTAAATGTTAATAAGAACAAATGTGCACACTTACAAATTAATCCAACGAACCATCTACGTCTACTCTACTCTTTATTGTATCAAGTATTTCCTCATGGTCAGACTCACACACCTTCCACAAGGTCTTGTTCAAAGGTCTACCCCCATATTTGATCAAATGAACATTGGATGCCATGACAAGGTTTGAGTAATGAAGAATCTCCTAATATATGTTAAAGTCCTAAAATATCCAAACATTAACACTCTTATGTGTGTACCGTCTAAGCCATGCTCTAGGAACAACTACTAATCTTGTAGGGTATTTGATGTTTTCTCCATCTATAACTCGGGCCTCCAATTTCTTTTTGGCATCAACAACACGACACAAGTAATAATGCATTCCCTCTTCATTGTCTTCATCTACAATAACTACATAAACATCCCTACATTGATCTGTGTAGAAAGTTAGATCAAATTAGTCAACATTACAAATACACTACAAAGTAAGGTAACAATAGGAATTTCAAAAACTATGCAAGTAGAATTATTACCTTGTTCAACTAGATCTCATATTTGGTCAAAGTCATCTGATGATTCCATCTATGTCAGTTCCACTACCGTCATAGTGTGATATGTGTGAAGTGGGATAAGATAACTTAACCACCATTTATCAACCCACTCCTTTGACTCACACTCATCTTAGGCTTGCATTGTACATGAAGAACAAAATCATGCCATCTTTTGTGTATGGATACTCCATGAACCTGCATTTTAGCTAAGGAAAGATTGTAGCTCACTCGATCCTGTCAGTGTAAAACAATCCTCATATGGTGCAATGTTAGTATCATCTACCAACCAAAAAAAATTTCAAACTAAAGACTTACCTTTATTACCTAGACCCATCGAAGCATTACACCACTCAATAATTGATTTTGCATTAGTCAAATTTGCATTATCTTTATATTTTTACTCTTTTCATGCTAATGCTCTTTTGACACATGATCCTGTGCCATCATGCTCCCCCTTTCCATGCCCAACCTCACAAAAGTTCCACATATGTTGAAAACCTATAATGAAATGCATCCTTCACAACCAATAGAACATCTGCAAATTCTTAAACTGTGATGCACAGTTATCTGACCATATTATATGTTGATTAAATGTTATGCCCCTCTGAGCCAAATCATTGTTGAACAACTAGAAGAAACCTTCCATGAAATATAGAGAATGTGTGTGATCATCACTAATGTAAAATTACTACTCCTTCAATACCTTCCTTTATTCCTCTTTACTATCAGTTGCATGAATAAATGATATGTGCACAAATATAGAAATTTGTGTGGAGTTGTAATATTGTGACTACACCTCACACTATGGTTGTAGAGTGTAGTTATCTACAAATTCGACCATTAAAACTATGCTACCAAATGGAAAGGTGTCCTTTCATAACTTTAATTTCAAGTCCAACCATTGATCTCTATGGGCATGCCTTGCATACTCATAAGATGATCCCACAATAGTGGTTTACACTTTTTGGGACATCCTATTTTTTGCTGAAATCACATATTTTTAGAAAATATCATGATTTAATTCTGAAAAGTTTCATCTAAAGAATTCTAATTGAATAAAGTTTGATCAAACCACCTTATATCAAACTCCCTTAGATAGAACCCCGCTAGTTTTAAACCTATGACCTATAATGGAGTCTTGTTTACCCCTATCAAAATGTTGATAAAAAATTAGTTTTAATTTATCCATTGGGTGATCGAATGAATTCATTTAAAATTTATTATTTGTAAGAATGTATTCCTTATCATAAGCTTCCCAAAAATTATAATTTTAAATATATTTAATTTCATTATTATATTTATTTTTTATTTCTTGTGAATGTAGGTTTTTAACTGAAAATCAAGCTCTATGTTTAGCACATGTGGAAAAATAGCAAATTATCAAAAAAAAAAATCTAAAAATTATGTTCTAGCTAGGTATTGATGTCCTTGATCCAATAAAAAAATAAACAATGAATTTTGATACATACAAAAAAAAATTATGTTGTTTACAGTCCGCTTATGTCTAAATTGTAATTGGTTTGACTTCAAAACTTGATTAAGAAAAAAATATTCAATAAAACAATATGAAACCAAATAAACATGTTAGATATCATAGTTACAAAGCTAAATTCAAAAAAAAAAAAATTAATCATGCATAGAAGTTTACAGTAAGTATCACTCTTTAAAAATGGTGTTTACTACTAAAAACTAGTTTTCAAATGAGATAGAAAAATAAATGTAATCTAGTTCAAATATATATATATATAGAATCTACAAACAAAATGTCACAAATCACTAGTTTGCATCATCTTCAAATTCCTCATGGTTTAGCAGCTATAAGTGTTCGAAAGTGAAGATTTAGTTAAAAAAATTCAATTCAATGTCCAATTTGGCCAAAAATTGTAAACCGGTATTGTGGGATCATCCATACACTATACTGTCATGAAATATAGACATAAATTGATACACTGGCATCTTTTGAATAACCAAATCACACCTTTTTTCTTGATTACCACATTTTGTATTGTATGCCACTATTTTATACTTGTCGAAATCTACTAGTTGCTTTCTAACTGCATGTGTGCTTTCCATATGTTGACATATTGGCATACGTTGCAAGCCACCGCAATGTTGACATGAACAATCCAAGCATAGTTTCCTATAGAATATTTTTCCATCCTCTCTTTCACATGAAATTTTTGATAAGAACTCTCTTGAAGATGTTGGTGGGTCATGTATACCACAATCTTGCAAAACATTGTTAGTATGTAAATCTAAACATATAGAATGATAAACATCATAATGGTTAGAAAATTAAATATATAATATACAACAAGTAGTGTGTGTGTGATTTATCTTGACATAAAAAGGTTTAACCATTTCAAAATATCTTTGAAAATTTTGAATTTGAGGATAATCCTCTTAAAATTTACGAAAAAACTATGTTTGACTCATATCCAAAAAATGCTTTGGATGTGGCTAACAGTTTTGACTATTGATTCTCCTTCTTACCACATGATCCTTTTTATTTGGATATGGTCTTGTATTATTCTTCCAATAGTCTTCAATTAGTGATCTCAATGCTTCAACAACTAGTTATCTTTTCATGGGAGTCTCCTTGAGAATGCCCATAATTTAGTTGATTCATTGTCCTCAATTCTTTGGCTCCTTTGAACAGCTCTTGATAAAAAAATTCTATTAATTCTCAATTGTTGAATCGTCTTTCTAATGAGACAATATCTCCTTGTTATATTACTTACCAAATTCGATGTAATGGCACATCGAGTTACATTACTATCTTTTGAGTGCGGGGTCTTACCCACACTCTTATAAGCATCCATTAGATTCTTCACAATAGTATTTTCACTTGAAGCATTTGATGTTCTCAACCCAATAATATTTATAATGTTTCTATACTTTATACCTCGCATCATTTCAACAAATAGTTTACATCTTACAGTCTTATTTAAATTTTCAAAGAACAAACTCCAAATCTTATCAACATATCTTCTACAAGTGCGTTGTAGAATCTTACCATCCATTGGCTGAAAAATATTCTCATCAATATTAATCAAAAACTTTGGCTTTCTATGCAAAATTCTAGTTGGTGTTCTCATAGGTACATTCATCTCAACATTAAGAATTTCATCAATATTTAAGTGATATGGGCTAGATCGTGTACCTTTGATCAAGGATGGAATAGATGACATACCTTGAGGTTGAGATGGGGATGATGGCATAACTCCTTCCTCAAATGTGAGTGATGATGTACTCTTAACTTGAGATGTGACGGATGGTGTCCCTCCATATTCACTTGCAGTAGATGGTGTCCCTCCATATTCACTTGCAGTAGATGGTGTCCCTCCATATTCACTTGCGATAGATGGTGTCCCTTTGTATTAACTTGCAGTAGAGAGTGTGTCTCTAACTATGGTATTCAAATCTATCTTAGCACAATGCTTTCACATCCATTCCCTTTGTGTTGCCAATGCCTTTTCTCTTTTTGATGGTTGAGGTTCATCTTCAATTGGCATCTCTTCATCAATCATATCCAATTTCTTCTTCTAATGATGTTCCCTCATCCGTTCTTTTTTCTTTGTTGTATTAGTATCGTACTCTTCCTATGTTGGTTTAATCCTTGTTTGTTTCCTCAGCATGGCATATAATTTTAACTATAGCATGATAAAGAGATAAATATTAGTTCCTAAAAAATGAATCCATATAGATAAATGAGATATATGTCATTCAACCCTTCATACAAAATACTTACAATCATCATGTAGAAGATTATTTCTAGCATATACAAAGGTCACATGAATTTTTGGATGGAATGCCTTGAAGAAGAATAATAATTTGTCATATGACATCCATCAAGCAAGGACATCCACTAAGATTAGGAAGATTTCATCCATTGGCACGGATACGATACCAACTTATTGAAAATTGGGGCTCAACAGTTACAATGAGCTACAATTGGTTATCATTAATCAATAATTTATGGAAGGGGGATGAACACCCGCCAATCATGTGAGCAATAACATAAATCTCACTTTGAATTGGTGTAATAGAGAACAGCTCAGCCTGGCCTATCCCTTCATAAGTGGGTGACCCTAGGTATGGGTAGGACCACTTGAATGAATTCCTTTCCTCTCAACAAAGAGAAGTAGGAAGTGTCTATCAATGGTGGTGGTGGTAGAGAAGCTTGTTTCAGTAGGTTCAAAATTTGTCACCTAGTTATGCTAGAGCTTACTAGCTTGTCAACACAGTAGGGTTGACAAGGTAGGGGGTTGTTTGAAAAAATTCCTCATAGAAATGGGGTCTCATTGTGATCATCGTGAGACCCCATTTTTATGAGGCATTTTTTCAAACAACCCCCTACCTTGTCAACCCTACCACGTTGACAAGCTAGTGAACTCACTAGCTTGTCAATGCTCACATAAATTTTTGGATCCAATTCCTTAAACAAATGTGGTCTTGTGGCATGCCATGATTGCAAGATAGGCTCAAATTGGAAGCATGGACAAGGCATGTGAATTTTGACATTAATTTTTTGGTAGATATGTATGCAAAATGTGGTACCTTTGACAAGCTAGTGAACTCACTAGCTTTTCAATGCAGTTGGGTTGACAAGGTAGGGGACTTTTTGAAAAAATGCCTCATATAAATGGGGTATCATCACCATGAGACCCCATTTCCATGAGGCATTTTTTTCAAAATGTCCCCCTACCTTGTCAACCCTACCACATTGACAAGCTAGTGAGCTCACTAGCTTGTCAATGTGGTAGGGTTGTCAACGTAGGGGGTTGTTTGAAAAAATTTCTCATAGAAATGTGGTCTAACTATGATATCTAGCTTGTCAATGTAGTAGGGTTGACAAGGTAGGGGTTTGTTTGAAAAAAATCTGCATAGAAATTTGGTCTCACAGTATATCACCATGAGACCACATTTTTATGAGGCATTTTTTAAAATAGCCCCTATGTCTTATCAACCCTATAGCATTGACAAGCTAGTGAGCTCACTATCTTGTCAATGTGGTAGGGTTGACAAGGCAGGGGTATTTTTGAAAAAATTCCTCATAGAAATGTGGTAACACGGTGATATACGATTGACAAGCTAGTGAGGTCACTAGCTTGTCAATGCAGTAGGGTTGACAAGGTAGGGGTTTGTTTGAAAAAATACCTCACAGAAATGGGGCCTCATGATACATCACTGTGAGACCTCATTTCTATGAGGAATTTTTTCAAACAACCCCTACCTTGTTAACCCTACCACATTGACAAGCTAGTGAGTTCACTAGCTTGTCAATGCTCACATGAAGTTTTGGATCTAATTCCTTAAAGAATGTGGTCTTGTGGCATGCCATGATTGCAAGATAGGCTCAAAATGGAAGCATGGAAAAGTCATGTGAATTGTTTGAAATTAATTTTTTCATAGACATGTATGCAAAATGTGGTACCTTTGACAAAATTCATGTGAGCATTGAGAAGCTAGTGAGCTCACTAGCTTGTCAATGCAAAAGGGTTGACAAGGTAGGGGGTTGTTTGAAAAAAAGCCTCATAGAAATGGGGTCTCACGATGATGGATACATCATCGTGAGACCCCATTTCTATGAGGATTTTTTTCAAATGACCCCCTACCTTTTCAATCCTACCGCATTAACAAGCTAGTTGATACATCATTGTGAGACCCCATTTCTATGAGGCATTTTTTCAAATGAACCCCTACCTTGTCAACCCTACCACATTGACAAGCTAGTGAGCTCACTAGTTGGTCAATGCGGTACAGTTGAAAAGGTAGGGGGTAATTTGAAAAAATTTCTCATATAAATATAGTATCACAGTTATATCTAGTTTTTCAATGCAGTAGGGTTGACAAGGTGGGGGGTTGTTTGAAAAAAATCGTCATAGAAATGTGGTCTCAATGATATATAGCTTGTCAATGTAGTAGGGTTGACAAGGTAGGTGGTTTTTTGAAAAAATGCCTCAGAGAAATGTGATCTCATAGTATATCACCATGAGACCACATTTATATGAGGCATTTTTTCAAACAACCCCCTACCTTTTCAACCCTACCACATTGACAAGCTAGTAAGCTCACTGGCTTGTCAATGGAGTAGGGTTGATAAGGTAGGGGGTTGTTTAAAAAAATTCCTCATAGAAATGTGGTCTCACAGTGATGTATTGTGGTCTCACGGTGATATACATCACCATGAGACCACATTTCTATGAGGTTATTTTTTCAAACAGCCCCCTACCTTGTCTACCCTACTGTATTGACAAGCTAGTGATCTCACTAGCTTTTCAATGTAGTAGGGTTGACAAGGTAGGAGGATGTTTGAAAAAATTCCTCATAGAAATGGGGTCTCATGATACATCACCATGAGACCTCATTTCTATGAGGCATTTGTATAAACAACCCCCTACCTTTTCAATCCTACTACATTAACAAGCTAGTGAGCTCATGTGAGCATTGACAAGCTAGTGAGCTCACTAGCTTGTCAATGCTCACATGAATTTTTGGATCCAATACCTTAAAGAAATGTGGTCTTCTGGAAAGCCATGATTACAAGATAGGCTCAAAATGGAAGCATGGACAAGGCATGTGAATTGTTTGACATTAATGTTTTGGTAGACATTTATGCAAAATGTGGTACCTTTGACAAGCTAGTGAGCTCACTAGCTTGTCAATGCGGTAGGGTTGACAAGGTAGGGGTTGTTTGAAAAATGCTTCATAGAAATTTGGTCTTGTGACATTCCATGATTGCAAGATAGGCTGCACCTTTCCCCATGTTTCTAACTTAGCCTTGAATAAAGAGTCTTGAAATAATGGAGAGAAGGGTTACAATCCCTTGTAGGTTGATCAATCAAGGAAACATTAAAAATATATCACAACATTAGTGATGAGGTAAGTTTAGAAATAGAGATGAAAGCCAAAATAGATTCAAAGATCTATTAATTTGGGAGGGGTATATTCCAATTTTGTAGAAACATGTATGGAAAATTTGGTAGCATAGACAAGGCAATCAACTATTTGAAAAAATGCACATCACCCTAAGACCACATATCTTTGAGGCATTTTTTCAAACAGTTTATTGCCTTATCTATCATTTTTGATAAAATGCTTTGGTAGACATATATGGAAAATTTGGTAGCATAGACAAGGCCATCAGCTGCTTAGTAGAATTTTTTGACAAAATGCCTCAATGAGATATGTCCTCACGGACTAGAATGATTACAAGATATGCACAAAATGGATTTGTTGAAAAGTGTGGGAGTAAATGGTGACTCCCCAAAACCCTCAAGAATAGTTGCTAGACCAACAACAACTTCTACAAGAGAGAGAATGGAAAGAATTCTTGCTTCAACAATGCAAGATTGAATAATGGTTGAATATCCTTGAATGTACATGAGATGTCTTTCTTATGAAGGAAAGTTTGAGAGATAGGATTAGACAAGATCATGACAAGTGTCTTAATCCTATAATGTGAGACAACTAACAAACTAACTACCTAGAAATCAAGCAATACTAAGATAAATTCTAGAAAATCCAACTAAGACTTCTAGAAAGAATCTTATATCCTAAGTAAACTTAAGATGTGAATATGTCCCCTAATTACCTTGTGAGTGAATTAGCTAGGTACAAGACATTTATTCACACCAACAAAAAGGCTTTAGAAAATTTCAAGCATATGCAATTTCTAGGTGTAAAACCAAATTCCACTACATTTTCCAACATCCCCAATGCCTATACCAAAATGAAAGCTTTGGAAAGGGATATGCACATCCATAGAAAAGGATTGTGAAATGATTTATTATTTTACATACGAGTAAAAGCACAATAGTGTATCACACTTTCAGCCAAATAAATAGTTTTGAGCGAACTATTTTTTACCAGAAGATATTCGGTTGAGTGGCTTTTAGCCAAACTACGTGGCATCAATGTGGTGGGTACCTTTTAGGTTGAAAGTCACTCGGCTGAATACGTCCAACCAAAAGTATGAAAATAGTGAGTGTATTTGGTATATATAGCTTGAAAATATCAAGCAATTTTTGACCAAGTATGTTTTGGTCAAAACATGCTCAGCTAAAACATGCTCGGTTGAAACATGCTCAGCCGAGCATGTCTAGTTGGCATCCTACTTGGCAGCCAACTCACCCTTTTTCAAAAAATTTTGAAACATTTAACTTTGGCAGATTATTTCTCCAGTCAGAATGATTTTTCTACAAAAAGAAAAATACCCTTTTGTAGAGCTCAGAGTGGAGAATCCAAATATATAATATTTTTAATATTTTGATTAGTTTTAATATTTTTATTTTAAAATAATGCAAGTAGGTTGTTAAAATTAAAAAACAGGCAGATTAGAAATTAAAAAAAATAGTAAAACATATTTTTTTAAAAAAATTATATGGGGTACAAGAGGAGAGAGTCTTCTTCAAAAGGGTATAATTTGTTTTTTGAAAATGATTAAAAAAATTGACAATAGTTGATGGCCCATGAAAACTATCAAATTCTAACAAGTCTGACTTTAAAATGTTATTATGAGAAAAATATACATCAAAATTTGATTTTTTTTCCATTCACAAGATATTGAAGTTACCTATTTGGAGAAAAAAATTAGGGAGAAATGAATTTTTTTTCAATTTATTTCTTGGCGGCCCATGAAGTCACTTTTTTCTAAAAATTTTAGTATTCCAAAAAAAATCCTTAAATTGATAAAAACATAATGAAAACATTTTTTTAAATTTTGAAAAAGCACAAGAATAAACTTCATCAAAAGTTCTACATTTCATTAGTTTACACCATTTTGAAATTCAAAATATAAAGAACACTTTTATGTGGTCAAAGTTCAAAAAAAATTTTGCTACTGGTTGATTCCTTTATAAAGTGTGACACAAATTTGTGCTTTTACCCATACTTATTTAACTAATCTCATTTATATGTGTATACAAAATGTGGAAGCATACATAAGGTAGGTCAATTTTTTAACAAAATTCCTCAAAAAGATGTGGTTTAAAAATGTAATTGGCAAGAGTAAAGAAATGTGCATTGACGAGCTAAGGTTATAATGAAAAACAAACAATAATGAACATGGAATATTCAAAATAACAAAATAAAAGTAAGCCAAAATAGAATGAAGGAAAATATAAAGAAAATGTGTAAGGACTTCACATACCTAAAAAATAGAGATTTGAATGGAGTTCTACCCAATTATGTAGCCTTTACTTCTTGCATCAAACTCCTCAACAATTTGAGTATTTCAAATGCTTGTTTCCTTGTATATCACTCTTGAATGGGATTGAGACTTGAATTGATATATATCAAATTCAACATGAAAACTCTGTTATTTCATGCAAAAGTGGTGGAAAGATCATAAAAAGGTGGTAGAATGTGAAAAACTTGCATGCACACTTCACAAAAGCATCAAAAAGCTTCTTTTTGTTGGAACACGTGCATAACCAGGAGAATATACAAAATGTGGGCCTAGAGATCATGGCTATATTTAGTTTTTTACCATTTTTAGAGCAAACAAAATGTGCTCACATTATAACATGAGCATGTTATGTCTTGCTAAACAAAAGGTTACATCTCAACTTCTTCAAAACACACTCATGTTATGAAAAAGTTGATTTTCTATAGGTTTCTTCTCTCTCTCTATCCTTAGCCATCCATCCCCCTTAGCCATCTAGGTCTCTCACTTATCCCTAAACCCTCAGCCCTAGAAACTATGCCTTAAACCCTAAACCCTAATCTCTCTTTCCCTCTCTTTGAACTCTCTCTCTCACACACACTCCCTCTATCTCTCCCACTCCCTCTCTCTCACTCCCTCTATCTCTCTCCCACTCTCTCCCCCTCTCTCTTAGGTCTCTCCCTCTCTCTCTCCCACTCTCTCCCCCTCTCTCTTAGGTCTCTCCTCTCTCTCTCTCTCCTCTCAGGTCTCTCCCTCCACCCCTCCCTCTCTCTATCTCTCTCTCTCTCATCTCTCTCTCTCTCTCTCTCTCTCTCTCTCTCTCTCTCTCTCTCTCTCTCTCTCTCTCTCTCTCTCTCTCTCTCTCTCTCTCTCTCTCTCTCTCTCTCTCTCTCTCTCTCTCTCTCTCTCTACCCTAATCCATTCTCTCTATCTAACTTCTCCCTCCATCTTTCCCTCCCTCTCTACCCTAATCCCTCAACCCCTATACCCTCTACCCTATACATTGGAACCTCAACCCTATAGGTCCTCAACCCCTATCTCTCTCTCTTTATGTATCTATCTCACCTCTCTCTCCCTCCCTAAACCTTTAAAATTTCTACCCTAATACCTCAACTAGTAATCCCTAAACCTTTACTCCCTCAACCCTAATCCCTAAACCCTCAACCCTTAAACCCTAAACCCTCAACCCTTAACCTTTAAACCCTAAACCCTCAACCCCTATACCCTCTACCCCATACATTGGAGCCTCAACCCTAATCCCTCTACCCTCAACCTTTAAACCCTCTACCCTATACCCTCAACCCAATACCCTCTACACTCAACCCTATACCCTCAACCCTTAAACCCTTAAACCCAAGTAAACTTTCTACCCTAGTCCCTCAACCCTCAACCCTTAATCCCTCAACCCTAATCCCTCAACGTTTAAATCCTCAACCCCTCTACCCTCAACCCTCAACCCCTATACCCTCTACCCTATACATTGGAGCCTCAACCCTAATCCCTCAACTCTATACTCTCAACCCTTAAACCCTTAAACCCAAGTAAACTCTCTACCCTAATCCCTCAACCTTAATCCCTCAACCCTTAAACCCTCAACCTATTGGGAAAATGTGTCTCAACCTTGCAATTATATATGATTTATTGTTGATACGATGTATACATATTTATATATATATATCCTAATTACACTTATAGGTGTATACAATGGTAGCAAAGATAAAAGTGTGAGTGTGTTAACTTTTTTTAGAAACTCCTAAAATGGATGACATACATAAAATAATAATTTATTGTAAATCTAGATCGTTCGTTATTAGGTTTTAAATCTAATGGAAAATATTTTGTTGGCCTATCTTTCCCTAGAATGTAACCATATTTTATGAGGGTGTTGTATTACGGATACAATAGAGAAACTGTGATGTATTTTGAGAGTCTGATAGTAGTTGTGTTGTCTCTTTATCTCTGAGTGGTGATACTCCTGTGAGAAGCCTACTCTACAAGTAAATTGTAATCTTTGTGATGGTTGAATAATATATTGGGTGGCTTTTGGAGTGTGGGGTTTTTCTCCCAAAATGGTTTTACCCAATTAAATTATTGTGTCGTGGTATGCATGATATTTATGTTTATTTTGTTTAAGTTTTTATAATTGTAAACATCTTTAAAGTTTTGCATTATCCTCCTCTCAAGATTAGTGTAGGAAGTTGTTCTGCTACCTTAACTTCCCTAAAAGTGGTATCAAATCTTGATCACCTTTTGTTTCAATTTTTGGTTGTTGGATTTTTTAAACTAATCCATATTTGAGTGGGAGCTTGTGTAGAATACACTTTGTGATCTTGTTGCAAGAATTTTCAAATGGCAAGTTCATCTGGAAGAATAGATGTGGATAATTCTTTTGGAAATTATTTTGAAATATGGAAGCTGAAGAATGAGGATTTGTTGATAGATGAACATCTGTGGGATAATGTTGATGAGAATATTTATGTTGGAATCAATGAACACTAAGAGGGGGGATGAAACAGTGTTCTACAAAATTTAACTTTATTAACTTGATCTTTAAACCACTTATAGCATTGAACAAAAATAAAGAATCAAGAACACAAGGAAATCAACCAAAACACCATAACACAAGGATTTTTACGTGGAAACCCTATTAGGGGAAAAACCACGGTGGAGGTTAATCCATAATATGAGTATACTCAAAATAAGTGTTTACAATGGAATGCACATACATTCAGGCACATTGCCTAGAGCTCACTGCGCAAATGTACAAAAGGCTTACTACCCAAAATAAGATTCATTTTCTTATAGTCACATTCATAGATAACTGGAGTGGATGAACTATCAAACATCATTTGCTAATGCCTGATTATAGTTCAGGTTAAGCACATTGCTCACATTCTTCACATTTTGTCTAATTCTACTCTTGAAATTCTGTCTACTTTAATCTGAATCACCAATCTTTATTTTGCTCAAGTGAAATTGTGAACAATCAATCTATAATCCTTCTAAATCTCACATCATATGTCAAAATGATATGAATAATCAATTATATATATCTACAACTAGAGATTAGAACTACATGTCAGCTTTAATGAAATATGAAACGTGTACAAACTGTCAACCCAATCTATAAACAATTATCAATACAGATCAAACAATGTCATCCAAAACATAGTAAGGACCCAAAACAACATGTCTCAAACAAAAAATACCTTAAACAGTTATGCCTCAAAGATCCGCAACACGCTATACTCATCTAGTCGCCCTTTCTGTATTGTTAGACTGAACATCAATAAACCAGATCTTCTAACTTGGACACCAATCAATGTGAAGCCCTATGATTCAAGGATAAGATAGTTCATACATTGAAAAACCTTCCCTAAGATCCACAACACAAAATGATAACAAGAAATTACATATGATTCAATGTACACAACTTTGTCGGATACCCTATTTTAGCTTTGGCAGTTAACACATCTTCAATCTGACTTCCGGTATAAGCAATTACTGATTTGTGGATGCAAGGATTACTGACTAGGGTTACCATCAATGACAACACCAGATGATTTGTATAGTGTCTCTTGACAAAAATCTCCCTCTTTGGCATTGATGGCAACACTTAGTGAAAAATGACTAAGTGTCAGAATCAATACCAACATGAATACACTACAATCCTCAAAACTTCAAAAAAATATTTTCAATCACAACTCCCCTAAAATGAATATGAAATTTTTCACTATCCCACACTCCCCCTTTGACATCAATGGCAAAGACAGGAATCCACATACCAAAAATCATACAAAATTTCTATGAACAAACTATATATGTGCAAGTATGCTTTTCTAAATTACATGGACTTGAATATGTCTGCAAAATTGTTCTTCAATAGGCTTAAACTTGTGTCCCAACCCTTTTTGAGACTCTCTAAAAATATTCATGTGACCATAGAACAGGTAGGATTGCATCTCTACTAACTCAAGATTTATCGGATCATTGGCAACCGTAGCATCTTGTGATTCTTTCAATGCACTAAGCATTGTCTCCATTTTAGGAACAATTAGTCCTCCAAGCTCACATACCCTTTCAACAATTCTATCTTTTTCATGATTCAATATTTTAATTTTTTCAAGCAGCGATATGACTTGACCTTCTTGCTTACCCACATAAACAGTTAGAGGATCAAAGGTTTGAGAAATATCTGCTAACTATTTCTTGAATATTCTTTAATTTTCTTCTTAGTGACCTCAATGAATTTTGACAAGGATAAGCATTACTTGTAGATATTTCCACCCTCATATAATACACCTTGAATTTTCTTTTCATAGGTAGCTAATAAGGATTTCTCATTAGCAATCATACACTTCAATATACTAAACCTATTTGCATCAAATTCTTTTTGGACCTTATCCTCAACTGACTTTTCAAGAGACTCAAAGTGAGTACTTATAGAGTTGATAAGTTTCTTCAATTGACTCGAGGAAGAATCAGATGAGTCCTTGACATGTGTGGGCATGATCTTCTCCAAGATATTGGATGCAAGACTTAGCAGCTCCCTATCCTCAATGTGAGATTTCAATATGTCATCCCTTGCCTTGGCCTGAGCAAATGATGTTACCTTCAGCTTCTGAATAGGAGATAGAGTGGCCAAGTTGATAGGACCTTCATCCAATTTAGGGTCAAACATCTCCTGTTGTTCTTCTAATAACTTCTTTACTTCCTTTGTAGTGTCTCTTGCTTCCATAGAAACCTCCTTTGCCTCAGCCTTCTTTTCTTCAATCATAAATTCTTGCTTGGCTTTTGGAAACTCTATTTCTTCAACTGACATATCTTTAGGAGCTTCAATCTCCATGGAAATTTTAGTATCTTGCATATCTAGAGGATTCTAAGTGTCCTCAAATGTGTCTTCTTTCACTTCTTCAATATTAGCCCGAACATCTTGAACTTCCAGACTAGATGGAACATCTTCATCATGAGTTTCTTCAGAGACAATGTTATATATGTTCTTCAACAAAACTACATTAAGAATTTTCTCAATATCTTTTGTTAGTTCCTCAGTCTTCCTACTCATAAGCTTATTCACCCTTGATTTTCTCTTAAAATCCTTTTTAGCATCATTGAGGATTTTCTTCATTTCTTATTTTGATATTAACAGACATAGATTGGCAGGTATGCGTTCTCTCATTCATTCATCTTCAGCTCTTGTATTTACTCTCCTCATTTCTAAGACTTCGTATAACCCTTTAGGTAACTCTGACATTATTTCTATGAGAGTCATATTGAAAATATTAAAATATTTTATTGTGGCTTCTTCAAGAGTTCTCTGACTAGCACTATCAAAACTGTCATACCATTCAAAAAGTGGTTTGAGATTACCATCCTTAATTAAAACATTTTCCACTTCCTTTACAGTCATACCTAATCTATCAGTTTTCACCTTTTTCTTGGATTTTTCTTCACCAGAGGGCTTGTCCTTAGAGACTTTTAATTCCTTTGTTCCCTTATGCTTGATTTATCTTACTTCTTCATTTGATTCAGTTTCTCCATCATCTTCAATAGCAACATAGACTCTTGTGCTTTTATCCTTCTTCATCTTTCCTTCTCTTTCGGATGTCTTGGCTTGAGCTTTTTCTGGGCTTGATTTCTTTATAGGACCAAATAAGGGTGTAGATTTCCTTCTAGATCTAGATCTGGTAGAGGATTTTGTCAAACTAGTTGACCCAGTTCTAGCAGGCTCCCCTTTTTCAGCTTGTTCTCTTTTCTTCCTAGCTTCCCTCATTGCTTCAACTAATATTTGATGCTTTCTACAAAAGCTTCAACTTCCTTTCTCACTTTTTGGACTATCGTAGGCTTCTTCAGTTGTGCATGAACTTTAATATTCTTCTCTTCAAAGGTACCAAACCTTTCTTCTGTCAAATCCTGAGGTTTACTCAACAAGTGTTGGGCATACAACTCCAAAATGTGTTCTTCAACCTCATATCCCATAGGCATCATCCAAACTATTCTAGGCTTTACTGCTTCCATCAAACACTAACCAATGTCAACCATGAAACAAATAGTGTCCTTATATTTTTCCACAATAGATTTAGGAATCCTTTCCCTAGCTTGCATTTCACTCTAGAAGCTTTTGAACTAACCCCAGATAGCAGTTTTCCTTGCTCTGCTATCACCAATTCTATATAAGATGTCTCTAATTTGAACAGGTATCAGTCTGCCACCTTCCCATTGCACTTTACCAACTCCTAGAACTTCATTCATGAAGTAGAAGAATAGACATAACAGTATATTTCCATACTTGAAAGAGTTTTTCTTATCCTTCTTGATTTTACCAAGATTTTCAATTAGCTGGCTCCAAAGTAACTCACATAAGTCATATTCTGCATTTTCCTTTATCATTTGATAAGTTGCATAGATTGCAGTACTGGATACAGAGTTATCCTGTCTAGAGTGATAGATTTCATATCCAACAACCATAGAAGAAAATTTTACATCCAATTCAATGATGTCATTAATTGTCATGGCTCTTTTGCCAAAAATGGAACCGGCTGCCTCAGTGACTGTTTGGTTCTTCACATATTTCAACATGGGCAACCCACCGGATTAATTGAAACCAATAACAATTCTTATAGCTTCTCTTGTGATATTGAAGGACTGATTTAACCACATGAACTCAACATGCACTCGACTTAGTATGTATCAAATCCATTCATTTTCGTCGAACACGGGAAACTTCATAATTTGTGTGAACTGCTTCTCTACCAAAGTCTTAAATTCAGGCCTTATACATAGATATTCTCCAACAAAGTGATTTGTGTATATATTTAACAAATGGGAGCTTCCTAACTCCTCAACATTCGCATGAATATATTCCCTAATATCTTCAATGTGCAAAACACCATACAAAATGGAAGAAAATGCACCTGATGGTTCTGTCTCAATAGATTTGAATGGGCACCATTTGATTTTTGGGTGGGGTTTATCCTTAATATCAACAACTAATGGAGTGGCCATTTCCAAAAATCTCAAGTTCATAAGTTTTGCAGATAAATACTTTTTTTTTTGGATTAGGGTTTGTTCGCCGAATCACCTTTAGACTTGTATCTTTCCAAAATTCACTTATAGAGCTCTCCAAACTTCTTCTTCTTGAAAATAAATGTAACGAATGAGGAATAGAAGTAACCTTTTATCATTCATACATCTAACCATTTTATCACAATAAATTATTTTTCCCTAGGTCTTTTGGATACCCTGTTTTCGTAGTCTGTGAGAGAAAATTCTTTTGTGGACCTTCAATTTTGCATAAATTTCCTCCACAAGTATTTCCAAAACATTTGTAGATCATTAATACGATCATTGCAATTTTCCACATTACAATACCAACTACTGGAAAGGGGGTAAAATATTTTCTTGAGAGTTCCCCCAAGGCCAGAGGCCTTAAACTAATTTCTAGAGGCATTTCCAACACCAGATTCTGGTGCGGATTAATTTCCTACATCAGAAACACTCTTTTTCACCCATTTCTTCTTCATTTGATTCCTTATCTCATCCACAATAACTTTTCCTTTTCCCTTATCATCCTTTTTCATATTTTTTCCCTTGGTTTACTGGACCCTTCCTACTTCTACAGAATCTTGCAATGTGGTCGGATTTGTTACAATTATAGCACACGACATTTCTTTTTCCAAACCAATTATTCCATTGATTTTCTCTTGATTTGCACTGGTTAGCAATATGGCCAAATCTATTGCAAGCATAACATCTAACATTTCTATTGAAAAATTTGTTTACAATATTTTTGCATTCAATTGACTTATGACCATACTTATTGCAATTGAAACACTGACCGGAGAATGATGGACCACTTAGGTTCATTATACTTCTACATTGGGAAACCATATGAACAAATTTATTGCAAACAAAACAGTATCCATTGAACTTTTGATCATTTTTTTGTCTTATCGGATACCTTCTAGCTTTGCTCATCTGATTTCTTGGGCTAAATTTCCAATGACCAAATCTGGAGCTTTCTTCTTTCTCATATCCAAGACCTTGCTTGTCACTCCCAATCTTCTGACTTTGAATCAGTTCATCAAGTTTAGCTAAGCTAATCTTGAACCTCTCCTTGTATTCATTTGTAGTAGCAAGTTCATCCCTAAGAATAACAATTTTTCTTTCAAGTTCATTTTCATTATTTCTAGATTGTTGCAATTCAAGCTCCAGCTGATTGAATCCACCATTAATTATGTTGCATTCATCATATTTTTCTTTCAAATACTGAGTAAGATTCTCTTCATTCTTCTTTTTCTCTTCAATCTCCTTGGTCATCCTCATCACAATAGATTCCATCTCATGCTTTAGGATAGCATTATCTCTAGTGAGATTTTCACATTCTTCTATCTTTTCCTTCAAGGCTTGACTTAGGTGATCATCTTCCATGCTTTTACTCTCTTTCTATTTGAGCTGGTCACAAAGATCCTTTCTCTTTTCCTTGGACTTATTAGTTTGATCTTTCGATGATTGAATGAATTTCTCAGCATTCATGAGGCTTGCTTGCAATTCTTGGACTTTAGATTTGGACTGATCAAGGCCATCTAGTGCCACCAAAAGTTGTTGATGAAGACTACCAAAATCTATTGAATCACCTTCCCGGATCTTCCCCAAGATATTAAACTTCTTTTGAGGAACCATGCTCTAATACCAATTGTTGAAATCAAGGAACACTGAGAGGGGGGTGAATCAGTGTTCTGCAAAATTTAACTTTTTTAACTTGATCTTTAAACCAATTATAGCATTGAACCAAAAGAAAGATGCAAGAACACAAGGAAATCAACCACAACAGCATAACACAAGGAGTTTTATGTGGAAACCCTATTAGTAGAAAAACCATGGTGGAGGTTAATCCATAATATGAGTATACTCAAAATAAGTGTTTACAATGGAATGCACATGCATTCAGGCACATTTCCTAGAGCTCACTACTCAAATAAAAAAGGCTTACTGCCCAAAAGAAGACGCGTTGTATTATAGTCACATTCATAGACAACTAGAGTGGATGAACTATGAGATAGCATCTACTAATGCCTAATTATAGTTTCGGTTAAGCACATTGATCGCATTCTTCACATTTTGTTTGATTCTACTCTTGAAAGTCTATCTGCTTTAATCTGAATCACCAATCTTTGTTTTGCTCAAATGAAACTGCACACAATTGATCTATAATCCTTCTAACTCTCACATCATATGTCAAAATGATATGAATAATCAATTATATATATACACAACTAGATATTAGAACAACTACATGTCGACTTTAATGAAATATGAAACATGTACAAACTGTCGGCCCAATCCATAAACAATTGTCAATACAGACCAATGTTAGCTGAAACATAGTAAGGACCCAAAAAAACATGTCTTGAACATGAAACACCTTAAAAAATCATGCCTCGAAGATCCGCAACACGCTATACTCATCTAGTTTTCCTTTCTATATTGTTAGACTAAAAATCAATAAACCAGATCTTTTAATTTGTACACCAATCAATGTGAAGCCTTATGATTCAAAGATAGGATATTAAATACATTGAAAGACCTTCCCTGAGATCCACAACACAAAATGATAACAGGAAATTACATATGATTGAATGTACACAACTCTGTCAAATACCCTGTTTTAGCTTTGACAGTTAACACATATCTTCAATCTAACTTCTATTATAAGCAATTACTCAGGTACGGATGGTATTACTGACTAGGGTTTCCATCAATGACAACACTAGATAATTTGTGCAGTGTCTCTTGCCAATAGTTTCAAGGTCTATAGATCCTATTGAAGTTGCTCAATTTAATGTTATGGACCGTAACACCAAGGGTCTAATGAGATTGTGCTTGGAAGAATCTATTTTAATTAATGTTCATGAAGAGACCTCTACAAAGAAACTATGGAAGAAGCTTGGTGAGATGTATTAGGGAAAATCTTTAGTGAAAAAAAAATTCTTAAGGAAGAAGTTTTATTCCTTGAGAATGGAAGAGGGTGGATGAATTACAAACCACCTAAAAGTATTCAATATGTCGGTGGCTTGGTTTGCATCAATTGGTGTTAAAATAGATGAGGCTAGAGAAATTTCATATCTTGCTTTATTCTTTGCCTGATTCATAGGATTCTTTTGTGATGGCTATTGGGAGTACTTGTGTTATATTGAAGACTGAAGATGTGGTGGATTATTTGCTTTCTAAAGAGATCAGGATGAAGGTATCCATCACTGACAAGGAGGCCCTAAATTTTCTTGGAATACCTAAGGAAAAAGGCAAGAAAAATGAGAAGCGTGACAAATCTAAGTCTAGGGGGAGATTTAAATCTCCTAGAAAGTCTAAAGTTATTTGTTGGAATTGTGGTAAACCTAGACATGTTCATAAAGAATGCAAAGAAGAAAAGAAGAAGAAAAAAAGAAATTTGATTTTGATTCTGAGTCTGAGAAGGAAGATGGTGACAAATTCATTGTAACTTTGGAAACTCCTACAAGTAATGATGTGTGGTTAATTGACTCAGGTGCATATTTTTGTATAACCTTTAATAAAGATTTTTTTTAATATGAAAAATTTGATGGAGGTAAGGTGTACTTGGGTGATGATTCTCATTTAGACATTGTTGGCTATGGTAAAGTTAAAATCATATTTACTGATGGTAGAATAAAAAAGATTAATGGTGAGTTGCATATCCCTGGTTTAGCACGAAATTTGTTATATGTGAGCAAACTAATATATGTGGGTGTGTAGGTAGTATTTTTTGATACAGGATGCAAGATGGTTAGAGGTGCTATGGTGATTGCAAGAAGTGACAGATATGACACATTATATACGCTTGATGCATGCACTGTTGAGTTTAATAGTACTTTTGTGAAAAGCAAGTCTATGGAAGAAGTGAGGGTTTCACCTTCAACAAATGGTCATGGCTTTTGGGTACCCAAGAGTGCTCTTTCTTAGGAAACAAATTTACCTACATAGAAAAATATGTTGTGGCACCAGAGACTTGTCCACATTGGAGAAAAGGGTCCAAGGACCTTGAAAAATAAAAACCTTGTTGAAGGTTTTTCTGATTGTAATCTTAAATTTTATTTCTGTGAGCATTGCATTTATGGAAAACAATATTGTGTCCAGTTACTCGAGTTCTCATAAATCTTGTGGTGTATTGGATCTTATTCATTCTGATATGTTTGGTCTTGTATATGTTCCTTTGATTGGTAAATCCACATATTATATTTAATTTATTGATGATTATAGTAGGACATGGGTATATTTTCTAAAGAGTAAATCTGAAGTTTTTAGTCAATTTAAAGAATTTAAAGCAGTGGTTGAGTTGCAGACTGGAAAGAAAATAAAATTTTGGATTACTGATAATGGAAGTGAATTTTTCTCTAATGATTTTGATAGATTTTGTAAAGATTGTTGTATTCATAAACAAAAGACAACTTTGTATTCTCCACAAAAGAATGGAGTTACAAAAAAAATGAACAAGACATTGAAGGAGAAGGCATAATATTGGGCATAATGTTTACCACATCCACCTCTATAAGGAATGCATTAAAGGATATCCTCGAACTCTAAAATACAAAGGTGTTTTAAAAGTTTTCCTCCAAGGCACGATCGGGGTCAGTGATCAGAGCTACCTCTTACTTTATGCAAACAAATTGAAGTAGGGAGTAAGAGGAAACAACAAAGCCCAAAGCCTAATAGTGATCAAAAATTAAACCATAAAAATGACCAAGGGAAAATCACAAGGGAATTCCAAGGTCTGATGCCTGATGATGATGTCACAAACACCATCGATCGGCATGCCAACAAGACACATGATCTGGAGGGGAAAACAAACTAAGAAAATTGGTGAGAAAAAATAAAATGAGGGAAAAATGAAAAGAAAAAAGAGGAATGTCAAAACCAAACCGAGAACCCAAAAGTAAAAACACAAAAACATAAGAATGAGAAAAAAACCAACAAAAAACATAAAAATGAAACCAAGGAACAAACCAGCAAACCTAAAACCCAAAATGCACACCAACCCTACTAGCCAGCTGAATGGAGAAATTCACAAGTCAAAGGTGAATTTAACCAACCTAGACAGTAGAGTGGCACTTAAGAGGATGAAGGACGAGAATGAAGGAAATGGAAAGTGAAATGAACACAAACCAAGAGGATGTGGACCAAGCAAGCAAACACGAGCACATGAATAGTAAGAATTTAGATGAACACAAACCAAGATGAGAAACCAATCCAGTCAATCCAAACACACACACCCACTCGCACTAAAGAACATGCCTATTTTCCTTAAGAATAATGGTGAAAATTTCTATGGCTCATTAAAAAAAAAAATTGAATCAGTGAATGCAAAAAGGAATGAAGTTTTTAGTCAATAGCCCTTGAATTAACTTCATTAATGGCACACAATTACATGGTTTGGTAGCATTAACTCTTCAAGACAATTGTATTTAACTCATTCTTATTTTTTGTGCCTAACAAGACTAATGTGACGTGCACACAAAACGACAAACAGAGCAAGGAAAAGAAAAGAAACAAAGGAAAAAGAAAAAGGGGGAAAAGACACAACACCCAAAGCCAAAAGAGGGGGAGGGCATTCTACCAAAAAGAAAAAAGGGGCATGAGTGTGAAGGAAAAATACAATGGATATTCATTCCAAACGGATATCTGTTTGGTTTTGTATGTTTTTTAAAGAAATTCAGTTCCTAATAATATATTATGTAATATATATATTATATATTGTAGTGTCAAAAAATGTATCCCTTTAAATTTTCACACTTGTTTGGGCTATCCCTATTAAAATTTGGTTCATTTTTACCTTAATTAGTCCTATTTTGCATCCACAAGCCTAATTAAATGCATTTTTCTAAGGATAATCCTGACATTTAACAAATAGAAAATCATAATTTAATGTTTTTGGTTATGTGTTCCAAATCTAGGCATCTAGGACTCATATGCCTCTTTGGGCACATGGGTCCCACCTATGTCTTGGGACCTAATTTTAAATGTTACATTGAACAAAACACTTCTTGAAGTATGTGTCCCAAGTTTAAGCCATTGGGACTCATATGCCTAACCTAGTATACGAGTCTCGCTTTAACCTAAGACATATTTTAAATCAATTTCTTGGTGGGATTTTATTATCCTAGATCTTGTTGGCAAAACAAGGACACACAACTGAGAGAGGGGGTAAATCGGTTGTGACAAAAACTAAAACTCTCCATTTTAATTTTAACTTGACCTTAGATCTGATGAGTAAGCAATTAACAATAAAGTATCAACACATCAGAGAGACAAATAACACAAATTTTTTTGTGTGGAAACCCTGTTGGGGAAAAACCATAGTGGATGTTAGTCCACAAGATTATACTCTGCTAGAAGTATAAAAGAAACAATAAGGGGAATGCACATGCATTCAGGCACACTTCCTAGAGCTCACTGCTCAATTATAAAGGAGGACTCACTATCCAACAATAGGTTTTGGATTAAAACCATCCAAGATTTGTGAACTGAGAAAATAGCTTCTTCACAAGCCCGATTACAGTTCCAATTAATCTCAACACTTCTTCACACTTCACACATTCTTCTTCACACTCTACTCAACAATTGAATGATATTAGCACATACACACACATGAGAACACAAAGCATCATCACCAACACTAAACTAGTCACCCCTATATATCTGCTACATGAAATTCCATCACTACTTCGTTGGCCAAAGAAAAATAAAATATATTTGTAATGTCGACATAGATTTACAAATAAACTTTTAATGTGAATCCACCAACGTCAGCCACAACATATAGGAGACCCAAATTAATATATCCAACACAAAAATAATTTAATTAATTACACCTTGAAGATCCACAACACACTACCACCAACATGTCGGCCAGACACAAGAGAAATTGAACATGCACACAAAGATCTTCAACCATGAACTCTCTGAATAATGTGGACACACCACAAAGAAAGAGAATGATCTAGAGACAGCATAGAACACCAAGAAACAATAGAGAAGCATCTGCAACAAATGAGAGAACAAGAATTACACCAACTTCATTCAGGAACACTAACAAAGACCAACAACACACTGTCAGACCACAACATACTCAAAACTTCACGTAGATCTCTGAAGCTTCCGGTAGATGATCTAGAAACATTCAACAATAAACCCTTTAATCCACATTAGCTAATCTTCAATGTACAAAACACAACGCCTTCTTCTCTACATAGTTCCATTGGAAACTAGAGATACTTTCAATTACAATTTTCTCAATATCCTCAACATATACAGTCTTCAATGCACCAAATGCTAATAGTGTTGACATCAATGAAAACCGCATATCAGCAACCATATCCACATCCAACAATCTCCCCCTTTGGCATTGATGGCAACACATGATGTGAAAAATACCATCAACCCAACAGACTGACTTCTATACTTCTCACAATTGAAATTCTCTTCACAAGGATTTTTCACATTACACTTCTCCCCCTTTGACATCAATGGAAAAGGTAACCATGACCTTTCCATGCACACATTCTGAACCATATATCCACACATCTAACTACTCCCCCTGAGTATCAGCCATGAAAACATCAATCGAGTCATAATATAGCAATGAAGCTTTCGGATTGATGCAAACAAATGCATCTTTAGTTCTTATCGGGAGGGGTGATTACCCCTACCATCCCTCTAAGATACTCAAAATTATCCTTTGGAAAGGGCTTAGTAAATATATCTGCAATTTGTTCTTTTGTAGGCACATATTCTAGTCTGACTTCTTTCTCATTCACTTTCTCCCTCAAGAAATGAAACTTAATTAAAATATGCTTAGTCTTGGAGTGTAGTACCAGATTCCTTGAGATGTTTATTGCACTTGAATTGTCACGGTATATGGCAATAGGCTCTTCATATATCACTTTGATATCTCTCAGCATTTGTTTCATCCATATCACCTGAGTACAATTATTGGCAGCAGTAATGTATTTTGCTTCAGTAGTGGATAGAGAGATTGAATTCTACTTTTTGCTCAACCAGGCTATTAGCTTCTTCCCTAGGAAAAAAGCATCACCACTAGTACTTTTCCTATCATCTACATCACTGGCCCAATCCACATCAGTATATGCACACAAAGTAAGATCATCATCCTTTGGCTACTAAAGTCCAAAGTCAACTATTCCTTTTAGATATCTAAATATTCTCTTGACAACAGTCACATGTGATTCCTTTGGGTCAACTTGAAATACAGCGACCATACATACAACATTCATAATGTATGGTCTAGTCTGTGTCAAGTAGAGCAATCCACCAACCATTGATTTGTACCAAGTTTGATTTTCCTTTGGAGAATCATCATTATGTGATAGTTTACATCTGGTTACCATGGGAGTACCAACAAGTTTGGATTCATCCATTCCAAACTTCTTTAGTAGCTCTTTCACATATTTGGACTAAGAAATGAAAATCCCTTGGTCCAATTGTGTAACTTGTAAACCCAGAAAGAACTTCATTTCACCAATCATGCTCATCTCAAATTCACTCTTCATTTCATCAAAAAACTCCATGCATAGATTATCATCTCCTCCAAAAATGATGTCATCAACAAAAACTTCTATAATAAATTCCTTATCATGGTCTAACTTCAAGTATAGATTGCTATCAGCAGTACCTTTTATGAATCCAAGCTTCAGTAGATATTTGTCCAATCTAGTGTACCATGCTCTGGGGGCTTGCTTAATTCCATACAAAGCTTTCTTCAATCTGCAAACCATATCTCCCTTGTCTGTTAGTTGGAATCCATCTGGCTATTCAATGTACATTGGTACCAATCACATTTTTGTTTTTAGGCCTAGGAACTAGTAGCCATGTGTCATTCTTTTCAATCTATGTCAGCTCTTCCTTCATAGCTTCCATCCAATGTTCATCTTGACAGGCTTCAGTGACACTCTTAGGTTCAATCTTGGATATCAGACAATATTCTTTTGCAATTTTTCTTCTAGTTTGCACTCCTTTACTCTTATCTCCTATGATTTGACTTTTGGAATGATTCAGCTTTACATATCTTGGAGTTTGGGACTTTCTTGGACTTTTGATTCTTCAGATCTTTCTTCTACTCTTCCACTTGTCTGTGCCTCTGCACTTGTATGAGCTTCTTGACTGACTTGATTTACCAGAACAAATTGAGGTTACTTCACTAGAACATATGGAATAATCTAAAGTAGATTCGGTGTCTGAGTGTTTTTCACTTGACTTGTGTTGTCTTCATCTGAATCATAGTTGCATTGTCTAGATGACTTGATAGAGTTCTCATCAACTTTAACATTTTCACTTTCAACCATCTTTCTCAGTCTTTTATTATAGCACCAATATGCCTTTCTCTTAGTAGAGTAACCTAGGAAAATCCCTTCATCGCTTCTAGCATCAAATTTTCCTTATCATCATCTCTTTTGATAAAACACTTACTTCCAAAGATCTTGAAATACTTAACAGTAGGCTTGTGACCAAACCATAATTCATAAGGGGTCTTACCATATTTCCATTCACATTTACTTGGTTCAAGGTATACACAGTAGTACTTACCACTTCACTTCAATACATCTGAGACACATTTCCTTCCATCATCATGGTTCTAGCAGCATCTAGAATTTTTCTATTCTTTCTCTCTACAAATCCATTCTATTGAGGGGTTCAGGGAGCAGATAGTTGTCTTTTAATTCCATGTTCCTCACAATAAGAGTTAAATTCCTTAGAAATGAACTCACCACCTCTATCAAATCTCAAGCACTTGATTTTCAAACCTTTCTCATTTTCTGCAATAGCCTTGAAGCATTTGAATTTCTCTAGAGCTTCACATTTTTCTCTTACAAAGGAAACCCAAATCATTCTAGAGTATTCATCAATAACCAGCATGAAATACCTTTTTCCATGAATACTTTAGACTCTTGAAGGACCACAAAGGTCAATATGTAGCAGTTCCAGCAAATTATTTGAATGAAAATGTTTACTCTGGAAAGAGACTCTGGTTTGTTTACCCATCTGACATTCCTTACAAATTACATTAGCAGGCTTTACTAATCTAGGTAGATCTCTTACTGCTAGAGCAAAACTTATCTTGATAATGTTGTCAAAATTTACATGACACAATCTCCTATGGCACAATTAGACTTCATCTATCTAAGCAATCAAGTAGCTTCCACTAGCAGTATTCAAATGAAAAATGTTACCTTGTGTTTGTTTTCCAATTGCAATCAAGTTTCCAGAACTCCCACATACCTTACATCTTATGTCTTTGAACTATAGATCATATCCCTTGTGAACCATCTATTTGACACTCAACAGATTATGCTTCATACCTTCAACATAGAGGACATCATTAGTGTTTTCCTTACCACCAAGGCCAATGGATCCTCTACCACGAATCACACCAGCATTGTTATCTCTGAATCTTACAACTACACCATCATATTGTTCCAGACTCACAAATTTGCTTTTGTCACTAGTCATATAATGTGAGAATCCACTATCAATGACCCACTCATCTTTTTCTTCAACTTGACCTACAAGAGCTTTTTCATATTTAGTAAATTTAGTAGCCACAAGACTATTTTCAATGGTAGCAATGAAAGCCCAATCATCTTCTTTTCCATTATCTTTCTCAGATTCTTCATCAATCACTACTTCTTCAGCAAATTCACATCTCTTCAAAAATATAGACTTTTTAGGTTTAGATCTAGGAACTCTTCCAGGACATCTTGAGGCAAAATGACCTATTTTACTACATAAAAAAACTTTTAATAGGTAATACATCTTCATACTTACATTTTCCTTTGCCTTCTTGCTTTGCAATCAGCACTTCCAGTTCTTCTACTTCTCTTTCTTTATCTTTGAGTTGTTTGAGTTCTTCATCATACTTGGATACCTTCCTGGAACTCTCTCCTGAACTATATCTTTGTCTGTTGTTTTCAAAAATAGTAGCCTTAAATGTAGATTTAGTCTTTCATGTGGATTCACCAAACTCACTTATCTCAAAGGCAACAATTTTCCAATCAGCGTATCTCTTGTCAACTTGTTTACTGATCTAAATTCTCCAATAGCATGAACCTTCTGTGGATAGGAAAATTCAATTAGATTTAGAGTTGAAAACAATAAACTAATTAAATCCTATCAAGCACAATAGAGTACGAAACAACACAAAAATCACAATAAGAAGCACAAATGCAAACTGATCTCTGCGCTAACTCAATTTATCTCCATTGCTCTTCTCCACCTGCATGAGAAAGCGAGATTTTGAAGGGTTGACAATGGAAGAATGTTGGATGCTCATTCCTGCAGCATAACGACTTCATAATGAAAATGAAAAATGGAGAGAATGATAGATAGAGATGGAAGATTGATTTTGACAGAGTCTAGATGCTAGATGAATCAACCTCCTCAATGGATTGTGAGAGGCCGAATTTATAGAGCCATGATGTTGATGAAGATAAGATTTGACAAGATTCGGTAAGGATTTGATTTTTGACAAAAGAGGAAATACAACAAGATGAGATAAGATTTCAAAAAAGATAGAAAGATTTCATTTCTTGTTTTAAAGGAAATAAATCTTTAAAAAGACGAGAAGGATAATTGATGAATTATCTAATTAAATAAATTAATTAGATACACATGAATTTCAATTTTGGAAAGAAAGCGAGAATATCCTTTTAGGATTTTATTAATTAAATAAATATTTGATTTATTTAATTGATGTTGGATTTATGATTTCATTAATTAAATAATATAAATTATTTAATTAACATTAGAAGAATGAAATAGAAAGGATTTAATTAATTAAATAATATAAATTATTTAATTAACATTAGAGGAATGGATTGATTATGCATAGGAAGGGAATAAATGAAATTAGTTAAATAAATAAGGTTTATTTAGCTAATTAGATGATGACATGGGTACCTAGGGAAAAACATGCCACAAGATGCCTAAATGATGTAATGTCAAGACAGGTGTTGTAAGAGGACATTTTTGGGTGTCTACACCTTCATTTTGTAGGAGGGAGGCAAGGATTTGATTACTTTAGCCACAATTTCATCCTTATCCACAAAACCACTAGCACATGTAATACCCATCACTATCTCATTTACTCTCTGCATAAAAGAAGTGATATTTTCATCTTCACCCATCTTCAAATTTGCATACTTGCCTTTCAAGATTTGTAGCTTAGCCATATTCACTTATGCATCTCCTTCATACAAAGTTTCTAGTTTCATTCACATTTCATGAGCTGTATTCAAACCTACCATATTAGCCATCTCTAAATCTGTCAAGGCACTCACCAAAGCTTCAATAGCCCTGATATTGCTTTTAGCATCTTTGATCTCATCAGCAGTAGAGGGACCTTTTTGAGGAATGACATATTGATTTTTAGTAATCTTCCAGATAGCATCACCAATACACATTAAGTGACATTGCATCCTAACTTTCCAAAGTGAATAGTTAGAGCCATCAAATCTAGGACTGTCCTTCTTGAATGTTGTTACAATCTCGGATCACCTCAATCTATTAGAATTTATTTAGAGGAACATGCTCTGATACCAATTGTTGTCAAAACAAGGACACACAACTAAGAGGGGTGAGTGAATCATTTGTGACAAAAACTAAAACTCTCCCTTTTAATTTTAACTTGACCTCAAATCTGATGAGTAAGCAATTAACCATAAACAATCAACACATCAGAGAGACAAATAACACAGATTTTTTTGTGTGGAAACCCTATTGGGGAAAAACCACGGTGGATGTTAGTCCACAAGATTATACTCTGCCAGAAGTATAAAAGAAACAATAAGAGGAATACACATGCATTCAGGCACACTACCTAGAGCTCACTGCTCAATTACAAAGGACTTACTATCCAACAATAGGGTTTGGATTAAAACCATCCAAGATTTGTGAACTGAGAAAATAGCTTCTTCACAAGCTCCTGATTATAGTTCCAATTAGGCTCAACATTTCTTCACACTTGGCACATTCTTCTTCACACTCTACTTAGGAATCAAATGATATTATCACATACACACACAGGAGCACACAAAACATCATCACCAGCACTAAACTAGTTTCCCTTATATATCTGCTACACGAAATTCCATCACTACTTCGTTGCCCAAAGAAAAATAAAATATATTTGTAATGTCGACCTAGATTTACAAATAAATGTTTAATGTGAATCCACCAAGGTTGTCCAATATATGGTCGAGACCCAAATTAATATCTCCAACACAGAAATAATATAATTAATTGTATAAGAGAAAATTTGCGCCCTAGGTGCAATTCCCCTTTTTGTCTTATTACACTTTAGAAATTCTAAGTCAGAGGCTTAATTCACTTAAGCCAACTGATGGCGGTCCACTTGGTCCATGTTTTGTGTGTCGGTGGAGGCATTTCTATCAGGGACTCCCATGCATTGTGTAGGCGTTTCTGCAGTGCTCTTAACATCCCTGGAAGATTCTTGCAGCTGAGCCAGCAAAGGCGTTACTCTTCCCATTGGCAACAAAGTTGTAATGCCTCCTTCGACTACCTGACCTGAATATGGTTGTTTCTTTCCTCATTCCTTCATATTCAAGCCTTTGAACTTTCTTTAGAGGTTGGATAGAGGTTGGATGAAAGATTGGGAGAACTCTACCACTTCAAGCTCTCATAATCTCACTCTCACAAGTTCACTTCCAAGCATTCCAAGCATTCCATAGCAGCAACATCACACTCCATCACGTTGGTAGAGCAATTTTGGGACCACACCATTGTAGCAGAGGCTTGAGTTCCTCTCATTTCTCCTCCAAGCAGCCTTGAGTGCTCTTGGTGGAGGTAGTAAGCTTCCCTCTCCTCTCCTCTATCATTTGGTTGAGTAGCATAGTACTATCTTTTGTAGTGCTTGTGTTTATCACTTCTTTATCTCCTTTCCATTGGTTGTCTGTGGAGGTGGGAACACCTAAACTGGGGTCTGACTGAGGCAAGCCCCTATATAGCCACCCCCCAACATTCTCTCTCTTGTTGTGTGTAGGAGAATGCACTTCGAGGAGCTAGCTGGCGAATAGGGTCTTCTATGAGATCGTCTTCATCACTTTGGCTTTGGCATATCTACTCCATCACCTTCACTTATACTTTTGACATTTCATAGTGTTATTTTTTCCTCTTAAAAGTAGCTAAGCTAGCTCGATGAGTCATTTTAGTATGTTTAAACTCATCCTATCCATTGTTTGACTATATGGACCACAACATGTTTCTGAGACACCAGCGTGCCACGCTATAGTCTGAAGTCCGCACTAATGTCCTTGGGCAGAGAGCTCCTTGAGGTGCAGAGTTAGACCTGAAGATCAACTCGCCTATCCCCACATGGAAACCCGGATTGCAAAGTGATGGTAGGATCCTAAAATTCCTCATCATTCTCATCCTCACACCCTAAACATACACCTAGCTAAGTTAGGGCAGCCTCTTGTGTCTCAACCCTCTGTGACCTAGGGTCTTGCATGCGTGGTCCCCCTCTCTTACATTTTTGGTGAACCTGACATGAACCAACTTTTGTTCATCTGTTGGTGTTAAAAATCCCTTTAGATATTTCATGGTTGTTGTGACCTCACTTGTTGTGAAGGTTTATGAGCATCACAACCCAGTCCACAACTTCTGGGCATATTGTGAGGAGAAGTATACGACACCTCCCAATGGATAGAATGAAGGTCTTGTTTGGTATCTCTACAAGTATTTTCTCTGGTCCTGCCATTAGTTTGGTCACGCAGGAACAATTGTTGAGGAATGAGATGGGGTTCACTGATGAGACCGATCACATTCCCACTCCTCCTACATCTCCCATGCCATCTTTGGTGGATAAGCATGAGGTCATTCAAATTCCCATTGATTATGTATCTTCCCTCACTAAAGGATTGGGTGACCTTGAACACCATTTGGAAATAAATACGAAGATGGCTAGGGCCACTCAGGTTGTTACCAAATTAAAACATATGATAGGAAAGGATTGAATGGGCATCGAACTTCTAAGTAGTCTCCTTGGTATTGTCAAAGCATGCGCTCCTTGGGAAACTCTAGGTCTGCATAAGGAGTCACCTTCGAAGAGCCTGAGAGACAATTAGGAGTATCAATGCCTCCTACTTCAGTTTACATGACTGATATTGACCCTTCCATTAATATCCCTTCCATCCCTCATCAACTGGAAACTATCAAAGTGAACAAGGTCTCATTGGGCTTTAGCTTTACCCCTTCTGTCACCTCTTAGGGTGGAGGTTTTGGTAGGATAGGTGGTGGAGGCTTTGGTAGTGGTAGTGGATTTGGTAGCAGAGGTGGTGCTGGTGGAAGTGGTTCTGGTGGAGGTCATCGCGATGGCTCTGGTAGCAGCTTTGGAGGAAGTCACACCGGTGGTGGTTCTAGAAGTGGACCTAGCGAGGGCTCTAGAGGTGGAGGATTCTCTGGCCCTCTATCTTCTAACGACCCTATTCTAAATGCTTTACTTCAGAATATGGGTAAGATGCAGAGTCAACTAGCGAACCTTTCCCAGGCCTCGGCCCAACCCATTTTCTAGCCCTTCTTCTAAGATAGTCCTTTGTCAATCGCTATCTTAAACACTCCCTTCCCTCAAGGAATGGAGATTCCAAATTTTGAGAAGTTTAGTGGCAAGGGGGATCCATAGACACATGTGTCTACCTTTAACACATTTTGCACCGACTTCTTCCATCATGATGCTTTGATGGCTAAATTATTTCCTCGATCTCTCAAGGACACAGCACTCGATTGGTACTATTCCTCGCTTAAAAATTCTATCTTCTCATTCAATCAACTTGTTAACCAATTTCTTAGGCAGTTCCAAGCAAACATCAAGCTGAAGATGACCTTCTCAGATCTCATCCAAAGTAAGAAAGGAGACAATGAGAAGATCATTGACTTCATAGCGCGCTATCAAGTGGTTCTTTCACAAATCTCATACCAACTGCCCGACTCTAATGTGCAAAAGGTATTCATAGGTAACTTACAAAGGCCTTGGCAAGAGAAGTTCACCCTAATGAAACATCCTTCTTTCGCGCATCTATCTGTGGCTTTACGAGAGTACCAACATACAATTGCTCAGTTTAGGGAATATTCCCCACACTCCCATTCTGAAGGGAAATCCATTATATCAATCTCTAGAAAAGGAAAATCTTTTGCGAATATAGTAGTTGTTGCTAATGACAATGGCCTCAGATGTAATTAGAAGTTCATAAAGTTATTAGAATCTTATACCTCCATCTTACAGAAGTTGTTGAGAGATAAGATCATAACTTGGTTGGCCCATAATCCCATTAAGGAACCTTACCCTAACTGACAGGAGCACCTACTGCCAGTACCATTGTGTTAATAGACATGATACCGAACATTGTATGTGGTTGCGACATGAAATACAGGACTGCATCAAGGACAGTAGCATTCATCTCGATGGGAATAAACATAACACAAATAGATCAATGGCAAAATAAAATAGTGAATTGAAAATAACACGAACCCGTTTCTGTCACATTCTACTAACATGATTATCGATCCCATTAATTCTACTTCTCAACCCTAGGCCTATGTAAATATGGTCACAGTAACTTCCGTTGTTTCACCTACATCCGGTTCACCACATTTACAACATAGGATTTACCCCTGAACAACAAGCCCTCACCTTTTTACATTCCCGCTCGTATCAATTTTAAAATTGTGACACGAATCTTGATAGACCCTACGAGCCATGTGAATGTTGTTACTCAGGAAAGCTTGGTATTAAAATCACTGCAAAAAGAAAAATATGAAGAAACAAAATCTACCATCCGTACCCACAATGGTATGAATCTAAAACCTTATGGCTCAATCACCTTGTTATTCCTAGTAGGACCTAGGACTGTTGACATAGTTTTCGATGTTATTCAGGAGTCAGACTTGTTTAGAGTGAAGCTAGGCATTCCATGGTTGGTTTCCATGAATGGGATTGCTTTCATTATCCACAAATGCTTAAAGTTTTCCCACGATGGTGTCATGCATGTAGTGCATGATATCAGATATCAGCCTTTGGTATCTCACGGTGGGTATTCATTGGATCACTTTTGGCCCTCTTTGGTCAGTCTACTTCCTCTGAGAACAAACCTGCTTTACAAGAACTATGTGAAGTATAAAACTAGAGGAAAAGGGGAGCTGAAGCTGACCCTTTCGATGACAGAGCGGCTGGTTACCTCCTCTTCCTGGGAAGAGAAGAAGAAGCATGTGCTTATGACTACTCCTTCTCCAGGAGAGAAATAGAAGTCCATGCTAATCCCTTCTTCCCCCAGTGAAGGTAAAGAGGAGGTTACACCATCCAATCCCTCTTCCCTAAAGAAGGAGGAGAAGTCCATAGCAGCTCCCTCTTCTTCCCGTAAAGGTAAAGGGAAGATGACCCTTCCATGAACTACCCCATCCTCTCCCCTTTCCTGGGAAGAGTACTAGATGAGCAAGCCCAGTGGCTATCCGTTAAATATGATGATTCCTCCTTGGCGTAGGCCTACTATTAGAATCATGGATCTTCCTAATGAATTTCTAGGACCATGGTACTACTTGTATGGTAGAAAGAAAGGTTCTCACAGATAATTCGATCCGCGGCCTCCTACTACTCCTACTCTTAAGGTAGTGAGCAAAAAGAGGCCCACTACCAAGGCTCTCGAGTCAACTCCTCCCATCTCTTCTCATCCTACTCCCCTTGATCCTACACAGGAACCCGTTCCTCCACCCGAAATAGTCATAGTGGATGTCCCTATAGTTGAGCAGGAAACTCCTATCCCTTTGCAAGCTACGGCTTCTAATTCTAAGAGTCGTAAGAACCACCTTGCACAAGAGTGCAATCGCCAGTGAAAGGCTCTCCTTGCCTAGTAGTCCCATTATGGGAAATTTACATAAAAATGGGCCTCCTAAAGATGGAATCATTAGCTTTTTAAGTTATCAAAAATCAACTAAAAGATAACATCAACTTGTATGGTGACATCATCCAAAATAAAAATAAAATTATTTATTTTATAAAATAAAACTTTCTAAAATCTTATGAATTAACTCATGATGGTTAATTTAACTCTACATATCCTATTCTATCTCATTCGTCTTTCTAAATATAAAATATTCTCTTTTTTTTTTAGATTTATATTCTTAAGTTCTATTATAGAAATTTTTTATATTTAAAAAAAACCAAAAAAAAGTTGGACAAAATAAAATAAAAAAAAAGAAAATTGAAACTGTTGGAAGGAGAAAAGTTTGAGAAAATCACGAAACTGTGGAAAAAATAATTGGAAAAATTAAAAATTAAAAACCAAAAAAAATTGCAAAGGAAAGAAAATGAGAAAATCAAAGAGACTGGAAAAAAAGATATCCCTCAGCATACTTTTGTAAATATACATATACTATTATAAAACCTATAAATGTGTTTATTTAAATAAACATACATAACATAATAAATCTAAATCTATAAAATCATATATATAAAAAATAAAATACTAAGTAATAAATAAAATATCTAAAGTTACTTTTACTTTGACACTTTTTAAATAAAAACAAATAATCAAGAAAAGAAAGTGAACTTGACTTTTTTAATAAATTATAATAGAAATATAACTTACCAAACTTGAGTTTAAGAGTTTTTAAATAAAAAATAAATAATGAAGAAAGTGAACTTGAGTTTTTCAATAAATTATAATAGAAATATATGTTACCACTTTTAAAAAATCATGGAATTCAATTTTTTAAGGAATTATAATAGAAACGTGTGTCCCCACTTAACTCATGTAGTTAAGTAATTTATATTTTTTATATTTAAATAATTTGTATTATATGAGATAATTTTATTTTTTTTAGAGTTCCTTAGGAGGCCCATTTTTTATGTAATTTTTCCCTAATGCACTTCATAATAGAAGGAAGAAGAAACGACCACGCCCACCTCAAGGCCCTTTGTAGCATTGTATTCCTCTACTCCTGTTGTATCCTTCCTACCTGATCCATTCCCAGCTCCCATTGTGAGCATGAAATCACCTAACCCTAATCGGGTACAAGTGTTTATCTCTCCTTCAGTTGAGTTGCCTTTGCTGATGTCCATTCTGAATATTCAGCCCTTCCCAAAACATGTGGATATGGTTAACTCTTTGGTTGTATCCACTACGGTTATGTCCTCTTCCTCCTCTATACCTCTAGCTTCGTCTGTGGGGAGTTCATCTCCTCCTGTGAAGAAGAAGGCAGGGGATATTCCTTCTCACAATAAAGGATGTAGGAAGAGCCTACCTTCACAAGGTGGTCCTATGATGACCCACTATGTCCTTGTGACAAAACCAATCCTAGCCTCTCCTGAGTTCCTCACCGCTCCTGAATCATTCAACGAGCCAAGCGTTGGATCCCAGGTGCAGCCTATCCCATCCACTGAAATAAGACATAGCACTCCCATGGGGTGCATGTTCAACTCTATGGATGAAGTCCTGACCTTGTTGGCAATCTTCACAAAATTGCTGACCCTGACTCCACAAGAGCTTGGTGGAGAGGACCTTGAGGGGCCCTCTTCCTTGGCCCTTGTTGTGAGAGGGTCGGATGCCCCTCCTTTTAACATTTTTCCTTTGCAGACTCATCCTCCTTCCCCTTACAAGTATTTGGATTAGGAAGTAGATGACCACTTGGCTGAGTAGTGCTAGGAGGAGACCCTTTTTTCTTTTCTTGATCTTGTGTGTAGGTGTGTGTGTCTTGTAATGTGTTCCCTCATACTTGTCCTATATGTGCTTGGATGACCCTCATTACCCTTGTTGGTGCTTGGATACAGGCATGGTTTTTGTGTCGTAAACCTACTTCTATTTGTACCTTCATTCTCCCATGTTTGTGCTTGATTTTCGGTAAATTGGGGACAATGCAAAGCGTTGGGGACATTTAGGCTTTCGTTCCATGTTGACCCAATTTTTTAATTTTTACTTTGTTTTTCATACATTCTTCTTGATCTGGTTGGGGATTGATGATCTTTCACCTTGCATTGTGATTACCTACTATTATATGAGCTTGGACAGATCTGACCCCGCTAAACCATATCCCCCTATGCCCTTTGTTTGTGATTTTTTGCTTTTTCTTTATCTTTCTCTCTTCTTTTCTTGAGTTGTCCCTTCTATGTGTGACAAAATTCTTTAACACTACAACTTTGAAAAAATGAATTTGCCGCTAATGAATCTTTTCTTGAAAGTCCTCGCAACACCCTTTCCTTGGAAGTGCATTCCCAACATGGAACTCTAACGAAATATATTTCCTTCATCATGGGTTTGTAAAGAAAAGACTTGAAGACCTTCCTCCAAAGTGGGGACTGTTTTGACTTCCTCATGCGTGGGGGCATGACCTTCCTTTAGAATTCCTTGATGAAGTGAACATCTTTCGAAAGGATCCCTTGATGACAAATCACTCTAAGATGGTGACTTTTGAACTGTGTGTCCCCTAAGTGGACGCCCTCTAATTTCACGGTGAGTTCCTCAAGGACCCTTCCTTCAAAATCCTTTGTAAAGAATGAGCTCTTACATGTTTTGTCTGGGGGCAGCCAGACTAGACTTGTTCCATTCATCCTTTTCACGTCTATCTTGGGGGCAGCCTAACTAGACCTTGCTATTTCAAATTGTGTGTCCCTTGAGTGGACCCCTCTCCTTTTGAAGGGTTCCCGAGGGACCCCTTTGAAATTCTTTCGGTCTGCATGACCAGCTGCTTTAAACATGTTCTATCTACGGGTAGACATTTTTTCGGTTTTAGATGTGTTCTATCTGCAGGTAGAAGCATCGACGCTTTTAGATGTGTTCTATCTATGGGTAGACGCATCGATACTTTAGACATGTTCTATCTATGAATAGACATGTTGCCACTTCTAGATGTGTTCTATCTACAGGTATACGGATCGATGCTTTAGACATGCCCTATCTACGGGTAGGCATGTTGCCGCTTTTAGATGCATTTTATCTGTGGGTAGGCGTATCGATGCTTTAGACACACTGTATCTGCGGGTAGATGTGTCACCACTTTTGACATGTTCTATCTATGGGTAGACATGTCACCTCTTCCTGACTCTACAGAGTTTGCTTCCTTGGGGCTTCCTCCATGCGAGAGATCTTGGAGGTTTCTTCCTTGCAAGTCTGCAGGCCTGCAAGGAACTTTTTTCTTCCAACTTCATAGTTTTGAGTAACTGTGGAGTCCTTTGTTTTCCTTGCATCTTCAGGTTCCCCAGATCACGGTCTGCTTCCTCGACGATTCAGGTATACTTTTCTAACCCTACTCTCTTCTTGATCTACTTTACCGAGTACTCATCAGTACTCGTGCTCCTAAAGTGGGGGAAAAATGTATAAGAGCAATTTTTTTCCCTAGGTGCAATTCCCCTTTTTGCCTTATTACACTTTAGAAAATCTAAGTCGAAGGCTTAATTCACTTAAGCCAGCTGATGGCGGTCCACTTGGCACCTATTTTGTGCATCAATAGAGGCATTTCTATCAAGGATTCCCACGTAGCGTGTAGACTTCTGCATGGTGCGCTTATGTCTCTAACAGATTCCTACGATTGAGCTAGTAGAGGCGTTACTCTTCCCATTGGCAGCGAAGTTGTAACACCTCCTTCGGCCACCCAACCCGAATATGGTCATTTCTTTCCTCATTCCTTCATATTCAAGCCTTTGAACTTCCTTTAGAGGTTGGATAGAGGTTGGATGAAACATTGGAAGAATTATACCACTTCAATCTCTAATACTCTCACTCTCACAAGCTCACTTCCAAGCATTCCAAGCATTCCATAGCAGCAACATCACACTCCATCACGTCGATAGAGCAAGTTTGGGACCAAACCATTGTAGCAAAGGCTTGAGTTCCTCTCATTCCTCCTCCAATCAGCCTTGAGTGCTCTTAGTGGAGGTGGTAAGCTTCCCTCTCCTCTCCTCTATCATTTGGTTGAGTAGCATAATACTATCTTTTGTAGTGCTTGTGTTTCACTTCTTTATCTCCTTTCCATTCGCTGTTTGTGGAGGTAGGAACACCTAAACGGGTGTCTGACTAAGGAAAACCCCTTTACAGCCACCCCCCAACATTCTCTCTCTTTTTGTGTGTAGGCAGATGCATTTCAAGGAGCTAGCTGGAAAAAAGGGTCTTCTACGAGATCGTCTTCATCAATTTGGCTTTGGTATATCTACTTTATCACCTTCACTTATTCTTTTCATATTTCATAGTGTTATTTTATCCTCTTAAAAGTAGCTAATCTAGGTTGATAAGTCATTTTAGTGTGTTTAACCTCATCTTAGCCGTTGTCTGACTGTATGGACCACAACGCATTTTTGAGATGCCAATGCATCATGTTGTAGTCCAAAGTTTGCGCTGATGTCCTCAGGTAGAGAGCTCCCTGAGGCATAGAGTTAGACCCAAAGATCAACTCACCTAGCCCCACATGGAAACCCAAATTACAGAATGATTGTAGGATCCTAAAATTCGTCACCATTCTCATCCTCACACCCTAAACATACACTAAGCTGAGGTAAGTTAGGGCAGCCTCTCATGTCTCAACCCTTCATGACCTAGGGTCTTGCATGTGGTGGTCCCCTTCTCTTACATAAATTACACCTCAAAGATCCACAACACACTACCACCAACATGTCGGCCAGAAACAAGAGAAACTAAACATGCACAAAAAGATCTTCAACCACAAACTCTCTGAATAATGTGGACACACCACAAAGATAGATAATGATCTAGAGACACCATAGAACACCAAGAAACAACAAAGAAGTGTCTGCAACAACTAAGAGAATAAGAATTACACAAACTTCATTCATGAACACTAACAGAGACCAACAATACACTATCAGACCACAACATACTCAAAAATTCACGTGGACCTCTGAAGCTTCCAATAGATTATCTATAAACATTCAACAATAAACCCTTTAATCCACATCATCTAATCTTCAACGTACATAACACAATGCCTTCTTCTCTGCACAGTTCCATTGGGAACCAAAGATACTTTCTTTTACAGTTTCTCAATACCCTCGACATATATAGTCTTCAATGCACCAAATGCTAATAGTGTTGACATCAATGACAACCACATATCAGCAACCATATCCAGAACATCCAACAAATTTGATGTCAGGTTCTAGTGTTGTAATTTTGGGAAATTCGACATAAACATGTATAAACACAAGGATACTTCATATAATCTCTCCTAGCAAATTCAAGTGATCTTATGAGCATTCAAGAGTGCATTCAAGCGCTGATTATCAAGCATTTTGGAGCATCAATTCAAGATTCAAGCATCATTTCAAGATCTTCATGCATCATGTGTGTTTGTGAGCCAACATGTTGATGTAGCATTTGTGATCCAAGTTCAAGCATTCAAATCTATATCAATTTTCATGATCAAGATCAACATCCATTAAATCCAATTCATACAAATTATAAATCTACACCCCAAGGATTCAACAAGGTTTGGATTTGTTACATTCATTTGTTCATTCATCATTCCTTCATGTTATTTCAATTCATTTCAAAGTTTAATTACTAAAATAGGGTCTAACTGAGGTAGACCCCCATCAACTAACAAAACAACATTTATCTCTCTCTTGTGTTGTGTATTTTGTATATTTAGGTGAACAAGACTCATTCACCCAACCTGGAAATTTAGTCCTTCATATAGCCTTTCGATAGCATTTGATTGCGTTAGCTCGAAAAGATACTCAAAAAAACCTAGAGTGGGATTCATACGCCCAACCTGGCATATTAGTCCCATTACAATTTATGATCATCATTCAACAGATCTTGATCAACTCTCAAAAGATTCCATATTCTACCCAAAAAGCCTAGACTAGGACTAAACTACCCAGCCTAGTGTATTAGTCCCAGTGAACTTCAAAAGGCATATTTTCAAGGTTTTTAGACCTTGTTTAGACATCTTCACTCCTCCAGGTACTTTTTTGTTTCATTTTTTTTATCAATTTGATTCTATGTTTTCAAGTTTTTATGGTTTTGTGCATAAGCTTTTGCATTTCTCCTTTGAAGTTTCATTTAATGGTGAACCCCCAATTAATCACACAAGGAACCCTTACCCCATTCCTCAATCAACCCAATTGGCTGAGGGATCTAGGTTCCTAATGAACTAAAGTGTGAAATAGGTCCCAAAGTTCCATCTCCTAAAAGATGGACACCTATTTCCTTTGGTTCATTTTGGTGAACTCAACCTTTGGACCCTTGAATTTCTAATTTGGAGAACATTGTATTCCTAGATCTAGTTTACATTAAATTTGCATTAGTTGAATTGCATTTAGGGCTTCTAAATATTGCATTAGTGAAAAGTGCATATAGGCTGCATTTTTGTGTTTTTCATCATTCAATTTCATTGGAAAACTATGCTTGCAAACAGTCAACTGAGCATACAACCTAGACACCTTAAAATCAACTTAGAATTTGCTAAATCCGGTTGTAAAACCATAATTGGGACTCATTCGCCCACTTGGGAAATTTAGTCCCAATATAGGTCTTTTTTTTAGATTTATGGGTATTTTGTGCTCTTTATTTTCACTATCTGAAACTATCAAAAACCCTAAGTGGGACTCATATTCCCATCTAGGCGAATGAGTCCCTGGAGGCCTACAAAAATCAACTTTTATAAGCTTTCTAGTGATTTTTTGTACTTCCTCATCTTGTTGGTAACCTGTAGTATCAGTTTGGAAAGTTTCAGGAACTTTTTTTTTATGCATCTAGGTCAAAAATATCCATTTAGTGTAGTCATTTTTGAATCATTCCAAAGTCATTTCAGTAAAAAAATCATCAGATATGAAAATGTTTACATTTCTAAAAAAATTCATTCTTGCATACACAATGTTTATGTTCATGACACTTTACATAAGTTTGATAAAAGTACTTTTCATGTTTGGATATACATTGTTTACATTCTTGAAGCATTACATAAGATGGATAAAAGTACTTGTAATTTTTGAGCACACAATGTTAGTATCTTACCTTTCTAAGCACGCTAATAAAAATTTCATCCCTCCTACTTGCAAGAATGCTTTAGTGAAAAATGATGCAAGCATAGATAGTCATGACAATCATAATTTTTCATCTCCTGATACCTCTCCTAGTAGTGATGAAGGTATCTTGGTGAAAGAAAATACAATCATTGAGAATCATGAAATTCTTGTTTGTCCTCCTCCTCCCCCTTGGAAAGATATTATGAGACAAGAATATGAGATCATTAACACATTCCTTAACATCACTTTACCTAGTGAGAATTCTTTAGTGATAGAGGACATGTTGGTGTTAAGATATACAATGATTGAGAGTTATAATATTATTTCTCTCCTTCCTAATTTCCTCAAAATTTGGAAAGATCTATTTGAACAAAAGGATCCAATCATTAGTGAGCATGAAAACCATAGTTGTTCTTCTCTTGATGCCTCCCCTTTTTGTGATGAAGTCATTTTACAAAATATAGCCATGGAATGTGAAGAGCCTCTTGTTTGCTTCTCTCCTAAAATCTCTCCTACTAGGGTAGATATTATGGCACAAGAGAATGAGACCTTAGAGAAAAAAGATGAAATCATGGACAATCATGACAATCACATTTTTTCTTCTCCTAGTTGTGAAGAAGTTTTTTGGTGTTAGAAGATCAAACCAATGAGAGTTGTGAGAGTCCTATTTTTCCCTCTTCTCTTAAGGAAAACATCATTGAACAAGAGAATACCATCATTGATAAGTAAGAAAATCCAACCATAGATGACTCCCTACTTCTGATGAAGTTATTTTAGAGGAACCAACATTTGAATGTCATAAAAGTCTTTTTATTTCGCTCCTAAAAACCCTCCTACTAGGGAAGATATCATGATGGAATAAAATGATAACATGGACATGTGTCTTTCAAGCAATACTGATGCGTCTTCCTTATATGAAGATTATGAAGTGACATTAAACTCCCCTTCACTAAAATATCATGAAAATAAGGATAAATTTGGTGAGGTTGTGAACATTAGAACTCCCTTGAGTCATTTAATTCTTAGACATCCTAGAGATCCTTTAATTATTGCACCTCTTGAGGTTAAACACATCCTTTACCCACCCTCAAACCAACCACAAACTCAAAACAAACCCGTCCTCATTCTTGAACCACCTAAGAAGAATATGTCACAGCAGTTGAGTTACAATACCGTTTCTCATACATATAACACTAGAAACAATCCACAACCAAGCCAAACAACTCCAACATCCCTCCCATTACCTCAACCTATATTTCCTAGTGCCCCTCATTTTCCTTTACATAATGGAAAGGAGTATGATCTTTTTGAACAACTTAAGAACACTCCTACTAAGATATCCTTATGGGACCTTATTCAAGCCTCCCATCATTATCATAACATGATTCAAAATTCCTTACAACAAGTTCCTATCCCCCTAACGTGCAATCAAAGATGTGGCAGCCCAAATTCAAGCTATAACTTTGGTCCACTTAGGAAATACTTTACATCAAGATGAGTTACCTTCGTTATAAGTGTAAAAACAATACGAAGCTTTCATGATAATAGCTATTTTCAATAGGAAAGGGATAAATGAACCCTTGTTGACAATGTCTCAGCTCTTAATGTGTGTAGTGTAACCCTTTTGGATAATCTTGGCATCGATAAATCAAGAATTGAACCTAATTCCTTATTGATTCAAGGATTTGAAAATGTAGGAAAACAACCACTTGGAGTGATCACATTACCTATTACAGTTGACAGAGTTACATTACAAAGCCTAATCCATGTTATGCCTCGTGATCTTTCATATAATCTACTTTTACGAAGACCATGGATTCATGAGATGCATGTGGTGCCTTCAACTCTTCATTGTATAATGAAGTATATCTATAAAAACAAAGTGTATACAATAAAATATGACCCTAGACCGGATAGTTGTTTGAACATTAAGAAAGGCAAGGAAAATCTAGTGTAGGGGCACCCTTATACACTTTGATGCAATTTTGGGTTATATTGTGAAACTTTGGTTTTTTGATTTTTTTTGGTTTGATTGATGTAAATAAGTTCATTTGAGACCATCCTAAGTGGTTTAAGACCATTTTTTTTCATTAGGTGAAATTTAGGAAAATACTATAAAAGTTGCTAAAAGGTTGTCAATGTTGTAATGACAACTTTGCAAATTTGTTACCCAATCAGTTGTGGGTTGGTTGGAGGTCTAGAAATGGTTGTAAAATCATAAATATGTGTTGTAAACATGATCTCAAGGTTGGTAGGATTTTGAATGAAGAAAACTTCAATTTTTCATCCTCTAAATTGTGTTTTTTCTTGAAAATTTGATTGTTCTATCACGTTGTATGGACTTGTACTTGTTGGTACGGTCTAAAATTTTATTGGAAAAGTTGTATGGGTTCATCATCTTTCCAATGTTTTTTTTTTTGACTCAAATCCATTGGGTTTTGAAGGAGATATTTTTATTTTTGTAAAAATTGTCACAAACCCTACCTAGGGTTTCCAGTCACTGAATAAAATGTAGAGGGTAGAGATTCCACAATGAGAAAATGATATAAACTTTTGGAATGATCTATCCTAATTTCATCTACATCCCTAAAAGGTTGGAGTACATGATTCTCACAAGAAAAAAAGAAATGTTTGATAGTATGCCTTTATACTCTCATTGTAACAGTTCAAAAACCCCACATGATGGTTGCTTGAACAATTCCTTACACTATTTCATAAAGTTGTGTTTGCTAAACCTTGTGTAATGTTGTGGAGATCTGATACAGGCCATGGGTATCATTGAGAATTCATTTCCCTTATTGGTTAGGTGTATGTGCTTGAACACATTTTGTGTCAACATTCCATTGTTTAAGGGTATGAGGCATGATGCATAACAAGTGTTAAATTTGGTTCAGAGTGATTGAAACCTATGAAGAGTGTTAAAACATGTCTACACAAACCATTACTCCCCGGCTTCATGTTTTTTTTCCTTCCTTGAATTTCAAAGATTCTAAAGGGTCAATGGTGACAAGGTGTACTAAGATAATTTCAAGATTTTGTTTCAATGAACCTTTGTAGTAAGTGTGTGTGTGTGAGACAACCAAGTTGTGTTAGATTCCTCCACTGATCTACATCAAAATCCTTTGAAAACATTGACACCAACTATACAAGTGGAACCCATGCAAGAGAAATACAAAGAAAAGCATTTTGAAAAAGTTACAAAGTTATTGGAAGATGATTGGGGTTCCTTAGATTTCACACCAACATTCATGGGACAATACAAGAGCATAACAAAAGAGTTTGAAAAGAAAAAAGAACCAATGATAATTTCAACAAAAAATTCAATAGATTCTTCGAAAGCATCCACTTCAACCACTTTAGAAGAAAATATAGCATACACAAAAAAATTAGATGAAGTTAATTATGAGCAACCATCGAATCTAAAAGAAATGAAAAATATTTATGGAAGAAGTTATGAACTTATGACACAACTTTGTTTTAGTGGAAAAGCATGTGGTGCTAGAGAACAAGGCATCTATGTCCCATACAACCTAACACACAAGAAACCACTAGTAGTCTTGATTATCATTTGAAAGAAATGAAAGAATCAAAGAAACCCTCGCTTAATATCACTTTCATCACACAAAACACTAATGATTCAAATTTGTTAGATTTTACACCCTCCTGTAAAGGAGAGCACCAAATCTCACAATATAAGGAGTCTTGTGTAAGTTTGACACCTCATAACTTTAAGCAAGAGATATCCTTGTCACAAAATAAAGGAGCATCTACTACTTCTGGTCAAGAAAGTATCTAGTTGAGACTCCTCCAAGATGGTTTGATATCTCCCTCCAAGAACACAAAAGAAATTTTACTACAAGAATTCCTTTTATGTGTATCTAGAGTTCATAATCATTCTACTAATGAATATAAGGCTTTGAGTAATAAAAATCAACATCTTAAGGATTGTGGCACTCTTCCTTGTGTTGAAGCTCCTAGTTCCTCTAATTGATATTGATTTCCATGTTTCTCATCAATCATCTCAACTCTTCCTTGTCTTGCACTAAGTGGGGGAAAGGGGTTAGGTATCCTTGTCCTCATCTAGCACTTGTCATTGTCTCTTTTGGCTAGTTGACCACCTTCCATGTATATATAAGAGCAAGCTTGGATGTGGATGGCATGCCTTAAGTTGTTTCATATGTGGTGTGTTGAGTTATTTTTAGTTGTTGCATTTTGGGGGGAAACCCCTTATCCATGATGTTTAATTCGGGAACATATATGACTATGCATAGGGATTTTTGAATAAGCTCTCATGTCTTCTTCATTGGCTACTTTAAAGTACATTTCTCATAGCAATGGTGCTAGCAATCGCTTTAAAGTGGGGGCATACATTGACATTATCTTTTGACATTTCTATGTTTCATTGTACAATTTTATTTCTTCTCACAATGTTTCCTTTTCTTGGTGGTTTCATTGGGTTTGATTTTCGCTGAGAATGTGATATTTATTTAATTTTTCCTCTCTTGGACACATTTGGCATGATGCTCCCTGAGGAGGGACCTTACATGAACTAAGCAAATTCCCTTTGAAAAAATCTTTAATTGCATGTTATTCATAAGCTCCAAGTTTCATGTTCTGTGGAACCTTATAAAAGTTATCAGGAGGTATAGCTTTGGTATGGTTAGTACGTATGGGAGTCGACCACAAACATGATTTTCCCATAGCCACTTTCTTGTTGGTTTGGGTACATACCAGCCACGTGCATGTGTGTCTCACCTATTTGGGGGCTCACCTAGTGGATACTAGATTCCACTAGCCCTTGTAAGCATGTGTATTATTTGTATATTGGACATCGTGTTCCACTTGTGAACATTTTTTGGACAAACAGCTTAAGCTTGATCCACATCGAGTTGGACAAATAGTCAAGGCTTGATCTACCCTCTTTTTGCTTTCCTTTTCTACTTTATGTCTTTGATAGCGTATGCTTGTATCTTGTTGTTGCTTCATATATCATTCACATGTGTGTTCTTTTGTGCCTATGTTGGTTTTCCATAGGATCTTAATCCTAGGGGCTTGATCATCCCTCTTGATCATTGTCATTCTATCTCACTAGCATTGGTACACTTGGAGCCCTCTTGATGTGAGTTTTTCTACTTTAGTGTTAGTTTGACACAAGGTCATCCTCTCACTAAAGTGGGGGCTAAATGTAGTGTCAATAAATGTATCCCTTTACATTTTATCACTTTTTTGGGCCCTCCCTATTAAAATTTGGCTCATTTATGCCTTAATTGGTCCTATTTTGCATCCACAAGCCTAATTAAATACATTTTCTAAGGATAATCTTGACATTTAACAAATGTAAAATCATAATTTAATGTTTTTGGTTGTGTTCCAAATCTAGGGATCTAGGACTCATATGCCTCTCTGGGTGTATGGGTCACACCTAGGTCTCAAGACCTAATTTTAAATGTTACATTGAACACAACACTTCTTGAAGTATGTATCCAAGGTTTAAGCCACTAGGACTCATACACCGAACATGGCATATGAGTCTCACTTTAACCTAGGACTTATTTTAAATTAATTTCTTGGCAATATTTTATTATCCTAGATCTAATGTTGGCTTGTAGTGTTGTAATTTTGGGAAATTTGGCATAAACAAGTATAAATACAAGGCTATTTCACATAATCTCTCCTAGCGAATTCAAGTGATCTTATGAGCATTCAAGAGTGCATTCACGAGTTCATTTTCAAGCATTTTGGAGAATCAATTCAAGATTCAAGCATCATGTCAAGTTCTTCATGCATCATGTGTGTTTGTGAGCTAGCATGTTGATGTAGCACTTGTGATCCAAGTTCAAGCATTCAAATCTATATCAAGTTTCATGATCAAGATCTACATCCATTAAATCCAATTCATACAAATTGCAAATATACACCCCAAGGATCGAACAAGGTTTGGTGAGTTGTTACATTCATTTGTTCATTCATCATTCCTTCATGTTATTTCAATTCATTTCAAAGTTTAATTACTAAAATGGGGTCTGACTAAGGAAAACCCCCATCTACTAACAAAAAAACATTTTTATCTCTTTTGATGTGTATTTTGAAGATTTATGTGAAAGGGACTCATTCACCAAACCTAGTGATTTAGTCCCTGATATAGCCTTTTGATAGCATTTGACAATGTCAGATCTGGGTTCAGAAGACTCAAAAAGATAATTCAAAAAACCTAGAGTGGGACTCATGTGCCCAACCTAGCATATTAGTCTCACCACAATTTTTTATCATCGTTCAGCATATCCTAATCAACTCTCAGAAGATTCTAGATTCTTCCCAAAAACCCTAGACTAGGACTAAATCACCCAACCTAGTGTATTAGTCCTAGTGCACTTATTTCATGGTTTTCAGACCTTGTTTAGACATCTTCACTCCTCCAGGTACTATTATGTTTCATTCTATTTAGCAATCTGATTTTATGTTTTCAAGTTTCTAGGGTTTTGTGCATATATTTTTGCATTTCTCCTTTGAAGCTTCATTTACGGGTGAACCCCTAATTAATCACACAAGGAACCCTTACCCCATTCCTCAATCAAGTCAATTGGTTGAGGGATTTAGGTTCCTAATGAACTAAAGTGTGAAATATTTCCCAAAGTTCCATCTCCTAAAAGGTGGACACCTATTTCCTTTGGTTCATATAAAATGCATATTATATATTATATATTATATATTATTATATGAAATATTAATAATAATTATATATTATATATTAATGACAATTATATATAATATATTATATATTATATATTTATTTTTTAATGATTTCATTATAAAACGGATATTTGTTTCTAACAGATATCTGTTTCAATGGATATCCATTTCAATCTGGTTCTACCATGGCAACACGTACTTTTTATCTAACCCTAGTAAAAATTCAAAGTGAAATTTCACGTTTTTGGGGAAATGAAAAATACTTTTTTTCATATTGTCACTTTTTGGACCCCCACGATCCTGCACTCACCCAACCCTTTAAAAGTATTCTTAAATGCTTTCAATCAAGATAGAAAAAGTAGTCATCAAGAAATTTGGTAAATCATAGAGAAAATGTGTGCAACCAATAATACTAGATCTACACGTTAGAGGATAAGTTTGTTTGCATATAATTTTTTTATACAAGTGGACTCAACCTAGAAAAAAGCATAAATTTTATATAAACTCTAAGGTAAAACACTAACAAAGAGGTCATATTACTAGTATCAAGACAATCTAGATTCTACAACTATAATAGAGTTATTCATCTTAGAGCCTAAAGTGAAGTGACATTGACCTTCTTCACATTTACATTTCTAAGCTATTATTTAATGTTTCAACTTCCCAATATTTATGCACATGACTAATAATTAATTAATTTAGGTTATGTTATGCTTAAATATGTATGCATCTAATTGGATTGGTCTAGATTAATCTTAGGGAATTTTTATTTTCCTTTAAATTTTTGGTAAACCCCTCTAATCTCCCTAGGGTTTTACTTTATGAATTATATATTTATCATGCTAGGGTTTTTAGATCTATATTTTTAAGATACAATATTATTTCAAATCTTGGTAGGGTTTGTGTACCGTTCATTACTAAATTATTGTTGCACCTTCTAGGTGTACACTTGATTATTTTGTTATATCTTTACATACGCTACCCATAATTTCCTATACCATTGGGGTTTCCTAATCTTCCATTGAGAAGGAACGCTCATTTAAAAACTAACATGGTAATCCAATGTAATGAAATTGAGGTATATTTTTATGTTGGTGTTTAGAACAACAATAATTATTATGATCATACTGCTCATATACACAACCATGATTTTATAAATAATCTTGCTAGTTTGGGAAATGCTAAAAATCCAAAAAACTAGTCGATATGATTCATAATGTATTTATCAAAACAAATTGAGTTAAAAATATTAAGTTGTTAGTGCTTTAAGATTGATTCATCTACTATGGATAGGGAACCTACCTCATTTTCCTCCTCTATACCATTAATTCATCTTCTACAAATACTTCCACAACCACTATTCATCCATTAATGTCACCCATACTTATACTAGTGTGCCACCACATAATTTTTAACCTTTCTCCATCCTCCCTCCTCCTTATGTCTCCCTCCTAAATATACCCCCATAAGATACCCACATCCTTCATAATGTATTATGCTTCTATATATATCTCATATACTACTATCCCACATATTATTGCCCCCCTTGGTTATGCCACTACTACATATATTATCTCTCATTCTATATGTATATCCCTCATTCCACATATTTATGCATATCCATGAAATCCCTAAATTACCTATCCTCCTCTATGTCTCTTTCCCTACCTATCACCACTTCCTTTCCTCTCGCCTCCCACAAAAATTCCTATGCACACCATAGAGACCACATACCTTTAGTACATACCCTTCCATCTATCACCCTAGATGCACTAACTCATAAGCTATATCAAATATAAATTGACTAGATGTTAAACCAAATAGAAAAAATAATGAGGCATGCAAGAATACTAGACAAACCCTACTATCATACAAGACTATTAAACACCCTCTCTCTATTGGCATTGTGGCACCACAATGTTTAATATATGGTGGCAAAGGTGATCCAATATTTGAAATATTTTACAACTACATATGCACAATTCCTATATGAGGATAAGCTATTACAAAATTATTTCCACAAACCCTAAAGGATTATGCTATTGATGTGTTTTTCACTTTCTCAAGGCTCTATTCACACATTTGATCATTTAATAAATGCATTATTAAAGCAATTCAAGGTTAATATGGGATTTAGATTTAGAATTTATCATAGTGTAGAAAAATATACACCTTTAAATTTTCACTCTATGTTTGGGTCCCTTAATTTAATTGGACTTAATTAAGCCTCTAATTGGCCCAATTATGCATTTAAAATCCTAATTAATCTCATTTTCCAAAAGGGGAACCTCTATTAAAAAATTGCAAACATTAATTAAATTGCCTTGGAAGTTAATTTCCCTACATTTAGGTCCTTGGAGCCATTCACCCAAGGTCGAATGAGATCTCCTTAAGTTAAGGATCCCAATTTTTAATATGTTTTTGGCAGCATTTTTATGATTTAAATTTCAATTTAAATTTTTGGCATTTGATGTTTAATTGTTGGGAAATTAAAAAATTACCTATAAATATAAGGTATTTTATCAATTCAATATCTAGAATTTTTATGAGAGCATTCCAAGAGAAAATATTATTGTCAAAAGTGTTCAAGAGTAAATTTATCAATCTTCTACAACAGCATTCAAGATCTCAAGCATCATTTGCATCTATGCATGTTTTTGGAGCTAACATTGTGATGTAGGTTTCAAGTATTCAAGCATCAACATCAACATCCAATGAGCCATTTCATGCAAGATCAAGGCCTGGGAGAGATGTGTTAGACTTAAGTCCTCCAAGGATAGCCATTCAAGGGTTTGGTAAGTTGCAACATAGCATTGTTCATTCATCATTCCTTTCATTCATGTTTCATTTTATTTCAAGGTTTAATTACCAAAATGGGGTTTGACCAAGGCAAACCTCCATTCATAAAAAATATTAAAAAAATCCCTCTCTTTGTATGTGCATATTTGCAAGTGAAGAAGGATTGAAGATTAATCAAAAGTGTAATTTTCTAAAGTTATCAAAGTTGATATCAAAGTTGTCAAGACATAAAATATTACTTGTAGAATTTGTTTCTGACTTTTCAACAATGAGATTTGGAGGAATTGGGAGTGTAGATACAGGGGTACAGTAATGTGAAATCAGATTTTGGGTCCCTATAGCAAGCCCATTCATCCTACGGTGAATTTGTCCCAAGACACTCAACAACAACTTTTGGTGACTAGTGCACATCAATTTACCCTTCTTAGATCTACCAAAAGTTTGTTATTTTTGTTTTTGTTATGCTTTAAATTGATGATCCAAGTTTCACATTGCATAATTGAGTTCATTTACTATTTTTTGTTTATCTCCCCAAAGTGTTGTCCAAGCATATTTTACCTTGTCTTGTCATAAGGAAATTTGCAAGATCCCCAATAGGGTTGATTCACCTAGGGTTGGAAATCAATCCTACCTTTGGGGATCTCATTTCCTAATGAAACAACAAAGATAGGTGCATTATATATTCAATCACCCCATTTTAATATAGAAATCCCCTATGTTTTTATGTTTTATTTTGGTGAACCCGACATTCTTCCACTATAAACTTTCTGATTTGGAGTACATTAAAACCCTAGATCTAGGATTTGCATTAGTTTCCATTTCATCTAGGGTTGTTAAAAATTTGCATTTTTTTAATCTCATTTAGGGTTTTAAATTTACATTTTTCATTATTTAAAATCTAAAAAGTCCAAAAAATTGCATGCATACTACATTGATTTTGCATAGTACTTACATATTAGTGTATTTTCAGTCATTTACATTCAAAAATTTGGTCAAAATTGCATTTCAACAAGTGTCACTTTTTTCATCATTTATCACTAATTTCATTTGTACTAGGACACCTAAATTTGGAAAATTGTCACTAAAACCACAATCTACAAATTGAAATGGGGAATTCAAACATTAAATCAGAAATTCATACTTTCATTTTTTAGATCCCTCACCTGGGACCTATTCGCCCTAGGGAAAATCAGCCCCTGTACAGGTGTCATTTCAAATTTATGGGCATTAATTTGTCTTTGTTTGTGTTGTTTTCTTCTTTTGTTGCATTTGTATTTCAGTATTAGAAATCAAAAAATTTGATAATTTATTGCATTAAGTTCAATTGGTCAAATTAAGTGAATTGTTTTAAATCAAAATTTCCATTAAAAATATATATCATTTTTCAGGTTTTTGCATAGCATAATCAGTAGATTATCTTGTTACAAATATGAAAATTTCAAAACCATTTTACATACTTGCATTGTTATTCATATTTTTTGGGTGTTTGTTGCATTTGAATAGTGCCCTTTCTCCATTTTGGGTGCACTTAGGTTTGGTGAAACTTGTATGAGCTTCACAACCTAGTATCCTATTACCAATACTCTAGTGAGACATACTTTGAGACTCGTGCCATCCGGCACTACTACATATGTCATGGATCTTGATTTTTCCAACTCTTTCACCCATAGTGTTGATACTAGTCAACCCATTATGCATCATAGCTTTGATACCACATTTTCCATGTCCACCCTTCCCACAACCAATGTAACTGATGTTGACACAATGGTTGCTAATTTCCCTCAAGAGGATCTAAAACAAATGGATGAAGCCTTAGAAAAATTACAAAACTTTTTGATTTTTGAATACATTGTTGGTACTACGACTCCTATCACAGATAACATGAGGAAAATACTTGATAATGAATAAGGAATAGAACTTGTACATAGCCTAGCTCATATCATTGATACTCATGTCCCTACAATGGCTAGTTGTGTTCAAAATTTGGGGTACACTCAACTTAGTCAAGGTGGAAATCCAATTCCTCCTCCTACAATTGTGGCCTCTATTCCTAGATACAATAATGTACATAACTATTACAACAAGGCAACCCACTAGTAATGTTAATACAACCTTAGGTATTTCCACTAGGAATCCCTTTAGCTTTGTGTATTCAAATCTCATATCTCCTAATCCATCTCCCCTCACAAACTTACAATTCACTTGTCCTTCAAATACATATACACCTCTACCTTATTCACCTCTATCTCACAACACAACCAATGATTTCATCCTTAACCAACTCTTACAAAATGTTTTATCCCTCCAATAATAAATTGTCACATTGAACCAAAATCAAAATGGCCAACCTTCACAATATGTCAAAAGAAACGCATTATCCTTGGAGATATTGAGGGAAAAAATGCCACAAGGCATAGAGATTCCTATATTTTATAAATATGGTGGTAAACAAGATCCTAGTAACCATGTCTCGGCATACACAACCTTATGTAGTGACTTAATTTTTTAAGACAAGTTCTTGGCTAAACTTTTCCCTAGGTCTTTGAAAGATACAGCCTTGGAATGATTTTTCTCTTTACTGAATAACTCAATTAGTTCATTCAATGAGCTTTTTTATTCCTTTCTCAACCATTTCCAAGTGTACATTGGTCCCAAGATGACCTTAGTTGATTTAATGAAATGTAAACAAAATGATGATGAAAAGATCATTGATTTGATAGCACATAACCAATTTCTTTACTCACAAATCAACATTAATATTCCTGATGTTGATCTTTAAAGTATGTTCATTGAAATTTTGCAAAAAAAAATCAAGACAAGCTTGGGATAATGCAATTTTCCTCCTTTACACATTTGTGCATGACTCTTCGTGACTATCAAAATTTGGCTAGTCATTGTGAAGAAAAAACTCCTTTTAACCATCCTAAGAAATCTAAATCCATGCCCCATAATAATTTCCAACCATTCAAGAAACAAAATAAGAGATTTTTACATATAAATCCACCCCAAACAAGTCAACATGTTGACTTTCAAGTAGCTATAATAAAAACAACAAATCCATATCAATTCAAGGAAAGGAGTAAATAGTTTACCCTATTACCCAATACCCTCCATTCCATCATGTTGAAACTTATGAGTGAGAAATTAGTTACCTTACCTCTCATTAGATCCATTGATACCACTAAGCCCTTACGTCCAAACTTTAACTCAAATTCCTTTTACCATTATCACCAAAAAAAATGGACATGATATGGAACATTATAAGTGTCTTAAACATATTGTGCAAGACCGAATTGAATCTCATCACATCCAAATTAGTGGTGATAATGATCGAGGAAATAAGTCTATTGCCCCACCCAACCAAAATTTGCAAATCTTTACTCATCCCATTGCCAAATCATAACATTTCTTTGGAGAAAGCTGATGATGCCAAGAATGGTGTGATGAATGTTGACATAACTAATGATAACATGAGTGATGTTAATAATGGATATTTTACTCTAGTCAATTTCATTTATGTTCAACCTCGTAAGGGCCAAACCAACTTGTCTATGAACATTGCTTTCTCACAAAATCACATAATTAAACAGGCACCTAATGGTCCTCTTTACATCACCAAAAGAATCAATGACAAGCCTACTAATGGGATATTAATTGATCCCATGTGTGTAGAGAATGTGATCATCGAGGAATTCCTATTTGTGCATGAAATTTATCAAGATTCTTAAATGAACAACTGAAAGCATAGATCAAAGCACATAATGGTTTTTCTTTCCCTACAATAAGTTCAATCACTCTCCCATTAAAAGTGGGACTGAAACAATTGAATTTCTCATTCTCTATCATCCCATCGTCAGGCCAATTTTGTGTGAAGCTTGGTTATCCATGGCTACACTCCATGGATGTTGTCTTGTCGGTAATGCATAAATGCTTAAAGTTTCCATTTAGCAATGACATCTTTATTGTGCACCATAGTTGACTTTAATCCTGTCTTCTTGTGGAAATTTCTCATTGAAATTATTTTGGCCCAAACCTATGGAACCTCTTAAGCCTCGTGAGGACTTCTTTTTCAAATCTTATCAAAATTTCAAGGAAAATCGCATAGCAAAATTATCCATTAGTAACATGCCACAACCCATGATTGAACCAAAATCCCTTCCAAGTAACTAAGACCAACCCATGAAAAATCCTCCACCTATTTTCTATAAAAGACCAATATATAACCATATAAGTTTCAGTGTACCTCCTACGATCATACAAGTTTATAAATCTAAAGAGAAAGTGGTTGAACAACCTTCCATGGTTCCTTTCGTTCCTCCATTATGGGAAGAAAAGAAACCAATGGTTGATAAACTTGCTCCTACACAATCACAACTTGAAAATCATGCAAGAAGAAATAGAAATACTATTGATCATCAAAGCTTGCACCTCTTTGATAGTCTTATGGGAAATTCAGTGAGTGGGGGACAAATTGTCTCTCACTGAATACGTCCGAGTTTTTTACAGAAAGTTAGCTCTTCTTTTGGCATTTTGAGATAAGGGAGAAAGAGAAATGTAAATATAAAACATGAAAGGCGATACGCCAAAGCTTTTACAACATTTCAAACTCAAATTATTCCTATGATTGATATAAAGGACACAAAACGCCACAACCCTTCATTGTTGGAAAGAGAACGAATAGCAAAGGCTAACTTCAAGCACAGTGCAAACTTTCAAATCTTTCTACACACAATGTTCATTGAGGTCCTATCAAACATAAAAAATCCTTAGAGTAAAAGAATAATATTCAAAAATTATAAGAACCTTGTCTCCTAATACAGCATAGCACAAAAAATAACAACTTCAAAGATAACGAAAAAGTCCAATGACAGTCCAATTTTTCCCAAAATCGCTATTCCACAACACAAGCATAAAGCATAGAAATCCACTATTTAAACTATCAGACTATAGCTTGCAAGACACAGTGTTTCATTCAAAAAATGATAATATAAAGAAAGAAAGCTTGGAAAAGGCCATACATGCACTGTCTCAAAAATTCCCCTCAATAGTTCGTGCTTTAATTAAAACTGAACTTTGAAACAAAGGTTGGATGCTAATCCAACAATAGTTTGAACCTTAATAGATATAATTTTCTAGAATAAAATATTTTTATAACTTGCTTCTCAAATATAGTTCATAAATTCTAAGAAAATTTAAAAAGGAAAAATATTCCTCTTTTCGGAGAAAACAGTTTCCTCTTGGAAAAATATTTTTCTAAAAAATATCCCCTTTCTAGTGTCGTCGCCTTCCTTTTATAGCCTTCAAAGAGAGAAACACTGCCTTTCCCAAAAGTAAATGCTACCAGATGTTGATACCTAATAGCTCACAATTTGATTTGTAAGCCCTCGATTAGGTTGCAAAATAGTTTTGCATTAACTTTTCAGCTACTACATTAATATTCTTTAGATATTTTGAAGAGAGAGCAATATTGGATCCAATCCTAACAACGATATTTAGCAATTACTTCTTCTGACTTAATCACATCACCTTGTAGCACTAACTGAAAGCTTTTATCCCGAGACAAGCAAAGAGAAACCAAAAAGTTCCACCAATCCTTAAAAAGATATAGTCCTCCTTTGATAGAGAGGTGGCACGTCACTTAATCAGGAACTTATGCTTTCCGAGTAATATTTTTGCAGCAAATCTCCACCATTTTGAAAAGTTTCTTGGGCGCTCCTCTGAAAAGAAAAATGATAAAGGAAAAAGCATGTGGCCACCCCGTAGCACATTGCTCATCTTCCCTACTAACCTTACCTTACCCCTATCACTTTTGCAAAATATAAAAGTGAAGCCAAAAATTGGAAGGTTAAGGCAATGCAAAAAAACTCTTCACAGTTCTAGCGACTCACAAGGGCCTTTGCTTTTGAAGGTACAAACCCAACTTTTTGGAAATTCCTAAATTTTTAAGGAGTGCTACGCCTACCATTATTCCTTAGTGGGTAAATACATACTACAAATGAGCCTATAGACTTGATCAAGCTGGAAAACTTCTTTGAAAGACATGACCCCCATCTGACAATAACCACTCCAAGGTAATGATAAAAGCGAGAAAAGCAAAAAATCTCATGCTCAACCTCATCATCTATACACAACGTACTTAAACTCGAAAGCTCAGTTGCAGTCCAGTCCTTATATATCATCGCCTCTATAATTTGCTCCACAATTTGCACATTTCCTTCTAGGTAAATAAAGGGGGGTAATCCGTAGTTGATCAAAACATTAAAATCCTTTTTAATCTCTTCAACTCTCCTTGCCAACACTAATTGGTAACCTTTACACTTAGCAATTTTATGGGAGTTGACGATTTCACTAGCTTTGATGTAGGCGATTCTTATGTCAGCAATTCCAGCATCCTTTAAAATTTCATCAGAAGCCACACAAAGTCTAGAAATGAAACTTTGTCACTCCACCACTCGAGATTCACATTATTGCAAGACATGATCATCCATTGACCTAATCTTCTCATTTATTTCCTTGACATCCTTCAAGAATTGAAAAACATGCCTAAGAACAAGAATTGTGGCTGCAATCTACTCCCAATGCGAAGATACAGTGTTTTCAGCAGGGAGAAAGACTTGGTCTCTCGAGCAGTAGCCAACTCTTGATTGAGCTAAAATCCTTTACCTTTGTGTTTTCCTCTATTTTCCCCTTTTTCTTAAGAGCGTCTTCCAATTTGGAGCTTACCCTTCATTTCTCTAAATCACAAGCCTGCAATGCAAACACGGCTTCTTGTTTTTCTAGCTTCATCTTTTCTATGCCTGCATGTGCCTTCCGAATAGCATCAGAAAACTAAGATTGGACATTATCCAGCTCCTTCTGTAAATTTTCTTGAGTACTCCTGTATCCCGCATTGGTCTGATGTTGGATGGCGAGATCAGCTTTTAACCTTTCAATTTTGGCATGTAGCCGAACCTATTGGCTTTGCGCTTCTCCAAGAAATTTTCAATCTTATCCTTGTTTACTCTTGTAGACATCCAAATTTGGACACTTAATTTATCCAAATTTATCACTTTTCATCTAAACATCCTCTTATCTGAGTTAATTAAGTAATATTACTATTATTTAATTAATATCTTTAATTCTGCCAAATTCCTAAGGTATTTAATTAATAATTAAATACCTTACCCTCCTTAATTCTCTTTTCATCAAATAAATTAAATAAATATTTATTTAATTCCTCACATGTCATTTTCATCTAATCCTAATCCATTTCCTAATCTCTTCATTAAGGATGTGCACATGCCTAATCTTTGATTAGGATGTGTCACAACTTTTGCAAGTTGGCTTTTAATCCTAATTAACCTTTAATTATCCTCTAATCACTAATTAGTCAAACCTAATTAGTACCTTGGTCAACTCTTCCCCCCCTCAAGGAATTTTTAATTCATTTTTATTCTTCCTAGATTTCCCTCTTTTATATGTGAATTTTTAATTCACATTCCATCTTTCCAAAGCTTCTAGAACCTTGGACTTGTCACAATCTCCACATGTGACCAACCTTAGACTTGTCACAATCTCCACATGTGACCAAGTCCCACCTTTTTGGAGCCCATCTTTTATCTTTTAGACTTTCTTAAGAATGTGAATTTTTAATTCACACTTATTTCCCCAACCACTTTTCCTTTTCCCATGTAGATTTTTGAGGAATTCCAAAATTCCTCAAATGTCCCTTTCACTCCCACTTGGGGACAAGAATCATTTTTTTGGAAATCTCCTCACTCCCCAAGGTGCATGTCATTTTTCTACCTCATGTACCTTCTTGACACCTCATTTACACCTCATATCCTCTTGTCCACTTCACCCTCCACATGTCAAGATGTGAGGGCTTGTGGGTCTCAACCCACCTTAGCCCTTCATCTTGGCCTTGTTGGAGCAATCTTGACCGTTGAATTCTCTAGAGAATTCAAATTCTCCTATAAATACCCCCTCCTCAAAGGGAATTTTGAACACTTTGAATTTTCATAACTACATGCTGCTAATTTACATCTTCAATCATTTGCCATCATTTAGCCATCCATTTTAGTCATCTTGCACCTTGAATCTTGCATTTAGCCATTCAATCAATCATATAAGGAGCACACAAACCAATCCAAGCAAGGGCCAATCAAAGAGATATCAACAGCAAAGAAGGTGAAACCGTTCGTATTTCATTTCATTTCATTTTCCTTTTCGTTGTATCACTCTTTTGGCTAATCTTGAGGTGTCCTTGGTATTTTGTCATTCACATTTCTTAGTTGTTTTGCACATTTAGAGTAGGATAAATTTTAAGGTATCACATTTCTGGCACGCCCAGTGGGACCCACAAATGGGTCTTGCATTTAACTTCCATTTTGGATTAAGTATTTTGCAAGAAAAACTCGCAGAAAGGCGGCAGCGCCCCGTGTTTGAAAGTTTATTTTCCTCTAACGTGTTTGTTGTCATTAGGGACATATTTAGAGGGCTTTGCTAACACTTTTCTTGCAGTGGGAGGGGCACAACTTTCATTTTTTCTTAAAAATCTGACAAAGTTTAATGCAAAAAGGCGGCAGTGCCCTTTTGGCCACTACAAAAAGGCGGTAGCGCCCCACATCTGAAAGTTTTATTCCTTCTAACACATTTGTTATGATTAGGGACATATTTAGAGGGCTTTGCTAACACTTTTCTTGTAGTGGGAAGGGCACAACTTTCCTTTTTTCTTAAAAATCTAACAAAGTTTACCACAGAAAGGCGGCAGCACCCTCTTGGCCACTACAAAAAGGCGGTAGCGCCCCACATCTGAAAGTTTTATTCCTTCTAACACATTTGCTATGATTAGGGACATATTTAGAGGGCTTTCCTAACACTTTTCTTGCAGTGGGAGGGGCACAAATTTTCTTTTTTCTTAAAAATCTGACAAAGTTTACCGCAGAAAGGCGGCAGCGCCCTCTTGGCCACCACAAAAAGGCGGTAGCACCCCACATCTAAAAGTTTTATTCCTTCTAAACATTTGCTGTGATTAGGGATATATTTAGAAGGTTTTTCTAACACTTTTCTTGCAGTGGGAGGGGCACAACTTTCTTTTTTTCTTAAAAATCTGACAAAGTTTACCGCAGAAAGGCGGCAGCGCCCTCTTGGCCACTACAAAAAGGTGGTAGCGCCCCACATCTGAAAGTTTTATTCCTTCTAACACATTTGCTGTGATTAGAGACATATTTATAAGGTTTTTCTAACACTTTTTTTGCAGTGGGAGGGGCACAAATTTCCTTTTTTCTTAAAAATCTAAAAAAGTTTACCATAGAAAGGCGGCAGCGCCCTCTTGGCCACTACAAAAAGGCGGTAGCGCCCCACATCTGAAAGTTTTAGTCCTTTTAACACATTTGCTATGATTAGGGATATATTTAGAAGGTTTTTCTAACACTTTTCTTGCAGTGGGAGGGGCACAACTTTCTTTTTTTTCTTAAAAATCTAACAAAGTTTACCGCAGAAAGGCGGCAACGCCCTCTTGGCCACTACAAAAAGGCGGTAGCGCCCCACATCTGAAAGTTTTATTCCATCTAACACATTTGCTGTGATTAGGGATATATTTAGAAAGTTTTTCTAACACTTTTTTTGTAGTGGGAGGGGCGCAACTTTTCTTTTTTCTTAAAAATCTAAAAAAGTTTACCGCAGAAAGGCGGCAGCACCTTCTTGGCCACTAAAAAAAGGCGGTAGCGCCCCACATCTAAAAGTTTTATTCCTTCTAACACATTTGCTGTGATTAGGGACTTATTTAGAGGGTTTTGCTAACACTTTTCTTGCAGTGGGAGGGGCACAACTTTCCTTTTTTCTTAAAAATCTGATAACGTTTATCGCAGAAACGTAGCAGCGCCCTTTTGGCCACTAAAAAAAGGCGGTAGCGCCCCACATCTAAAAATTTTATTCCTTCTAACACATTTGTTGTGATTAGGGATATATTTAGAAGGTTTTTCTAACACTTTTCTTGCAGTGGGAGGGGCACAACTTTCTTTTTTTCTTGAAAATCTGACAAAGTTTACCGCAGAAAAGCGGCAACACCCTCTGCCTTACCGTAGAATGGCGGAAGCGCCCTGATTTCACTGCAAAAAGGTGGCAGTGCCCTGAAACAGCACAGTTTGGAAGGTAAAATAGTCATTTTAGCTTCGTTTTTGCTTCTGTTTTTTGCTATTTTCAAATAGTAACCCTCTAACGTTGTTTTGGCAAGGATATTGGTGTTTTTTTGCTAACGTTTTGCAGCATATTGTGGCGTAATTTGACCAAGGGCGAAGAAGAAGAAAACTAACATTTGTTTGCAGGGTCATCTACTTGATCAGATTTTCAAAAATTATCTTTGTTGTTTTCGAACATAGTCTAATTAGGGGGATTAAACTTCATTGCTTGATGTGATTGTTTGTTCTTGTGTCACCCAAGGGGGCATTAATTCATTTTTGTTTTTCCCTTGGACTTCGTGTGAGCCTAGGGAGTAGTTGGAAATGGTTAGTGTCTTCTTTTTAGTGGGACCTGCTTGAGGATTTCATCACCTCAAGGGACGATTCCAACCATGCGTACCGGCGGGGTATATAAAGGGGGGAGAATGAAAGTTGTACCCCAATCCAGTTGTGTCATAATTGGCAGAGCGTCGAAGCTAGGGTGATACCTAGATAGACGTAAAGAGTTGGTCCGAGCCTTTCAGTATCTCGCTGGGGTTCCCGACTCACACTTGTGACGGACTGGTGTTCACGGTTGTGCCTCACGTACCGAGAGGATATCGAGGACTCCCTAGAAGCCTTGCGCATCTTAGATTAAGACTTTGCCTTGCCATACCCATAATATTAATCATAGGATTGTGCTTGCTTGAAGTGTTCTCTTGTGAAAAATTTGTTAAATTTTTGATACTTTGGACTTATTTTATCATTTTGCGTCCTTTCCATAGCCATTCCCATCAAAATCAAACACTGCCTTACTGTAGAAAGGCGGCAGCACCCCTGATTTTATTGCAGAAAGGCGGCAATGCCCCTAATTTACCGCAGAAAGGCGGCAGCGCCCCTGATTTACCACAGAAAGGCGGCAGCGCCCCTGATTTACTGCAGAAAGCTGGCTACGCCCCTAATTTTGCTGTCAACGCCCTGATCTTTGCTGCAGAGGGGCGGATTTTCCTTTCTGAGCACCCGAAATTGTCCCATTTAGATTCGTTTAGCCTCTAAATCACTATTTAATCATTCCCAACCATTACCTCACCATCCTAAGCTTCCATTTTGTCAATCTAAGCCTCTTGAAACATCTATTTAATCCGTTTAAACCTCCATCTCATCATTCCAAATCTTTGTTTAACCATTATAAATCCTCACTCATTCTCCACAATCATCTTCAATCTGCCCGTTCATTCTAATTTCCTCATATTCCATTCAAAATTCCATACCCTCACCTAGTGAACGTCATAATTTTTACCATTTACATCACCAAACACCACTCATAATCAGCGCAGAAAGGCGGCAGTGCCCCACTTTTACGCAGTGCCCCGCTTTTACGCAGCACCCCGCTTTTTACACAACGCCCCAATTTTACGCAGCGCCCCGCTTTTACGCAGCGCCCCACTTTTTACACAGCGCCCCGCTTTTATGCAGTGCCTGGCTTTTTACGGAGCGCCCCACTATTACACAGCGCCCCAATTTTTACGCAGTGCCCTCTATTTTACCGTAGAAAGTTAATCACGCCCCTAACTTTCCGGGGCTGTCATTTACAAACCATACGTCGAATCAACTTCGTTCAAAAACCAAAGTTTCTTAGTTTTTCAAACTCTATCTAGTGGTACCTTCTATTTCCTTCTATCAAGAATTTGACCATCCTAGGGCGGCCATGCCCCACATTGCAGGGTGGGCACGCCCTTAACTTCCTAGGACTGTCATTTACAAACCGTACGTTGAATCAACTTCGTTTAAAAACCAAAATTGCTCAATTTTTTAAGCTCTATCTAGTGGTACCTTTTGTTTCTTCCTATCTAATCAAACCAATCCATTCCTCCAATCATCTAATCAATCTAAGCATACCAATCCAATCAAGTTCATCCAATCACAATTATCCAATCAACATCATCTAATCATTTAATCCTATCTAATCAAACTGATCTAGCACTTGAATCAAATTCATCAAATCATCTACCTGATCTAATCATCCATCTACCAAATCCCATCAAAATCAAAAGCAATCCCATCCAATCATCCTAATCTGAGCTTTTGTTCAATCCTGATCTGAGCTTGACCAAAATCTTGATTTGAGCTTTAATCTGTTCCCATCCAAAATTTTTTATCCGTCCTCTTCATCCTTTCACCATCATGAATCCTCATCCTCCATCAATAGTAGTCAAGGGAAACCCTAACTATGTGGACGATGATAACAAAAGTCTTGTCGATCAAGAAGAATATGACATAAATTCCCTTGATGCTATCATCACTAGTAAGCTTTCTCCACCCACTTTTCACAATCCAATCACCCCTTCCAGTTATCCCGTTATGTCTTCATCCATGCCTAATCATGCTCCTTATGCCACCTTTGACAATGGATATCTAGTATCTTCTTCATCCCCATATTTTTCATGTCCATCTACATCATCCTCTTATTTAACATCCATATCCTCTTATCCTCATCTTCCATCACAATATTCCTATTACGATTCCCCATCCACTTCCCCCTATCGTAATCCTCTTTTCCAATCTTCCCATACTAATCCTACATTCGCACCCTTTTACCTTAATCCTACATCCATGTCTCCTCATCCTAATCCATCATCCCAATACCTTTATTATAATCCATCCCCCACATCCTCTTGTCCCACCACACCACCTATATCCTCTTGTCCTAATCTACAATCCATGTCCCCCTATCTTAATTCACCACTCCAATATCCTTACCTTAACCCTCCATCCAATCCTAGTCCTCCATCTACTCCTAACCGTCCACCCAATCCCATTCATCCATCTACTCCTAGTCCTCCATCCAATCCTAATCCCCCATCTACTCATAGTCCTACATTCAATCCCATTCCTCCATCTAACCCTAGTCCACCACTCCATAATCCCTCATCCATTTCTACCACCCCAGCCAAGCCAACCATATGCAAGTCTCTCATTTCAGAAGTTCTCCAAGGACTCATTACAAAGAAGCCATCCCCAACTCCACATCTTGAAGTCGTGGAACCATGCCATCTAGATCCATCATCCACGGTCGCTAGTGATGAGACCCTTCTCCATACCACACCTATTATTGATGTTACCACCCCTAGTACTACTCAAACCATTAAAACCATTGAACCCACTAAATCCATTGAACCCCATCTCCTACCCAAGAACCACTAAATCCATCAAGACACCCAATTCCCAATCCACTCTACTCCTATATCCACCCAAATCCAATCCACTCCTCCCACTCCTAGTATAACTAAACCTATTCCACGAACTCATGGATCTTCCGTCCCTCCATCTTCCCCACTTGAAGAGTCCCAACAAAACTCCATTACCATGCCTCCCGCACATGATGAGTCATGCCAAATGTCTAATCCAAAGCATGCCAACATATCCCCTTCTCTAGATCAAGATCCCACCATCCCATCTAGTCCACCTCAAGATCACAGTCCCCCATCCATTCCATCTCATCATCCCCTTGTCATTCAAGCTTCCATTGCTCCATCTCCATCTCCATCGCATGAGCCTACTACCACAAATCCAGATCCTATCATGGCCCCTACCCCCTCTCTTGATGCTGCTATCCCATCATCTCCTTCTCATAATCCCCCATCATCGCCTAAAAATGTTATCCCCACACCACTTGCATATCCCCTTGGTCCTCTCACATTCCTCCATGGTGGTCTCCTCGTAGAAGAAAAACAAAGTATATACACCAACCCTCCTCTTCCACCTAGTAATGAACTCGCATCATTCTTCCAAAATAACAAAAATCTTGTCCTAGATTGAATACTCAAGAGAATGAACTATCAAGGAAAAGGTTTAGGCCTTCATGAGCACGGTATTATAGAGCCCATCCAAGCTAAAGAACATTTGTATCCGCAAGGTCTTGGATGTACTACTCATGACTTGCAATCTAAAAATGTCGGTAAAACATCTAGACGTCCTCAATGAGCCTTTTCCAAAAGAAATATTGGCTCTTCCTATCGCCCCACCAGATCATATGTTGCCATCCCTCCTCTATCGTATCACCTCAAAACAACTGTCCATCTTCCTCCTTCATCTGCTCCATCCATTTTGGGTCCTTACATCCCTCCATCCACCATCTCCAATCCTACATCTACCATGCCCTTGTTTCCTCTAGGTCCTACGTCTATTTTGGGCCCCTATATCCCAAAATCACCTCCTCCATCTCATCATATCCATCATTTCAGCCATTCATCACCTATCCATCTCATCCATCATAAACATCCCTCTCACATACCCCATAGTTAGGAGCAACAAAGGCACTTACCTAAACATCCTCCATCTACACATAATCCCCATACTCTTACCTCCGTCACTCCACATCATCCATCCATTCACACCCATCCCATTGCTACTAAAAGCACTTTGGCTATTAAAGAAAAAATGCATAAATCTAAGCATCCACATGAATCTATGGCTCCCCATGTCCCCTCTAAAATACATGGTGAAGAGAAGAAAAATCTAAAATTAAATCCAATCCGTAGGCCACAAAGGCCCACCCAAGCAAAGATCAAAACCATGTGGATCCCAAAGAAAAAATATGCAATGTCATCACAAGAAAAATTTGTAAGAACATCCAAAGTCGCTAATCCAAAAGCTAATCATACACCCCTTTCATCTCCTAAGTCTGTTTTGGGTCCTTATGTCCCGAAATTCACCATTCCATCTCCTCCATTATCCCCACATTCTCCATCCATCAATCCTATTATCTTTCCACATCCACCACCAAATGTGTCAATGTTGGTCCTGAACACATCTCCCCATCACATATCCACCCCTTCATTCTATCCATACCCTTTCCAGCATCCCATCCATTATCCCATGTATCAACCCCATCAAATCCCTCTAATTCACCCTCATGCATAATCCATTTAGCCTAATAAGGTTGTACCAACATCCAACAGTCACTTCAAACATGGGCTCTTAACACCTTGATCCTTATTACATGTCTTCTAAATCTGCTTATCCACTTCCTTATCCTTACCCATCTCCTTCTGCATGACATCCAAAAAGTCAAAAAGTCAAAAAGTCAAAAAAAATAAAAATAAAAAAATAAAAAAAAATAATAAACAAAATAGTAAAGAGAAACAATCCATCCAATGGTGAAAACTTGTCAAACAAGCGCCTTGGATAAGTACCATGATGAAAACCTGGCAAACAGGCGTCATGTGTAAATCCCCATCTGCACTTGGGGGCAACTTCCTGATATGCATTCCCTCTATCCGCTATGCTTCTAGCTATGCACCCGTCTTCCTATTATCCATCCTCTTCATGAATCCCCCCCATCCCACCTATCTTCCGCATCCTACCATCATATCTCATTTATCTCCCATCCCTCTATCCTTCTTGTGATCTTGATCAAAATAGGGGCACCTATCTATGCATGCTTTGGACACCTATTGGTATACATTCCCTTCATCCATGCTCTATCATATTCCTTAGTCACCCATCCTATCCTCATCTAGTTATCTCCTTCATCTTCCCATCCACTTGTCTTCCATCCCTCATGCCTCCTCATATATGACATATCTAGAGTGGGGGCATCTACTTCCTTTGTAACATAGTCCTTGGAGATATCTATCTATCCTAGCATCCCTTTCATCTCCCAATCCTTATGTCCCTATCCATTTATCATAGCATCCCTCCCATCTCCCCATCCTTGTCTTTGTATCCATCTATCCTAGCATCCCTTTCATCTCCCAATCCTTATATTCCCATCCATCCAAACAATCCCTCCCATCCCCTATCCCTATCTCTCTATCCATTCTTTCATCTTTATCCTCATCCCATATCACAATCCCTTGTCATTGGTATCTGGCTATAGGCCTCCCCCCATGCAACCCAATTCTATTTACCTCATCATCATCACCCCTGCTTCTCTTGCACATCTTTCCAATCTCCTATCACTTTTCATTACTCATCTATCTATCATATTATCCTCCCAAGTCATTTTAATGCTTTGGATAACTATCCCATCCCTGAGCTTTATGTGATCGTCATCCTCTTATCCAATCCAACAGGTATATCCTATCTTGTCATATCAGTCCCATCTTTTTATCCACTTATCCTATCATCTTATCATCCTTTATCCATTATTTTCCTTTGGTCTTAACGAACTACGTTGCCCCTGCGCTTTCACGTAGGCAAGGTTGATCATTTGATCCACCCCCGAGGTTCCATCATCGATCTTCACTTTGCTCTTCTATCATCTATCATTAGTCTTTCTCCTTTTGTCCATCCTATCTTTACCATCCATCAAGGTCTCCATCTTGGTCAGTCATTATCCTTTTATCGAACTACGAGGGCTCTGCGCTTTTACGTAGGCAAGGCTAATCTTTGATCGGCCCCCGAGCCCCTAGGTCTTTAGGGTGTGTCAATCTCATGTCTTATCTCCCTTGTATCATGTCGTCAAGCTATGCCCTTACTTATCTAGCTGGTTCTCAACAAACAAGAGCCACTTGTATCATCAAATCCAATCAGTTTTGAATATCTTATGTCATATCGATCTTTTAGCTTAGTACCCATCATCAGTCTCAATAGGATGCATCCTTCCTAACAGACCTCATCAATTCCATCCCTCACCTGGATCCTATGGCAAAGGATGTTTGAAATTGATTGTGATATTTTGATACTTTTGGATTTTTTTTATCCCTATCATCACTTGTCAAGGCCGCCATGATCCATCATATTATGGTGTATTTTGATTGGTCAACATAGGGGCATATCTTGCTTTTTTGTCTGATTGTATCTTCTTGGTTTTCCAACGTAGTACCCACCAAGATCCCCGAGGTCTTGTGTTATGTTGGGGCATCCTTTTGTGCTTGTGGTTATCTCAATACCTGGCCCAACCAAGGTCTTTGCGACTTTGGGGTGTTGGGATAGCCTTCTTATCTGTTGTGTTTTTTTTCTGCATTAGACACTAATTCACCTTGGTTCTTCATACCCTGGCATCTTGTGTCTTATGCTATAGCAAAAATCAGTGCTCCAAAGATGGCAAATCGCATTAGGACTGCATCTCATTTTCCATTCCATCATCTTGCATGTATCCCCCATCCTCCCATCTATCAAAATCCCCCCTGTCCCTTCACCCTTCATCACTCTCCCTCATCTATCCATCCAATCTTTTCTCATCAACAACACTCCCCCTATCATCTTTATACCTTTCATCCATCTCACATCTCAATCCTATCCTCATCAACTCATACCTCACACAAATAATCTAATCAAATCCTTGGTCGTGTCCCCAGTCTTGTTACCCACCTTGACCCATCATCATCATCCATCTGTATCCTTTCCTATCCCTTCAGTGTTGTTTTGGGATATATCCTTCCCTCATCAACAACACTTTCATCCTCATCATTGGGAGGTATTCTTCCTTATCCTTTTGTGGTATTTTGGGATATATCCTTCCCTCATCAATACCACTCATTGGGATATATCCTTCCCTCATCAACAATTCTTTCATCCTCATCATTAGGAGGTATTCTTCCCTATCCTTTTGTGGTATTTTGGGATGTATCATTCCCTCATCAATACCACTCATTGGGATGTATCCTTCCCTATCCTCATTGACAACACTCCATCCATCCTCAAACCCCCTTTTTGCTTGAACCTTGACTGGGGCAACATCATCTTTGTCTGTGCATCCATTTGTGCTTCATCCATCTCCATATCACTTAATCTCTTACCCGTCACCTTGCATCATCTTCATCATCTCCCCTTGCATCACATCATCTATTTTGAGAGCACACACGTGTTCTCTTCAACCCGCATGTCCTGTCGAGGGGGCATCCTCAATCCCTACTCTTCATCTTCACCCCCATCGTCTTCCTTCCTAGTCATCCCTTTGATGACTGGGGCTTCTTTTCCAATCTAACCATCTCTTCCTAGGTTCTATATTTTAATATTCTTTGAAATGATGCTACTTGAACACCATCTCAAAGAGGGGCAAAATGTAGACATCCAAATTTGGACACTTAATTTATCCAAATTTATCACTTTTCATCTAAACATCCTTCTATCCGAGGTTAATTAAGTAATATTACTATTATTTAATTAATATCTTTAATTGCCAAATCCTAAGGTATTTAATTAATAATTAAATACCTTACCCTCATTAATCCTCTTTTCATCAAATAAATTAAATAAATATTACATTTATTTAATTCCTCACATGTCATTTTCATCTAATCCTAATCCATTTCTTAATCTTTCATTAAGGATGTGCACATGCCTAATCCTTAATTAGGATGTGTCACATCCTCCAACTTTTACAAGTTGGCTTTTAATCCTAATTAACCCCTAATTATCCTCTAATCACTGATTAGTCAAACCCCCTAGTACCTTGGTCAACTCTTTTCTCCCCAAAGAATTTTTAATTCCTTTTTATTCTTCCTAGATTTCCCTCTTTTATATGTGAATTTTTAATTCACATTCCATCCTTCCAAGGCTTCTAGAACCTTGGACTTGTCACAATCTCCACATGTGACCAAGTCCCACCTTTTTGGAGCCCATCTTTTATCTTTTAGACTTTCCTAAGAATGTGAATTTTTAATTCACACTTATTTCCCCAACGACCTTTCCTTTTCCTATGTAGATTTTTGAGGAATTCCAAAATTATTCAAATGTCCCTTTCACTCCCACTTGGGGACAAGGAATCCCTTTTTTTGGAAATCTCCTCACTCCCCAAGGTGCATGTCCTTTTTCCACCTCATGTACCTTCTTGACACCTCATTTACACCTTATATCCTCTTGTCCACTTCACCCTCCACATGTCAAGATGTGAGGGCTTGTGGGTCTCAACCCACCTTAGCCCTTCATCTTGGCCTTGTTGGAGCAATCTTGACCGTTGAATTCTCTAGAGAATTCAAATTCTCCTATAAATACCCCCTCCTCAAAGGGCATTTTGAACACTTTGAATTTTCATAACTACATGCTGCTAATTTACATCCTCAATCCTTTGTCATCATTTAGCCATCCCTTTTAGTCATCTTACACCTTGAATCTTGCATTTAGCCATTCAAGCAATCATCTAAGGAGCACACAAACCAATCCAAGCAAGGGCCAATCAAAGAGATATCAACAGCAAAGAAGGTGAAACCATTCGTATTTCATTTCATTTCATTTTCCTTTTTGTTGTATCACTCTTTTGGCTAATCTTGAGGTGTCCTTGGTATTTTGTCATTCACATTTCTTAGTTGTTTTGCACATTTAGAGTAGGATTAATTCCAAGGTATCACAACTCTAAACTTGCATTATGCAGGCCAACTCAACATCCTTAGCTTTGAGTTCTATTTGTAATATTCCTACTATTTCCCTTACATTTACTAGCTCCATCTCTCGCTTTTTTAACCTTCTACCCAACTTTTCATAGTCTGAGTATGCCACCTACAAGGTGGTCTTAGCTAAGACCACTTTGTCGCGTGGGCGTGTTTTGGTTAGATCTAGGCCTATTTTCCAAATGTCATAATCATCTAGTTGCATTTTCCCCTTGGGCTTAGCCACAAGTGGGGTCATGGTACTGATCAAAAGATAATTGTTCTCCTCACTATAACACGCCTCGATCTTCTTAGCAGTAGGTAACTCAACGTTTTTCAAAAGGTGTCTCTGTTTAGCATTTTTTCAAGCCATCTTTGTTGCAATGAAATGATCTTGGACAGTTTGAGGAACATCGATGTTTTGTGTTGCAATAGGGGCACCAAGAGGAAAACTAAAAAGAGTAACAGAGGGAGAGATTTTGGATGTATGGGAATGGGGAGAGGCAAAAGGGAGCATTATCATGGAAAAGGGTGGAACACCCAGTTGGGACTGAGCAGGGGATTTTTCGGTGGAGGTAAATAGAGAAATTGATGGGTGAAAAGGTGTTTGCTCAGAAGTTGTCAGATTGGGTGTGAGGGTTAGTATTGAGCCATTAGCTTTTTCAAAAGGGGCCCTTGATAGGGAAAATAAAGAGTTAGCAGCAGCTAAAATAGATGTTGCTCGTTCAAAGTGCAGGGTAACCTCAGGAATTTCATTCTGATCAGGGAAAGGTGTATTTAGTATTATTAAATCAAGGTCCGTGGATGGAGGATTCCTTCCCAAAAGAGGAGGAAGGGGGGTAACCAAAGAGGTAAAAATAGGAAGAGAAGGAGGAGTAAGACTTACCTAAACCACAGTGGTCGGAAAATCTTAGAGAGCGGACTCCACTTCTTCTCCTCGAGCCAACACTTCGGATATGTCTAGCCCTTTTAACCGCCTTCTTTTCTCTCAACCAAAGCTAACATGTTATGTCCTTCTGACCACCAATCCCTACGAAAAATTGACCCTCAGCAACTGTAATAGATGATGCTCTTGTGGACCATCGAGGTTTCTTTCCCTTACTCTGGGCAAGGGAGGCAGATGGGGCTCGTGAATCCTTTTTCCCCAAATATTTCGGACCACTAGATTCTTGAGGTTGGTGGTTCCACTATGGAATTTTTTTTGCATTGATTTCATGGCTAGTTTCTAGATTACTATTTCTAGAGCTGGCCTCCTTATCATAAAAATACTCAAATTCTCCATCTTGTGGGAATTGTCCGACCAGGAGGTTGGGACAATGCAACTCTTTTCAAAACCTCCATAAATATGTCTTCTTTCTTTCTGACCATCCCCTCTTCTTTATTTGTGTGTTAAGGGATTTATATATTGGAAGGTTCCTATCATACTGGACCTTTGGCATATAGAAGCTTAGCCATTCTAGTTGCTTAAAAGGAATGTGCTTTAAGTCAACATATACCTATGCACTTTCTTGAGTCACATTCTTCCTTCTTTCGAAGTATTCTTGCTCCTCATGCTTTACGCTATAAATTCCTCTTGGATTATAGTCCCACTTATCACAAATGAGGACCATGCCCAAAACCGCCAATAAATTCTTGAGTTCTTCACAAAATTGCTTTGTTAGCGATACTTAATTGTTAGCAATATTCAGAGGAAGCGGATACAACTTCGTTTTGTTTCTTCCAGCACCATAGATTTTGTTAACAACGGTCAACTGGCAGTATGCTTCTAGCGTGAAAACCATGTCTATTAAAAACATGGGGAGTCAAAAAGACTCATTGGGAAAACCATGAAACCTAATAAATGTGAAATCCGCACCCAAGAAGTAATCTATTGGGTTTTGCGAGATCCTCATCCATTGTAAAACCTCAAAGAAAAACATCCTGTAGGGTGAAGCAACAACTCTTGGAGTATGGGCCTCAAAAATTAATCCACAAACCCATAACAATCCCATATTTTAGAATGTCGATGGGTCCATACATAAACTAGCTGAAGGCAATTCCTTTCATCCAGCCTGGACACTGGCACATTTTTCCCAAAATATTCAAAATTTTGATGCAAAATTAAATGAGCCAAGAAGGAAGGGTACTTGAATTTAGAATCAGTCTCATAATTTTTAAGTTGGTCCAACATGTTCCCAGCTATTACCTTGAAAAAATCATAATGCTTCTGGTTTTTTTCTCTTTTTAGCTCAAAAGCCAGGTCGAACTGAAAAGGAAGAACCTGGGTGTCATTTTTGAGGCCAAATACCCAGGCCAGCATTGAAAATACTGCCTGAGTGTCCCTTTTGAAAATATCATATTATAGAGGGAAAGGAACATGGCCCCTATCCATTCGTTCCCTTGTTTCTTCTTCATCAATTTTTTTTCTTCTAGCCCTTTCTTCCCCAAAAAGATCCATCTTTTCTTTGTTGAACAGCTTTGAATCCCAGACCGTAGGGATACATAACATATCATGTATGGCTTGAGTAGATATGGTAACTCTAACCCTACCGATTTGGATAACCCCTATTACCTCATTAAATTTCCTAGCACTTGCATCGACCAATTTAGGGCATGGATGTATGGTGGGCAACATGAACTACTGCAAGCCATAATCCCATAACCGAAACGCAAAGCTATCGGATGTCCCATACTTTTCCTTCCTTTGAAACGTGCCTTTCCTAAGGCTTTTAGGATTGACCAACAGCTTAGGATCAAAAACATGGTTGGCGATGTCTTGTACCACTTCTCTTTTCATAGCCTTATCTACATGCACCTTCTTGCAATTCTCAAAAGGTCATTCCTCTATAGTCGGAGAGTTGGTGAAAGACTTTCGCCCAAAAATATTGACATAACCAGGTCATTGGCTTGAAACTGTGGCCTATCTTCTAGAAGTTGAGGGTTCTGACATGATTGTATTAAGAGATACAAATGACCTCTTAGGGATAACGGTTAGGGACCCTTTTCTATGGAAATAAAAATATACGTTTGAGTGTAATTAATGCTTTTTTCGGTACATGCACTAAAGGTTGCGCTATAGCTACTGAGCTTATTAAATGATGTCACTGGGATGATACGTGTGGACTAAAAATATGTATCCCTTGGGAATGCCAAAAATATTGTGAGGATGAAAATAGTACATTCCTTCTGCCACCTCTTGATTGAAAATAAATATTTCCTTGAGAAGTGTGCTTCCCATCATACTAAACATGTTGAAGTGGTGTAAAGTACCCTTGAAAAATGTAACCATTAATCTGCCAGAGATCTTTCTTTTAAAGCACGTTAACCCCATCTTTTCTCATTAATGGGATAGTTGGCACTGATGATGGTGATGGACACATGTCAATAATCAGAGCACTAGAGCATTTACTCCCAACGTCTCAATTTATTTCTTAAGACATTCCACAGGATCCTCCATATGATTTATCTATTCTAGTTCATTCTACCTCAAATTTTTCTATTGTTGTCTGGACAAAAATAGATATTTCGTTGATCATTTTCACTGGTCGACCTTTTCTATATATAGTCACACCACCTTTTTCAACATTCATTCAAACATAAAGCTCTCTAACTTAGTTTGTCTTTCATCTAATTTATTTCCATTCTACCAGAATTCGTCACCTTACTAGAATGTATGTTGGCTTGGGGACCCCTATTCGGCTCCTTCCATGGAGGCCGCAATACAACTTCATAGGAGAAATCACTAGTGACCGAAGCAAATGGTTGATCAAGAAATGTGACCCACTTATCATGACTGTGTTCAAATGGGTGGTGGGTACTAACTTCATTGTCGATGAGAACCAGCTTTAGAACAACTACAACATGCTTTCTCACTTTGTGGCTTCACTGTTGGACCTGAACATGTCCAAACCCATGGTAATTGAGTTGTGCCAAGATATTTTTGACACCTCGTAGGTGGAAGGACTTGGAGAAATAGTGCAAGTAGCTATACCCAGAATTGGCATCCCGCACACCATGGACCTTCGGAGGCATGTGGACTTTGGCATAGATGTGCCCTGGCTACCCTCTCTCTCTAATTTTTGTAATATGGACATGGTGACACATCAACATTCTTCTCAGTGAATGGCCATTTTCTTGCTTCATGAGTATGACGTGGAGCGGGTTACAGGACTAACCTGGAGGAAACACTTCAACTTCCTAGTGCAAAGTAGCAATGAGTAGGCCTTAGGCCTGCATCTGTGTCTGTCTTGTTCTTCAGTCCTCCTTTTGCAACTAGACAAAGAGAAGAGAAAGAAAAATAACCTGATAATGAGTCTTTTCTCATTCTTGGGTGACGGTCGAGGGCACCTATGGACTACTTTTGTGTGTTACTCCCCCCTTGTTTATCTTTTGCTTTGTAAACCCTTTTGGGATCACTCAAGAAAGTTTAATGTTTGTATCTGGGCTTTGGGCTTGCATATATGTAGAACTTCTGATATAATACAAACTACTTATTTCCTAGTGTCCTAGGTTTTATTTAAAAACTTTGAAATAATTACAAAACTTTACATATGATACATAATTGTTTAAAGCTTTCAAAAACTATGCATTTTAATGGAAAATATTCAAATAAATACCATTCACCGGTATACCTAAAGTGTTACCCTCTAGATCTTCAAGTTCGTATGCATTCTTTTCTTTACATGCGTTGATTCAAAAAGGTCCCTTCAACAGTGCTTCAAATTTTGTGTTGTCCCAGTTTTGCAATACATTCATCATATTTTAGCACTAGGCTCCCTTCTTTGAATTTTGGACTAGAGGTCTTTTTGTCAAACCATCACTTGACCATTTGTTGATGGTCGATCATGGCTCCATGGGATTTTTCTATATCTTCTTCTAGTCTGAGGAGTTCTACTAGTCACACCTCCATTCCGCCATTTTCTTCAACTACTAGGGCCTTCAGTAGTTGTAAAGCAGGGATTTCTATAGAAATGGGTATTACTACCTCCTTTCTGTATACCAACTCATAGGGTGAAGTTTTTCAGAATCTTCTTGGGGTTAATTCAGTCTGCCCACAAAGCTGCTCATAGATGCTTGTGCCAGTCTCTTTGTCATTCTAACCCAATCCGTTTAAATAACCTAATTAGGTTTTTGTTGGTGGATTATGCTAACCCATTCCCTTGTGGATAGTAATTTAATGAATTTTTAAGAAAAAATCCATGTCAAATAGCAAAGTCTAACATCCCTGACCCAAAAAAATATCAAGTGTTGTCCGATATGATGGTTTTGGGCAGCCCAAACCTGTTCACCAGTTCTTCGAGAAAATTAACAATTTCTCTTTCTATTGCAGTTTTAGGGCTACAGCTTCTGCCCACCTCGTGAAGTAATTAGTTGTTGTGAGGATCCACTTATGTCTGGCACTGGAAATAAGATTTATCATACCAATAAAATCTAGGCCCCATTAGGCAAAGGGTTCCTCTATCACAATTGGGCTCGGGGGTTGAGTAGCATTCCTTCTTTTGCCAACAAAAAATTGTCATTGAGTACACTTTTGTACTAGATGATGCACTTTTGTGAACATGCAGGGCCAATAATATCCTACCCTCATTATTTTCAAAGCGGTAGTCTTGGCAGAAAAATTCCCACCTCGAGGACTATGGTGAAATTCATTAAGAACCCTCTCTGCCTATAGGGCGTCAAGGTACCCGAGTAGCACACCATCATAATTCCTTTTAAAAATTACATCTTCAATTAGTACATACCTTGCGCCTTGCAGCCGATAGTACCTCCTTTTATTAGATGGTATAATGGTTGGGTAATATCCTTTTTGCATGTGTTGTGTTCGATCAACAACCTAAGATTCATCGGACTCAAATTGATTTGAGTATACTTGGCCAGTTTCCCCTTCAGTCACGGGACTTGCTTCCTGTGCCATATATTCACACAGACCTCTTCCTCGAACCAGCTTAGTTGGTCGGATATCTACATCATACACTAGAATCTTAGTGATCTAGTTTTCTCTTTTTTCAGTGATCTCGCCCTTTGTTATGTACTCCCGCACATTGGGAGGTGTTACAAGGACAATGATTTTATTGGCCGACACCAAGTGTCAAAATTTCTTCAAAATTTTAACTATAGCAAAAGCTTGTTTTTCCACAAAGTTGTACCTCATCTCATACCCTTTCAAAGTCTTAGAATAGAATGCAACAGGATGTTCTCCTTCATTTTTATCACCCTTTTGAGTAAGTATTGAAGCTATGCTATCTTGACCACTATACACATAGAGTAAGAAATCCTTGGAAAATTTTGGATTGGTCAAAACCATAGCAGCGGAAATTGCTATCTTTATTTGCTCGAATGCCTCTTTCCCCTCTGAGGTCCATTTGAAAGGTAGGTTATTTTTTAGCATTAGTGAAATAGGCCTTACAATACCAGTGAAGTTAGAAATGAACCTGTCGATGAAATTGATCTTTCCTAGGAATGAATGGAGTCCCTTTTGGTTCATTGGTAGAGGTAATTCCATTATGGACCTAACCCTCTCAATATCTATCGCTATTCGCTCTTTTGAGACTATAAAGCCAAGTAGCTTACCTTGAGGCACCCCAAAAACACATTTTTTAGGATTCAAAGAAATCTTGAACTATTGACATTTCTGGAAAATCTTCTCTAGATGATCAAAGTGATCATTTCTCAATTTTGAAAATATTGTTAAGTCATCTAGATATATTAGAATGATAGGGTTCATTAAACCATTGAAGGCGATCTCCATTGCTCGCTGAAGGTCGCACCAGCATTTGACAAGCCAAATGGTATTTTAGCATATGCAAATGTTCCCCACTTAGTGGTAAACGATATTTTGTGTTGGTCATTTTCCTTCACATATACCTGGTTATACCCCAAAAAACCATCAAGTAGTGAGAAAATTTTAGACCCAACTAATGTCTGTAGAATTTTCTCCATTGAAAGCAAAGGGTAATGGTCTTTAAGCGATGCTTTATTTAGATCTTGAAAATTGACGCAGAGTTTGATATCACTGTTCTTCTTCCAGTTAGGTACCAATTTTAAAACCCAAGTGGAATGTTTGATCGAATATATTATCTTGGACTCGACCAACTTGGTAAGCTCTTGTGCCATTAATGCTTCAATCTTTGGATTGAAAGGTCTTTGCTTCTATCGGACAATTTTAGACCCATCCTCCAAGTCGATGGTATGTTGGATTATACCGAGGTCACAACCTCATTAGGTCATCATAATTCTAGGCCATAACCCCATCATATTCATAACATAGATCCCTTAGTCTTTCTTTAGCTTTAGTCAGAACCTCTTTTTTGACTTTCAAAATTCTGCCATTTCCAACATCAAGTTCTTTGTAATCCTTTCCATCTGCCATGAACCTTCATTTGCCATTTCTTGCATCTTCACAGTCAAAAAGGTTCTCAAGAGAAATTAATGATCTCATAAGCTTATTCCCTTTTAATTAGATGACCTGCCCTTCAGAGAATTTTGTTCCTAAGGTTGGACTATCAGGCATCATTCCTCCCTTTTGTATGAAAGTAGCTATCTGGGTATCATCATCAAAGACTTTCCAATTCTCATCATTATCTGGAATTGAGGGTCATACAACAACCTTAACAGCATTCTATTTAGTTGAGTCAGAAACTGGCTCAAATTGCGACCTAACCGATGCCATTCGATTAGCTATACTATTCTGTCATCGGGGAATAACTTGTATGTTGAAGGCTTTGAAACTGTCAATCAGGTCCCAGACTCGATGTTTGTATGACCTCATTCCAGTATTCTTTGTTGTTGCTTGGCCACGAACCTGACTCGCCACCAACTCTGAATCTCTGGAAACTTGTATTCTCTTTATACCCATTCTTTGTGCAAGGTTTGGGTCATGAACTAAGGCCTCATATTCAGCGTCATTATTTGAGCATGAGAACATGAAATGGTAAGCTCTAAGCATCTCAAATCCTGTTGGAGAGAGCAAACGAACACCCGCACCGGCATCGGCCTTACACTTGCACCGTCAAAGAAAAGATTCCATAATTGATTATCCCATAGGTCATCAGATTTCTCGTGGTCTTTTAATAGTTTCAAAAAAAATTGATTGTAATCAAAAATTACATAAGTGCCAAGCCCGGTTGCATGGAATTTGTCGAAGGGATCAAACTTAATGAATTGGTTAAGTAACACTTCTTCTTAATAGTTTGCTCACTTGTATCGTCTTCATCTTATAGCATTTCAACACAATACTTCATCTATTGAGATATAGCCATATGGACAACTTTAAAGCATACGAACGCATTGTCTACAATATGTTTGGGATGCAATGGCTCCGAAAGAATCTTCATCTTCTCTCCTTTCTTATTCCTCAAAATCAAATGGGACCAATCGACACCAAATATCCGCTGAGTTTGGCAGTGAAATCCCTTGATAAACACATCCCAAAAACTGACGAAATATCTATTACTACCACTTCCTGGGCAACTATTTGGCTTGGGAAGGAGAAAAGAGTCAAAGACAAATCCTTTATCCAACCAGTGGTTGGGACCCTTTTCCTTTCTAACTGCATGATTCCTCTTTCAAGAGATTCATACTTAAGTTTTAAGGAATCTTCCACTTGCTTTGGCATGACAGATGTGCTTGCTCCCAAATCAATCATATTATTATACAACAATTTATCTCCTATTATAAGCGTTAAAAAGAAAGGTGTGGGCTTTGTTTTGCTTACCTAATTTTCCTTAATGCTACTCTCATTATTTGTATAAGTTGTTGCTTTCAGAGCCTGAGGGGGAAGTGCAAATCTATCATTTTGGCTCTAATTTTTCAACTAAATTGTGCCTGCCTACAAGCTTTGCCATTCCACCTTTAATGCTTCCTGAAGCAGGGTTTTCTACTCAGGAATCGATATGATGTCCCATAATGATACATTGGCAAGTACCTTCTTCAATTTCTCCACTACGTTAAATGTCCCAAATGCTTGGGCCTTTGGCTTAAATGGTGTTATCTCTTTTTTTTTATAAAAGGGCATTCTATCATGACTAGGGTTGATGCTTTGTTCACCTCCTTTTTTGTTGATGGTACCTTTTGTTGTTGCAGAGAACCTCGGGTGATGGGTGGTGAACTCTGTCTGTCTTGGGGGAACAAGTGTTGTGGCTATGGACATGGCGGGCTTTGTTGCACATATTCCCCTATGAGCCTTCTTTTAGATCTCGTGTTGTAATTGGACCATACTGGCGGAATGCCAATCATTTGACCTTCATTTTCATACACTACATCTTCTCCTTCCAACCATGAGAATAATGCTTGGTTGGGCCCCACGTCCACTTCTTGTTCTGAGGGGATCCCTTGTGATTGCACTAGGAAATGAACATTCTCCATTTTGGATGACCCACATTCGTTCATTTTTAGGGGTGGCCCCTTGCTTTTTTGTTCTGCCATCCATTTTTGCATATTTTCCTTCAAGAAATTCTATGGGAAATGATCATCACTGCAGGTGAGGCACCATGCATCTTCTTCTTCCACCAAATTGTTCTGGCCTGGGATCAATTATTTTCTTTAGCTTCCTTTTATTGTTTGGAGTGGCATGGTGACCGGAACTATCTAGTTTTTGGATGTTGTATGTTGGCTTCTTCCTCAGGAGAAACCTTGGTATGAGTTTTGTTTATAAGGGATATTGCTTCCACCATAGGTCTAAGCATTCACCTTCATTGGTGTTGCCTGTTGTTGTTTGAGAATGACCAATTCATTAGAAAAAGTCCACATGAGATTCTTCATGTCGTTAATGTCGATCATGACTGAACTTGATCCCAACACGTTGCTTTGTGTGGAAGGATACGTGTACGTAGACTAGGGCGTGTATGAAGCATTGCTTTGTACAGAGGATATATTTGAACAGGATCCTTCTTATATCGTTCCAAAGGGTTCCGCAAACATAGGCATAGGAGGTCAGGGCGTGAGATTCCTAGCATCGATCAGACTGTTTTCCGCTCATATTACCACTTTGTAAGTGTCAAGAAAGATATCTCTGCCCATAGAAGTTATCATAACTATGATGTCTGGATTGATAGCCTTCAAATAAAACATGAATGCCATAGCAGCTAAGGGGCAAGCAATCAAGGGAATCCTCTGCCAGGTTTTGTCAAACCTAGTGTTGAAGTCGCTCATGGTTTCTCTGGGAGCCCTTTTAATGGTAATTAACTGATGTAATAGTGAGGAGTGATCCCCTTTCTCTAAAAAGCATTCGAACAAGCATCCTCTGAGCTGGTCCCATGAGATGATAGAACCTGAGACCAAAGATCAATACCAATCTTGGGCCTTTCCTTTAAAAGATACAGCTAACAACCTTAAAGAAACATTTTCCTCTGCTATGTTATGCACTCTACATACCTCTGCTATATCCTGTAGGTGTTCAGAAGGGGTTTTAAATTCTTCTCTAGAAAACTTTGGGATAGCCTTGAGGGCATTGGCAGGTATAGTAAGCCATATGTCTGGGGATGTGGGTGGTTGTAACGGACTACCACTATCCCATGTTACAAATCTTTTAAGAGCAGGAGGAGGTACTTGAGCCATGAGGAAAAGATTTCTATGAATCAGGTATACATGAAATCTTATCTAGAAATTTAAACCTCCAGGCAGAGTAGATAAGGCTCTTGATAAGGGGCTATGACTTCTTGCTCTATTACTCCTTATAGGTGATATAGAACCTGTAGTTTCTCTCCCAGTATTTAAGGTAGGTAATTGGGAGTACTAAAAATGACCTCTCATTTGAACTTTAGGCATGAAATTTCTAGTTTCCTTCCTTAGCCTGATTGAAGAAATATTTCTGACTTCTAATCAAGCATTTGGAAAAAAATTGGTCTCACCGGGCGTGCCAAAAAAAGAACTGTTGATCATCAAAGCTTGCACCTCTCCAACAGTCTTATGGTAAATTTAGTGAGTGGGGGACAAATTGTGTCTCACTAAATACCTCTAGGTTTTTTATAGAAAGTCGTCTCTTCTTTTGGGGTTTTGAGATAAGGGAGAAAAAGAAATGTAAATATAAAACATGAAAGGCGATATGCCAAATATTTTACAACATTTCAAACTCAAATTATTCCTATGATTGATATAAAGGACACAGAACGCCACAACCCTTCATTGTTGGAAAGAGAACGAATAGCAAAGGCTAATTTCAAGCACATTACAAACTTTCAAATCTTTCTGCAAGTAGTGTTCATTGAGGTCTAATCAAACATAAAAAAATCCTTAGAGTAAAAGAATAATATTAAAAAATTATAAGAACCTTGTCTCCTAATAGAGCATAGCACAGAAAAAATAACAACTTCAAAGATATCAGAAAATTCCAATGATATAGTCTAATTTTTCCCAAAATCGCTATTCCAGAGCACAAGCATAAAGCATAGAAATCCACTATTTAAACTATCAGAATATAGCTTGCAAGACACAGTGTTTCATTCAAAAAATGATAATATAAAGAAAGAAAGCTTGAAAAAGGACATACATGCACTGTCTCAAAATTCCCCTCAATATTTTATGCTTTAATTAAAACTAAACTTTGAAACAAAGGTCGGATGCTAATCCGACAATAGTTTAAACCTTAATAGATATAATTTTCTAGAATAAAGTAGTTCTATAACTTGCTTCTGAAATATAGTTCATAAATTCTAAGAAAATTTAAAAAGGAAAACAATTCCTCTTTTCAGAGAAAACAGTTTCCTCTTGGAAAAATCATTTTCTGAAAAATCATCCCCTTTCTGGTGTTGTCACCTTCCTTTTATAGTCATCAAAGAAGAATCATTGTCTTTCCCAGAAGTAAATGCTTCCAGATGTTAATACTTGATAACTCACAATCTAATTTGTAAGCCCTCGGTTAGGCCGCAAAAGATCTTTACATTAACTTTTCAACTACTGCATTAATGTTCTCTAGATATTTTGAAGATAGCAATATTAGATCCAATCCTAAAAATTGTATTTCAAAAATTACTTCTTCTGACTTAATCACATCACCTTGTAGCACTGACCGGAAGCTTTCGTCCCGAGACAAGAAAAGAGAAACCAAAAAGTTCCACCAATCCTTAAAAAGATATCGTCCTCCTTTGATAGAGAGGTGACACGTCACTTGGTCGGGAACTTATGGTTTCTAAAAAATGTTTTTGCAGCGAATCTCTGCCATCCCGACATGTGTTTTGGGCGCTCCTCCAAAAAGAAAAACAATAAAGGAAAAACGTGCGGCCACCCCGTGGCACATTGCCCATCTTCCCTACCGACCTTACCTTACCCCCTATCACTTTTGCAAAATATAAAATTGAAGCCGAAAACTGGAAGGTTAGGGAAATGTGAAAAACCTCTTCACAAATACTAAAGAACATAGGCATAGATGTCGTGCTATTGCTCAAAAGTTAAAAGAAGAGAATAAAATAGAAAATCAATATCAAAATTTAAATAAAACAAAACATGATGATTATCCACCTTCGCCACAACAAACACATGAAACATTTATGGACATTGTCATTAGGCCTCTTGTTATGATTGACTTAGATGATGATGATGAGATTACTAAGATTGATCTGGAAGCATAATGAGCTAAATTTATTGTTTTCCTCTTCTGTGAGCTTAAATTATAACAACCATGATCATCCTCCTATAAAGAGTGACTCACCACGTGTTGAACTTGGTGATGCTCCTAGTACAGTACTTATCGTTGTCCCTTTGTCTAGTTGTCAGTCTTTCGTATATGATGAACAACATTGGGATGCGAATAACCTGCTATAATTTAACTCGCATGTGTCATAGTAATTTTTACTTTATTTTTATTTTCATGTTCTTTGTGATTGCATGTTTGTAATGTGATCCCTCATATTGCATTGCTTGGTGTGTCTTTATATATTTGTCAGCCTACTTTGGATGACCCTTGTCACTCTGTTGGTGCAAGGATACAAACAAAGTGAATATGTCGTGACATTCTTCTATTTGTATCTACATTATTCTATATATTGTAGAGTTTTATGTTTTATCTTATGTTTTCCTTTTGGGGATGACGCAAGGAATTGAGACATTTAGGTCTCTTCCATGTTGACCCAAAATATTTTCTTTATTTTCACTCTATATGTGTCATTTTTCCTTTGTGCTTGTTGTTCCATGATTCATTTGGGGAATGATGATTCTGAGATCGATTATATCATTGTAGCAAAGACATAACGCTAACCCCAAATCCATAAATCCCTTATGTTATCTTAGGATTGCATATGGGGGAAAACCTCCGTTCCATGACATATCTTTATCTTGGAAACATATGTTTGGCATAGGTATTTCCCAATAAAACTCTCATGTATTGGCATTTACTATATTCTACTTTAAAGTAATTTCTCATAGCATGGTGTTTAGCAATTTATTTAAAGTGGAGGAATATGTGTCCCGGCTCATTGTTTACTTCAAAGTGTGGTCTTCTTACTTCACGTGATGTGTCCTCTTATTGATGACATTGAATTTGATGCTCCTGAAAAGAGTGACCATTCTTAGCATATGACATTCCTCTTAGTGTAATGTTATGGCTTGCATTCCCTAAGTTGTGAATTTGTTATCCTCGACTAGTCATCTCTTAGTGACATTAAGCACAATGTTCCTAAGGTGAGACCTTTCATGAACTAAGAAAAAACCCTTTGAATATCATATCCTATTGTATGTACAACCTTTGTCATGGCCACTAAGCATAACAAAACTTGCTTACTAGTGGAGCTTTTTTATTTTTCATGAGTGTCTAGCATAATGCAGCTTTCTATCCTTGTGACCTTTTTTTGTGGTGCCTTATCAAGTTATCAGGAGGTATAACTTTTGGTATGGTTGGCATATGGGAGTCTATAGACCTAGCATGACCTTCCCATCAGTCGCCTTTTTGGGGCTCACCTAGTGGATAGTGGATTTCACTAGCCAATGTGAGTATATTTTATTTGCATAGTGGATAGCAGGTTTCCACTTGTGAACATTTTTGGACAAATAGATAAGGCTTGATGCATACCTATTGGAAAAGTAGTCAAGGCTTGATCCACCCTTTCTCTTTCTTTTGGCATCAATTTTAGCATTGTATGCTTGTGTATCTTGTCTTGTTGATGTATATCATTCATATATGTGTGTTTCTTAGTGCTTATATTGGTTTTCCATGGGATCTTGATCCTGGGGGCTTGCGCAACCTCCTTGCTCTTTGTCATCCTATCTCACTAACACTTCTACACTTGGACCCCTCTTGTCACTTATTTTTCTACTTTAGTGTGATTTTGACTGTAAGGCCCATCCTCTAACTAAAGTGGGGGCTAAATGTAGTGTATAAAAATGTGCACCATTACATTTTCACTCTATGTTTGGGTCCCTTAATTTTATTGGACTTAATTAAGCCTCTAATTGGCCAAAATATGCATTAAAAGCCTAATTAATCTTGTTTTCTGAAAGGGGGCCTGTATTAAACAATTGCAAACATTAATTAAATTTCCTTGGAAGTTGAGTGTCCTGGATTTAGGTCTTAAGACCCATTCACCCAAGGGCGAATGGGTCCTTAAGTTGAGGATCTCAATTTTTAATATGTTTTTGGCAACATTTTTATGTTTCAAATTCAAATTGCAATTTTCGGCCTTTCATGTTTAATTGTTGAGAAATTAGAAAATTACCTATAAATACAAGGACTTTTTATCAATTCAATATTTATAATTTTTATGAGAGCATTCCAAGAGAGAATATTATTGCCAAAAGTGTTCAAGGGAAGATTTATCATTCTTCAATAGTAACATTCAAGATCTCAAGCATCATTTGCATTTTTGCATATTTTTAGAGCTAACATTGTGATGTGGGTTTCAAGTGTAGACATCCAAATTTGACCACTCTCATATGGTCAAATTCGTCACCTTTATTCATCTATCTCATATTCCCCATCGATATTAATTAAATGATTTATTTAATTAATATTTCCCCATTTCCTAATGTTCCTAAATTATTTAATTTAATAATTAAATACTTTACCTTTCATCCCTTCATCTCTAAATTAAATAAATATATCAATTTATTTAATTTAGTCATTTGGCCTTTTGAATTTAAACTAGTTTTAAATTACCTATTTTCTCTCTACTTGTCACATCTTCCATAATCCCCCTTTAATCTAGATTAGTTTAATTAATCCATGATTAAGATGTGCACACCTTTAATCAGGATAATGCCACATCCTCCATAACTTGCAACTTGCTTCTAATCCTTCATTAGCTTTCCTAATCACCTATTTGCACAACCTTAATCTAATCCTTGTGCCATTTATGGCATGCCTCCAAGTCAACCATCATAAATGATTTCTTCATTTAGCCAAGACAACCTCTTCCCCATGTGAATTTAAAAATCACATTTATTGCTCCAAGGCTCTCCTCTTCCCTGTGTGGATTATTGAGGAATTCTAAAATTCCTCATATGTCACTGTAGACATCCAAATTTGGACACTTAATTTATCCAAATTTATCACTTTTCATCTAAACACCCTCTTATCCAAGTTAATTAAATAATATTACTATTATTTAATTAATATCTTTAATTCAAATCCCTAAGGTATTTAATTAATAATTAAATACCTTACCCTCATTAATCCTCTTTTCATCAAATAAATTAAATAAATATTACATTTATTTAATTCCTCACATGTTTTTCATCTAATCCTAATCCATCTCCTAATTTCTTCATTAGGGATGTGCACATGCCTAATCCTTGATTAGGATGTGTCACATCCTCCAACTTTTGCAAGTTGGCTTCTAATCCTCATTTATCCTCTAATTACTGATTAATTAAGCCTAATCATTCTCCAAGGAATTTTTAATTCCTTTTTATTTGTCCTAGATTCCCTCCTTTATATGTGAATTTTTAATTCACATTCCATTCTTCCAAGGCTTCTAGAACCTTGGACTTGTCACAATCTCCACATGTGACCAACCTTGGACTTGTCACAATCTCCACATGTGACTAAGTCCCACCTTTTTGGAGCCCACCTTTTATCCTCTAGACCATCCTATGAATTCACATTTATATCCCCAACCACCTTTCCTTTTCCCATGTAGATTTTTGAGGAATTCCAAAATTCTTCAAATGTCTCTTTCACTCCCACTTGGGGACAAGAAATCCCTTTTTGTGGAAATCTCCTCTCATCCCCCAAGGTGCATGTCCTTTTCCACTTGTGTACCTTTTTGACAACTCATCTCCACCTCATATCCTCTTGTCCACTTCACTCTCCACATGTCAAGATGTGAGGGCTTGTGGGTTCTCAACCCACCATAGCCCTTCATCTTGACCTTGTTGGATCAATCTTGACCCTTGAATTCTCTAGAGAATTCAAAATCTCCTATAAATACCCCCTTCTCAAGGGCATTTCCAACACTTTCATTTGGAGCAACCTTACGCTGCCAATTTGCATTTCCAACACTTTGCATTTTGATAACTACATGTTGTCCATTTGAACTCTCAATCCTTTTGCCATCATTTAGCCATCTTTGTTGATCATTTGCATCATCAATCTTGCATTTAGACATTCAAGCAATCATCTAAGGAGCACACAACCAATCCAAGCAAGGGCCAATCAAAGAGGTATCAACAACAAGGGAGGTAAAAGTGTTTGTATTTCATTTTATTTGCATTCCTTTTCATTGTATCACTCTTTTGGGTAATCTTGAGGTGTCCTTGGTATTTTGTTATTCATGTTTCTTAGTTGTTTTACACTCATAGAGCAGTAGGAATTCCAAGGTATACAGTCACATCTTCCACATGAAACAAGGACCTCCTTTATGAAGAGACCTTGTCTTATCCCCAAGGTACTTCCAAGTACCTTCTCATCATATGAATTAAAAATTCACATTTATTCCTCCAAGGTTTCTCTCTTTCCTATGAGGATTATTGAGGAATTCTAAAATTCCTCATGTGTCACATCCTCCCCACATGGGGACAAGGACTTCATTTTTGAAGAAATATTCTCCTAATCCCAAGGTACTTTCAAGTACCTCCAAACCGCATGCCCCCTTTACACCTCATTGCCACATGGAAAGATGTGAGGGATTGTGAGTCCTCAACTCACCATAGCCCTTCATCTTGTCCATGTTGGCTAAATCTTAGCCCTCCATTTCTCTAGAGGATTTTCCTCTAAATTAGAGGATTTTGACTTCATTTTCACAATTCATTTAAGCATTCACACTCTAGCATTCAAGCACTCAACTCTTGCATCCACCATTGTTGCAATCTTCAAACTCATCTTGCATCCATTTTCATGCACTTATCCAATACCCACCTTCATCATCCTTCATTGAATCTACATAATTTTCAATATAGTTTTTAGTTGATTTGCCATAAAAGGAGCATACAAGCAATCAAATCCAAAGGGCCAACCAACCAATCGACTTAGGCAAGGTAAAATCATTGTTTCATCTATGTTTTGTTCAAGTATAACTAGGCTAATCTTGAGGTGTTGTATTTTTTTCTTCTTCCTTTTGCATTTCTTTCATTTTGCATCATTTAGGGTTAGAAAACATGTTGCACACATTTCTGGCATGCTCGGTGAGACCCACAAACAAGTCTATTCTTTCACGTGCTCTGTTGTTTCAAATTTTGTAGGTTCAGGTTACAAACAAAGGTGATTCTGCTACTAAAATAGGTGAATCTGTAGCAACAGGGGTGATTCTGCTATCAAAACAGGCGAGCCTACCTTAAACAGGGGGCTAATCTGCATCTTACAGATTCGCCCATCTATCAAAAAGGGGAAAATCTACTCCCTGTTACTCAAACAAGTGAACCTTCTCCTGGTTTGGGTGAACCTACTCTCTATAAATAGGCGAGTTTTCTCCTAAAACAAGCAAAATTGCTGCTAACAGAGGCGAATCTTCTCTCTAGAATAGGTGAGTTTTCCTCAAATAGAGGCGAACCTGAGGTAAAATAGAGACTTAAATTTCTAGTTTCACTATTCATTTGTTGTCATTTTCAGGTACTAACCCCCTAACTTGTCTTTTTGTGAGTGTGTATGCTTTTCACTAATGTTTGTGCAGCTATTTCTCGTTCGTCCAAGGCTAGAGGTTCCAACTACTAACATTTTCTTGCAGAATGATCAGTCCCAGCACATTTAGTTTAGTTTGTTTGTTGTTTTCATACTAGTTAGGAACACATAGGACTAGTTAGAGGGTCAAACTTACTTGTTTTTTGTGTTTGTGGGTGGGCTATTGACATATACAATCCCCTTGCACCATTTGACAATCCTAGGTAATGAGAAGTCGTAGCTCACTCTAGTCCATTTGTGTTACCTAGGAGGTGCTAGTACATCTAAGCTCTTTCCTTGTGCTTCGTACGAGCTTGAGGACCAACCAAAAACATCTAGTATCTTCTTTTAGCGGGACTTGCTTGGGGATTTCATCACCCCAAGGGACGATCCAACCCATGTGTACTGGTGGGGTATATAAAAAGGGGAGAGCCAAAGTTGTACCCCAATCCAGTCACATCATGTCTGGCGAAGCGTCAAATATAGGGTGATACCTAGATAAGATGTGAAGAGTTGGTCTGAGTTTCTAGTACCTTGCTAGGGCTCCCAACTCATGCCTATGATGGGATGGTGTTCACGGTTTTTCCTCACGTACTATGCGTATATTGAAGACTCCCTAGATCACCTTGTTCATCCTAAATGGAGGACCATATTTTCCATACCCTTCTCACTAATTTTAGCATTGTGCTACTTCAAGTGTCTTCTTTGTGCAAAACTAGTGCATTTATTTTTGGTTGAGTCAACCTTACCCTCTATTTGTTGCTTCTTGTGATTTTGTCCTTTTCCATAATTAGTTGTTTTTCATCCAGTCCAGTCCAAGTTTTTCGTTTCGGCGAATTTTCCTTTGTCAAGGGCGAATTTTCCTCTATTTGGGGCGAACCTGCTATCCACAAGGGTGATCCTGTCCTTTGTCTGAAGGGGTGAATTTTCTCTTCTTTGGGTGATTTTTCTTGCTATTTCAGTTCCCTTTCAATCCCTTGAGTGATCATATTTTCCTATTCCCTGGAAACAGGTGAATTTGCAACATATTTGGGTGAATTTTTTCTTTAAACAACCAAACCTATCCTCTATTTGAGTCTCTATTTGTTTGTTTCCCCGTTCGTCGAGTACATTTCCCCATTAGGAGAGTTTGTTTCCCCGTTCAGAGAATCTGTTTCCCCGTTCAGAGAGTTTGTTTCCCCGTTCGTTGAGTCTATTTCCCCATTCGGAGAATCTGTTTCCCCATTTGGAGAATCCATTTCTCCATTCATAGATTTTGTTTCCTCATTCATCAAGTCTGTTAAATCCCCCGTTAGATTTGTTTGTTTCCCCGTTTGCCAATGTTGTTTGACCTTTTTAGATTTAGGAAAGTCTAGGTCATCCTGTTTTTCTGTGAAACCATTTTCTTCAGGGAATAGGAAAACCTACTATATTTTTAGGCAAATCTAAAAGTTTTTTAGTTGATTTTTTCATAGTTTTAGGCGAACTCACCCTCTGTTTGGGCGAATTTGTACCCTATTCAGGAAAATTTGCATTTTTTTCGGCAATCCTGTCACCTATTTAGGTGAACCTATCTGTTGTTTGGGCGAACCCACACTCTGTTTGGGTGAACCTGCACTCTATTTGGGTGAACTTGATCCTTGTTTGGGAAAACCTGCACTCTGTTTGGGCGAACCTGATCCCTATTTAGGTGAGCCTATCACCTGTTTAGGCGACTCTAATTGTTGTTTGGGTGAGCCTGTCATTTTTTTGGGTGAACCTAATCCCTATTTGGGCAAGCCTGTCCCCTATTTAGGAAAATCAAACTGTTGTTTGGGTGAGCCTAACACCTGTTTGGGCGAATTTGACTGCTATTTGGGAAAAAATGCTAATTGTTTAGGCGATTATGTCACTTGTTTAGGTGAGTCTAATCCTAGTTTGGTAAAAAATCCAGAGAGTTAATCTATTCGGCCCCCAAAAGCTTGTTGTTTTTCAAGCCATTTGCGAAAATCAAAGAAATTTATCACCTTCAGTGCACCCGTAATCTTCATCTTTAGTCCATCTACATTTTCCAAAGGTCATTTTCTTATCATCTAAATCATATAGGCACATATTAAAACATCTCTAGGTCACATATTCATCATCATTTTCTCAATCAAAATCCCCTAAACTTCGTTTTGGAGGTTATTATCCAAATTGGCTTAGGTGTCTAAATTTGATCGTCATCCTACACATCTACTTAGGATCATCATCTGTCGTGAGTCAATCATCGTCTTTGGCCCAATCAATCCACTTTCATCTTAAAATGGATTCGGCGTTGTAATCATCTATCTGTCTTTTACTCCAATCAATCAGCACCTTAAGTCACCTAGGCTGATTTTTGAACTTTTTTTAGAATCTCTTTCATCATCCTATCTCATCCATCATCTAATCTTATCAATCATTTCATCAATCCATCTTATCCAATCTAATCCAATCACATCCCTATCTAATCATCTAATCTATCGATCCCTCATCTAATCTAATCAATCCTCCAATCATCACTTAGGTCATCTTTGCATTGCATCTTAGAGTTTAACCTCATCTTAGTTCATCTAGTAGTTTTACACTTTCATGCCCATTCAAACCCAATCGCAAGCAAAGAAGCAAATGGAAAAACAAAAATCCCAGGGTTCCTAGCCAAATATCCCTCAGGATCCCAACAACGGTATCTCATCATAGTCCAATACCGATCCTCAAAACACTTCACCACCTAGTCATGAGAACATGGTCAACCAACCTGAAGTCACGGTTGATGAGTACCTTAGTAACCCCACCAATGTTCAGATGACAGATTGCCTCCTCAACGAGCATGGGGATAATATTCTCGCTACTCTACTCATGAAGGGGATTAAACCACCACCCAAATTTGGCATGTCACAATATACCAATACCTAGTCTCTTCCAACACCTCAAAACCCATAGACTTCACAAAGTGTTTCAGGAAATCTGTATATTCCCGAGGGTCCACCCGTAAAAATTTGGTATCAACCTGGGTTGGGAAATGTCATAATGTATCAAGTCGTAAGCTACCCTCGCATTCCAGCCTCGGTCCCGGGAGCACAACCTAATCCTAATGACCCCTATGTCTATGGTATGCCACAGAATATTCCATCTACTCCACCACTTCTGCCTCATCATCCTAGTCAACCACCCATAAACACTGGGGGCAATCCTATCCTTGCATTGATGCCACCTCCAAGGTCTGCAACCATTGGAAATTTACCACCACCACCTCAAGGTAACATCCATGCATTCCAACAGCCTCCCATTAATCCTCAACAATCTATTGTGTCGCAAGCACCACCACAACACACTGCTATCCCCTTGCAAGTGCTAACACAACATATCGCTACCGCTGCTATCTTGTCTCAACCACCTCATCAACAACCTCCATATCAAAGCGTCACAATTCCACAACAGAATGTCACAATTCCATAGCAAAACATCCCAATTCCGTAGTAAAATGTTTTGGTTCCGCAACAACATACTATCGTTCCTATGCAACCCCCACATCAAGTGACACAAGCCACATTGCAGCCTCCACAACTGCCCCACGGTGCCTCCATAGTGATCCCACAACAACAACACATCCCATCTTTCCCTCCTTACCAGCAACCACCACAGTAGCAACAACCACCCCAGCATACCCACTTTCCCACACAAATGCAATGTAACCCCCTCACACAATATCTCTACTATTCGTCAAGCACATATACCACCTATGTTGCTCCATCCAATCCCAATCCAAATCTCAATCTAGTCCCCCAGAATCCACCCTGATCTCAACCACCACTTTACACCAATCCTCTGCAATCACAATCAAATCCTTACCATAAAACATCTAATCCACAACCACCTCCATATATCACACAAGAGCCCAACATTGTGTACAACTACTAATCCAATCCATACTACACTCAACAGCAACTACCCTATCAACAAGGTGCTCCATCCACTTCCTACTATCAGCAACTGTCATCATACCAACAAGGCACATCCACATCATCGTACTACCAAGCTCCTACGTAATAGCAGCAGGGTGATCCATCCACTTCATATTATCAACAGTAGCAACTCTTTCAACAAGAAGCCTCCACCTCTTACTATCAAAATCCGTCATCCTCCTACCCACCTTATGTCAACCCACAACTACAATCCACCTACATCAATCAATACCAGCAAGCACCTTCATATATACCTCCACCGACTTATGATCAAACCACTTATGACCCATCTTCATCATACCAACAATATCCTCCCTACAATCAACACAATCCATCCAATCCAAACCCCTCAATGCTTGTCAATAAAGATTTGGAAGAAGTCAAAGTTGTGTTAAAGGACTTGCAATTAGGGACTAGAAAACAATCATTTAAGTTTGAAGACATTTTTCCCTATCCGTTTGATCCTTCAATTTCATTGATTCCTTTCCCAAAGCATTTTGAAATGCCAAAATTTGATAAATACAAAGGAACAAAAGACCCCAAGGCTTATCTTCAAGAATTTTATGCCCATTGTGAAAAAGTCATGCATAATGACAATTACCTCATGTGACTATTTCATAGGAGTTTACAAGGCATATCTCTTGACTGGTTTATGGGTCTCGATAAAGGATCTATCAAGTCCTTTGCACAACTTTCAGAATAGTTTGTCTCCTACTTCTCCTTTAATTTGGAGAAAGATATTGGTACTTTGGATCTCCTAAAAGAAAAGCAGCATGAGGGAGAGACGTTTGCAAGCTATGTTTAAAGATGGCAAGCTTTTTCCAGTTGGATGAAATCCCCACTAAGGGGGAAAGACATGGTCACCCTGTTTATTGAAAACTCCCATCCAGATATAGGCCACTATTTCATACTTCATTGTGTCACAACCTTCGCGGAAATAGTGGAGAAAGGTCCTATCCTCAAGAGAGCCCTTATTGCCAAATGGTTAGTCAAAAATTTTAAATCTGATAAAGAGAAGTCATCTAGGGATAAGCCTCATCATTGGAACAACACATCCAAGTAGCTAATGCTTCCCAGAAGCCACAATATCCCCCTCCTCAGCAATCAATTCCTAATGCTATATCAGTGCCACAAGGGGCACCTCATCCTCCCCAACAATCCAATTAGAACAATCAAGGGAGCAACAAACGTCAATTTACTCAATTAGGAGAGCCCCTAAGTGTCATGTTTAATAGGCTCCTTCAAGCTAATTACCCAATCACCTATCCTGTGACCAAGCCTCTTGATGAATCTAAGCCCAAACTAGCCTACTACAAAGAAAATGAGTATTGTGAGTTCCATAAGATTAAAGGGCATACATTTAATAAGTGTCAAGGTTTGAAAACATGCATCTAGGATCGCATAGATCAAGGAGATATACATGTGGATGCCAATATGGTACCTTCATCCAATGCTCAACTACAGATATATCAGAATGCTTTCCCTAAGCATAACCAAGGTCCTAGCACATCAAAAACCAATCTTGGGCCTAGTAACAATAATAATCAAGGTAACAGCACCAACAACATCAATTACAAAAATGTGCCATTTAACTGAGGGTCTCATCATGCACATTGAACAAGCAAAACCACATGTATTTATGATACATGTAAAAGGTAAGGACCCACAGTGTGTTGTTACAACCCGCCACACCCGCATCACAGTTCTAAGAGCCTCTACATCCACTCAGCCACCACCTCTAAGCTCTCAATACAACATTCTTGATCATCTAGGAAAGACCCCAACCCAGATATCCATTTTGGATTTGGTCAAGTCTTCTCTTGTACATCAAGAAATCTTAACTAAGGCCTTACAAGACACTCAAGTTTCCAATAACATAGATCCTACTCAATTTCAAGCATTGGTAGGACATCTCTCAACAATATACTAGTTGGGCTTTAGCCAAAACGACATACCATACATCAATTCAAATCATAATCGCCCTCTCACATCAAAGTCCTGGTAGCCTGTAAGAAAGTAAAAAAGGTCCTAGTAGATAATGGCTCTGCCCTAAATCTCTACATGTTAAAATTAGTAAAACAGGTGGGATACACCCACGCTTACTTAAACAATTAGGTCATTACTATCAAGGCGTATGATAATGTAAAGCGTGATTCCAAGGGGACAATTTGTCTTCCAATTCAAGTTGGACCTATTGTACAGTACACCACCTGTCACATCCTTGATCTAGACCTCCCCTATAACCTCATCCTTGGCCGCCCATGGCTTCATTCCATATAAGCCATTCCATCCATGCATCACCAATGTCTGCAATTCCTATTTAATGGGATGGAAGTTACAATACATGTAGACCCTCAACCATTTGAGTATTATCGTGCATTGGAAGCTTCTTTTCCCCATTCGCATTATTGTCCAAGAGTAGAAATGGGACCACCTCAGATGTCATCATCCCATTCATCCACCAATGCACTAGCCACCTCATCCACTCCATCATCCACATCTGATTCCACCATTACCAAAGTCCATATCATTGACAAGGGGTGTGGATAATATGAAATGTGTACAGCCTTGAACGTGGCAACCATGCCACCCTCACCACATACATACGGCAAACCTTCTCAATCTCCACTGAAGGAAGAAGATAAGACGATCACTTTGAGCTCCAAGAATGTGGGATTTAGCACTTTTTTCTCTCCTGGACTGCAATAGGATATGCCAGAGGATGACATAAGCCAATGGGTCTACCATGAAGAACTTGAACCTTCTCCCCATTTGAAAGAATATTTCCAAGAGACCTATCCTTGGCCCTCTAAGTTAGCAAAGAAATACAATTATTGGGGGGGAGTCCTTGGCGTTGAAGAGCAAGGAAAGAAACAACCTATTGAGGCTTCAATATGACCAAGGTACTCGGGCCTAGGCCATGACACAAAACAAAAAAAAATCATGCCATCAATTGGTACTTCTAATAATGTGGGTGTGGACAACGACCTCCTCAAAGACATACCAAAGAAAGAATCCATCATACACATGTACGATGACGTGGATCACGTAGACCTTTCTTCCATGTTTGAAGGCTTATCCATCTGCACCATCAGCCTATCCCTTTGTCATCCCGAACTCATAGACTAGGACCTACATGGTAGTGCACCTATTGACACCTTCCCCTCAGTGGATATGTACATACATCTCATGGGATTGGGGGAGGATGAACGCCCTAACCGCAAAAGTAAGAATAAACAAAATCAAAAAGGGTCACCTAGAGAAAACCTCTCTGTGGTGCTTCTTGACTTAGAGAAAGTAAAAATAAAGGGTGAATCTAACACCGAAAACCTCAACGAGGCACTGGAAGATGGGGACATTCATCTTCCCCTTGTGGGAACTCAACTGTCTGAACAATCATCCATTCTAATTGAGGAAACTCAAGAGGTAAATTTGGGAACTGAAGAGGATCCCAAAATCACATATGTAACCAAATCACTATCAGAGGAAGAGCAGTCTACCATAACCCAGCTTCTCAAAGAAGGTATCATCAATTTTGCATGGAACTATTCATATATGTCAGGTCTTGATCCCACTCTAGTAGTGCACCATTTAGACGTACATCTATATGCTAAACCGGTCAAGCAAAAACTCAAAAAAATGCATTCTCAAGTAGCCTTATTGGTCAAGAAAGAGTTAGAAAAACTCTTAGAAGTAGGATTTATAAGACTAATCGACTACTTTGATTGGATATCTAACATCGTGCCAGTTGCCGAGCCAAACAGGAATATCAGGATTTGTACAAATTTCAGATACCTCAACAAAGCCTGTCCCAAAGACGATTTCCCCTTACCAAACATCAACATGTTGGTTGATTTAACTATAGGGCATGAGATGCTTTCCCTCATGGATGGCTTCTCTGGTTATAATCAGATAAGAATTGAACCCAAGGATCAACATAAGATAGCTTTCACCATACCTTGGGGCACATTCTGTTACAATGTCATGCCCTTTGGCCTTGAGAATGTGGGGCAATCTACCAATGTGCCATGACCGTCATCTTCCACGACATTATCCACATCATAATGGAGGACTATGTTGATGATCTGTTGGGAAAGTCCAGAATAAGGGAAGAGCACCCAGTGATCCTCAAGAAGATCTTTGAGCGCCTAGAGCACTATAAGTTATGTCTAAATCTGAAGAAGTGTCTTTGGGGTCACATCAAGAAAATTACTAGGTTTCATCACCTCCAGAAGAGGCATAGAGTTTGACCCAGCAAAAGTCAAGGAAATCATGGATATGCCTCCACCACGCAATCTCAAATAGTTAAGGAGCCTTCAAGGTAAGCTAGAATCCATCCAATGGTTTATAGCTCAATTAGTCGACAAATTCCAATCATTCACTAACCTCTTGAAAAAGGATACCATCTTCAAGTGGGATCAATAGTGTCAGCTTTGTTTCAACAAAATCAAATAATATTTAGCTCATCCACCCATTCTTATGCCACCAATTCCAGGTAAACTTCTCCTATTGTATATTTCTGCTACTTCAGTTGTACTGGGGGCACTATTGGCACAACATGATGAGTCATCAAAAGAATGAGCAATTTATTACATCAATCAGACTCTAGTAGGCTATGAGCTCAATTATTCTCTAATGGAAAAATCTTTCCTAGTCGTGGTCTTCAGCTCGTAAAAGCTTTGACACTATATGCTCAGTCACCCAGTGAAGCTAATCTCCAAGTTTGATCCGCTCAAATATTTGTTATCCAGAACAACCCTGACTGGTTGCATGGCCAAGTGGGTCATCCTATGGAGCGAATTTGATATAGAATATGTGGATCAAAAGGCTATTAAAGGACAAGTGATAGCGGATCAGCTGGTAGACACTCCCCTAGTAGTTGCCTATCCTTTGGTAACAAATTTTCTTGATGAAGGGGTGATATTTGCAGTGACAGAAACAGCTATATGGACACTCTACTTTGATGGGTCGTATACACACAATGGAGCAGGGGCAGGAATCTTGTTCATCACTCCCCAAGGAGATTTCATCCTGAAGTCATTCATATTGGCTTTTCCACGAATGAACAACATCGCATAATATGAAGCTCTCCTTACTGGTCTCTGAATCGCAATCTAATGGAACATCACTCGCTTGAGAGTCTTTGGTGATTCCCAATTGATCATCAAACAGGTTAATGATGAGTTCCTGACAAAAGATGATAAGTTGTTACCTTATAAGCATATGGTGTATGACTTCAAAAAGTACTTCACTTATATCCAGTTCGAGCAGATACCTAGAGTGCATAACAAAGAGGTTGATGCCATGGCTACCATTGATTCCCTAATAGACATGCCAAAATATTGAATAGAGTGTGCGTTCCTAGTCGAACAACTCTTAATCCCAACTTACAATATCCCTAAGAGAAAAATGGTGTGTGACATTGTAGGTCCTACATCACCATGGTATCACGACATTTATACCTACCTTCACGATAACATCTTACCTCCTGACCTTACACATAACCAATGAAAATCTTTCATCCAATGCACCTCCCATTACACTATTGTAGGTGATACACTTTATCATCGTGGGTATGATGGATCCCTTCTCAGGTGTCTAAATGAGACTGAAGCTCATACTGCATTAACAGAAGTACATAGTGGTGTTTGTGGGGCCCATTCAAATGGCATGGCACTAGCTAAAAGAATTCTCAGAGTGGTTTACTACTGGCCTACACTAGAAAATGATTCTTGTGAGTTTGTCAAGAAATGCCTACCTTGCTAGTAGCACACGGATTTGATACATGCTCCTTCTCAAGATCTATAGCCTCTCATAGCACCATGGCCCTTCTCTCAGTGGGGTTTCAACTTAATCAGCAAGATATACCCTCCATCCTATGATGGCTACACCTTCATCATCACTGCTACTGAGTACTTCACCAAGCGGGTGGAAGCAATGCCACTCTCTCAAATCATGGGTACTCAGATATCCAAATTTATCATTTTCCATATTCTTTGTAGATATGGAATCCCATCCACCATCATCACAGATAATGGAAATCCATTCAAGAACCAGGCCATGAAACACCTTTGTGACACCTTTCATATTCAGGATCGTTGGTCCATGGCCTATTACCCTCAAGGTAATGGCCAAGCAGAGGCCACCAACAAAACTTTGATCAAGATCCTTAAAAAGGTGGTCAACAATACTAGTCAAGATTGGCACCTTCATATCCATCCCGCCTTTTGGGCCTAGCGCACTTCCATCTGCACTCCTACTAGCCCCACCGCATATTCCCTCATTTATGGTGTTGATTCCATCTTGTTGATTGAGGTCGAGATCTCATCATTAAGAATATCTTTGAAGAACCTTATCAGTGACAAAGATGCACTAGTTGCAAGACTCAGACAGCTAGAGCTCCTAGATGAAAAACGGATCAAAGCATACAATCATCTCCAAGCATACCAGGATCACGTTAAGAGAAGCTACAACAAGAAGGTCTGTCCTCGCCAATTTAATGTTGGTGATTTGGTTCTTAAGGAGAATTAGTGTACCCAGTAGAACCGAGACAAGCAGGGAAAGTTTGAAGAAAATTGGTTGGGTCCCTATATCATCATAGCAAAATATGGATCGGGGGCATATAGACTTGCTACGCCTAAAGGAGCACCCCTTGAAGAGCCCATTAACATCATACGCCTGAAAACGTTTTATACCTAAGTCAACTGGGTTATCTTATTCTACAAAAAATCCAAAAATAGTAAAGAGAAATAATTTGTCCTATGGTGAAAACCACCCTTAGTGGCGCCTTCGATAAGTACATTTGGTGAAAACTTGGTCATAGGCGCCCTTTGTACAAGGCTTAATCATTATCTACCATGCATCCTAGTTACTTTATGCTTCCACCCATCCTGATCTCCTATCCTATCGTCTTACTGATCCCATCCTTCCATCTGCATCCCTTCATCCTGCCGCGTAGTATATTTTGGTTGAGCATTGGACAATCTTTATCTGCTACCTGTTATCTTGAGATTTTATCCTAATTTGAGCTTCCATCATCGGTCCTTGTTGTCATGTCGATCCTTCACTTCCATCTAGGTTCCTTCACCATGTCGGTCTCCATTTAGATTCCATCCTGTCATGTCGGTCTTTGGTCTCGTTTTGTCTTTTGTCATCGATCTTTTTCAAACTACGTTGCCCCTGTGCTTTCATATAGGCAAGGTCGATCATTTGATCCACCCCTGAGGCTTTTTTTTGGTTTGTCCAGTCATCATCTTTCATCATTTGTCTCCATCGTCCTCTTTCTGCTTTTATCCATGGTCTTTTCTTGAACTACGAGGGCTCTGTGCTTTCACGTAGGCAAGGCTAATCTTTGATTAGCCCCTGAGCCCCTAGGTCTTTAGGGTGTCAGTCTTGTGTCTCGTGTCATCAAGTATGTGCTTATCTAGCCGGTTCTTCACAAATGAGATCCGCTCATATCATGATATTCAATCGGTCTTGGAGTCTCCTGCATCATATCAATCTTTTAGTTTAGTATCCATGTTTGGTCTTAACAGGATGCATCCTTCCTAACATACCTCATCAATCCCATCCACCCTCTCGATCTTTTGTAAGGACGTTCGAAATTGATTGTGATATTTTGATGCTTTTGGATTTTGTTTATCATTTGAGCTCCCTATCATAACTTGTCAAGGTTGCCATGATCTATCATATTATGGTGTGTTTTGACTAGTTAAGGTATGGGCATATCTTGATCATGCATTTGTTGTTGTCTATTTGGTTGTCCCGCGTAGTACCCACCAAGACCCCTGAGGTCTTGTGTTACGTTGGGGCATCATTTTGTGCTTATGGGTATCCCAATATCTAGCCCAACCAAAGTCATTGCGACTTTGGGGTGTTGGGATAGCCTCTTTGTTTGTTGTGTTTTTTTTATGCATTAGACACGAATCGGCCTTGGTTCTTCATACCTGGGCATCTTGTGTCTTGTGCTATAGCAAAAATTAGTGCTCTTAAAAATGGAAAATCGCATTAGGATTGCATTTCCTTTTCAATTCTATTGCATTTAACATTCATCCACCCCCTCCCCTAACCTATGACCTATGATTTTGGTTGTGCAAATATTCATCCCCCCATCTGTCGTGTTTCTCGAGATTCCTATGGTTCTTGACAAGTGTCATTTCACACCCATCGTCCCTTTATTTTATAAACTAAAGCAAGCATGATCCACAAATGAAGTCAATCTACCGCCCGCTTCCATCATTATGCAATCCCTTATGTACACTCATGTCTTTGTTGCATTTCATTTATCTATTAGTGTTTGTAAGGAATTTAATTGCATCTCGTCCCACATTCTAGGCTCATTGAGTTGCATTTCCTCACATGTGCATTATCATGTCATAGTCATTTAAGTTGTTTAGAATAATTTTAAATGGTTATTCTCAGCATCTTAGATTCATTTTATTATCAATTCATTGCATTAGCATCTTCACATTAGTCCATTTCATTACTATATCACACATTGCATGCATCACCACCTGCATCACAAAATTGTTAGATCCATATCCATAGCATATAATGTCATATATCATCCATTACATCATACATCATAAACATTAGGCATCATTCATATCATCCATGCTATTCACATAGGCATAAACATAAATCATCATCGACATCATCCATAATAATATCCTTCATATATACATACATATAAATCATCATCAACATATACATACATCACAACATAATGGCCATCCATAATAAAATCGCATACATACACATGTGCATAAATAAATCATCCATCACATGAACACAACATACTGTAAATAAGGGCTATGCCATATCATTTAAATGTCAAAATATAATGTCCATCACATGTCCATAATAAATTTCATCATCTCATCAAAATACATGTCCATCATATACATCCATAATCATCGAATAAATACAAATACAAGGCTCTAAATCAAATGATATCTCTATCTCTCTGTATTATGCACCCATCCTAGACCTATCAAAAACCTGTATCATGTCATTTGTCCTCTATCCTCTCTACTGTGAATTTCCCACATCTGACCTATGTGGTGAGTCTGGCACTGGCCCTCTGCATGGAGGGGTCTCTCAACAGCTACTATACCCTCGGGTGTGTGTCCCTGTTGAGTAGGATGATGTTGGCATCTATGGTACCGCTCTAACATAGGGAGGTACACGCTGTGTCTGATCTGGAATTGGTGTGAAGTAGGCCACTATATAGTAGCTAGCCTCCCTCATGTACTCATCTCTCTCTATTTCCTGATACCTGGCCGAATCTTTCTCTACCCTGTACCTGTCCTGAAATACAGACAAGGACCTCCTCTCCTATTCCCACATGTCCTATGCCAATCGCAACTAATCCATCTCTGCTCGCATTTGGGATATATGCTCTATTGCTTTGTCCCTCTCATCCTGCATAGTCTATACCTGTGTCTGCACTGCATCCCTCTCCCTCTGCAATGTCTACACCTGTGTCCCTGTCTCGCCCCCCCGCCATGCACGGCCTATGCTTGTGCCTGCACTGCATCCCTCTCTCTCCACTACCTGTACCCATGTCTCAACCGCGTCCCTCTCATCATGCATGGTCTATACCTATACCTCTATTGCATCCCTCTCGCATTGCAGTGTCTGCCTCTATCCTACTAACGTATCCCTTTCACCCTACAAATTCTACACCTATGCCTCTGCTGCATCTCTCTCACCCTGCAAGTTTTGTATCTATGCCATCATAATCTCCTCTCTCTCCAGAACTAGCCCTGCAGCCCCCGTCATCTACTCTGCCACCTCTACCTTGTCACGGAGCTCATCTTGCTCCCACCTCAACTTGGTCCTCTCCCTAAGCAGCCCCACCACCTATCTCCTCAAATCCTCCATATCTCTCTGCCTCCTCCAAGGCCTGTGAAGATACCTGGTCTGTCAATCCTCCATGATCCCACTATCCCCCTGCCTGTAGGATGGTCACCTCACCCTGCAATTTTTCTAGCTCCCACCTCACCTCAACTAGCTCTCCATGCTCTTTGGACACCTCTGCTTCTAGACCTCTACTCATAAACCACCCACCTCGACCCGCAATCCATCCCTCTCCACCTGTACCGCCTCTACATGCAGTGATACCTCATCTACTAGGGTCTTGTAATCCCTTTGTCCCTCTAATCGCACCCTCCCCACCTCAACCACTAGCCTGCTCCTCTCAACCTTTAAATCTCTGAGTCTCTACTCCACAATCTATAGTCTCGCTAGGTCCTCTCTCAGCTGTATGGTTGGGTCCTCCAACGGCAATGGTACATATGGTACTGCCAATGGATTAATCTTGGAAGCATCTGCCTCCATCGTCGCCCCTTGTCCATCGTCTCTCTCCTCCTCTGTTGTCCTCTCCTCCTCACTCTCCTCGATCGGTCCTCTCTCTCCTCTTCCTCATCCACTTGTCCTCTCCTTTGTTTTCCTTCTCCCCTCCTCCCTCTCCTTTGTCCCGCTAGTCTCATCTCATCCTCTAGACTAAAGCTAAGTGCCTCTACAATCGACTCCACTGTCGTAATCCGCATTGGTCGATGACGGGCCCACCACACAGAGAACCTCATTGTCATCCCTACATCTACTCTCCCTCCTCTCTTTCCTAGGTAAGGTACCTCTTGAAGCTCCTCCCATTTTTGTCTCGCAAAATTGGCAACAATCTGATCCCACCATGGTCACTCTCGAGTGATCCATTGGAATCTTTGCGGTTCTACAAGGATGTCCTGTTGAACTCCATACTATATCCACACTCTATCCGCCCTATGTAGCTCTACTATATAGGGCTCTCTCCCGATCAAATAGGATACGGTGCAGAAGTATCCTCTATGCCTATCCTCCTTCCACCTAGAGAACTGTCGCGTCATGTATGGCCTCAATACTATATGATCCTCTCGTAAATCATCTAGCCTCCTCCTCCATCTATCCAAATTACTGGTGCCCTGATAATGAAATATCCAGCCATACTTCGTCTCATGCCAGTATGCCACTAGTAGTGTAGGATATTGCTCCCCTCTTGTCACAACTCCTATCCTAGCAACACTGATATGCTCTCAAGCCCAAACCTATAATAGTGTCACATGTAACGTTGAGTGCCCCTCGATAGCACACCACATGCATATCCTTATATAACTATGCCAATACACATAGACCCCATGCGGACTCCCTCTCTCGTTGCTCTGCAATGTGTCTAACAATCTCCAGGAACTTGAAGCTACAAAAACATTTGCTCATGTATGGCAGCAAAATCTCACTAATCAGACCACAGAGGTATAATGGCAATGGAGGTACTCCCACCTCTAAACATCTATCCAAATCCAAAACCATCCCCTGAAATGGTAAGTCATCTCATCCAAAGAGGACCCATAGGGTCCAATCTAGCTCTTACCCCTCTAATCTCATCCAACTCACCAGATGGCCCGCTATCGGCAACCGCAAAATCCTCCACACTTCCTCTAAGGTTACAGTCATCTCCCTTGTCGAGAGGTGTAATGTAGACGTCTCTAAATCCCATCTCTCTATCAATATTGTCAACAGTGCTCAATGCGCTTTGACAATAGGGTACCTCAACATATGATGTAGGCCCACTCGTGCTAATGCCTCATGGTCCTCCCCATTCATCGCCGCTATCGTTGCCTCCAAAACATCTGAATACCTCTCCCACATCTGCAAGCTCTCAAAACGTTGCATTCACATCAAAACAACATGTCAGTCATTTAAACAATCTCCTCATCTTTCCTTCTCTTTCACCTTCTTTTCTTCCTAGCCCTAGGTTGTCTTCTCGATATTCTACCCTTTGGACAAATTTTCCCAATTTTCCTATTTCCCCACTTTTTCCTTCGCCTTTTGGGTGAATTATTTGCCCCTTTTCTTCCTACCCTTTTCTGCTTGTTTGGGCAAGTCTGCCCGTTAGATGGGTGAACCTGCCCATTGCCATCAGATGGGCGAGTTCGCCCATCTTATGGGTGAACCCACCCATCAAACTTGGGACAAGCAAATACACCCGTCTGATGGGCAAGACCGCCCTTGGGACAGGTGAGTGCGCCCATCCAGCAAGCGCATTTTCCCGCCTCTATGGGCGGGCACTCTCGCCCAACTGACGAGCGCTTTCGCCTGCCTCTGCAGGCAAGCGCTCTAACCTGCCCGACGAGCACCTCTACCCGCCTGCCAAGATGAGCGAGTCTGCCCAACGGATGGGCAAACCTTCCAGCCCCCCGCTGTGGGCAGCCATGCCCGTAAGGTGGGCACATTCGCCCATCTCATGGGCGAGGTCACCCATTTAACTAACCAAACCCCCATTTCGGGCGGATTTGCCCGATTCATGGGCAAGTCTGCCCCTCTGCTGCCAACTCGCCCTTTTCCGAATGTTTTCTCATTTTTTAGGCGAATCTTCCCCCTTCCCCACCGCCTCTAAACAAGTGATTTTTCCTACAAATTGGGCAAAATCAAAATTCCGCCAACTACCCGTTTTACTAACCTACCCGAACCCCAAAACCCATGTTTTCAAAATACATGAAAATTCAAATAAATAAAACAAAATTTGCTTAAAATCACAAAGAGGGTTTTGAGACTAACCTGGCGTGGAACCGCACGCTCATGGTAGAACCGTCGTACCTCATCCCCCGTTGGATAATATAGTCATCATACTCCTCAACCATCCTCGTCACCTTCTTCTTCTCTCTCTCTCACTCAACTGCCAGGTGTGCAAATGAGGAATAGTAATTCTTAAAATTACTATATATAGTTTTTCCCTCCTTTTTAACCTCTTTTAAGTTTAGGGTATTTTTACCCTTTATTTAACCACTTTTTCATTTAACTAATCCTCTAACTTTTGTGGCCCGCCATTTGCACACTGTGTGTCTGTTTGACTTTGTTCAAAATCCAATATTCATGGTTTTCGAGCTCTACCCAATGGTACCCTTTGTTTCCTCATATCGAGAAGTCGCCTGGGGCCCCTTTTTCTTCTCCATCCGCCCTCTCGAGGGGGCATACCCTACCATTCACCTTAGTTCCTCTGTCATGGCCACTTTCTTGCAAGACTGGGGCATCTCTCTTCATTTCCCACCATCTGTGCAATTTACATAATTTCTCCCATGTTGGGGCATCATTTTCTAGTCATTTCCTCTATAGAGTCATCTATATTTTATTTTTCTTCGAACCACTATTATTCTAACAATATTTCGAAGAGGGGCAAAATGTAGACATCCAAATTTGACCACTCCCACATGGTCAAATTCGTCACCTTTATTTTTCTATCTCACATTCCCCATCGATATTAATTAAATGATTTTTTTAATTAATATTTCCCCTTTTCCTAAGATTCCTAAATTATTTAATTAAATATTTTACCTTTCATCCCTTCATCTCTAAATTAAATAAATATATCAATTTATTTAATTTAGTCATTTGGCCTTTTAAATTTAAATCAATTTTAAATTCCCTGTCTTCTCTCCTTGTCACATCCTCCATAATCCCTCTTTAATTTGAATTAGTTTAATTAATCCATGATTAAAATGTGCAAACCTTTAATCAGGATAATGTCACATCCTCCATAACTTGCAACTTGCTTTTAATCATTCATTAGCTTTCCTAATCACCTGTTTGCACAATCTTGATCTAATCATCATGTCATTTATGGCATGCCTCCAAGTCAACCATTATAAATGATTTCTTCATTTAGCCAAGACAACCTCTTCCCCATGTGAATTAAAAATTCACATTTATTGCTCCAAGGCTCTCCTCTTCCCCGTGTGGATTATTGAGGAATTCTAAAATTCCTCATATGTCACATCTCCCACATGGGACAAAGACCTCCTTTATGAGGAGACCTTGTCTTATCCCCAAGGTAATACCAAGTACCTTCTCATCATGTGAATTAAAAATTCACATTTATTCCTCCAAGGTTTCTCTCTTTTCCATGAGGATTATTGAAGAATTCTAAAATTCCTCATGTGTCACATCCTCCACACATGGGGATAAGGACTTCTTTTTTGAGGAAATATTCTCTTAATCCCAAGGTACTTTATCAAGTACCTCCACATCACATGCCTTTTTTACACCTCATTGCCACATGGCAAGATGTGAGGGCTTGTGAGTCCTCAACTCACCATAGCCCTTCATCTTGTCCATGGTGGTTAAATCCTAGCCCTCCATTTCTCTAGAGGGTTTTCCTCTAAAATAGAGGATTTTGACTTTATTTTCACAATTCATTCAAGCATTCACACTCTAGCATTCAAGCACTCAACTCTTGCATCCACCATTGTTGCAATCTTCAAGCTCATCTTGCATCCATTTTCATGCACTTATCCAGTACCCATCTTCATCATTGCATCCTTCATTGAATCTACATTTTGTATATAGTTTTTAGGTGATTTTCCATCAAAGGAGCACACAAGAAATCAAATCCAAAGGGCCAACCAACCAATCAACTTGGGCAAGGTAAAATATTGTTTCATATTTGTTTTGTTCAAGTCTAACTAGGTTAATCTTGAGGTGTTGTATTGTGTTCTTTCTTTTGTGTTTCTTTTGTTTTGCATCATTTAGGGTTAGAAAACACGCTGCACATCAAAAATTCAAGCATCAAGATCAACATCCAATCAAGCCATTTCATGCAAGATCAAGACCTTGGAGAGATTTGTTAGATTTCATTCCTCCAAGGGTAGCCATTCAAGGGTTTGGTGAGTTGCAACATAGCATTGTTCATTCATCATTCCTTCCATTCATGTTTCATTTCATTTCAAGGTTTAATTACCAAAATGGGGTTTGGCCAAGGCAAACCCCTATTCACCAAAAACAAACAATTTTTCCCTCTTTGTATGTGCAGATTTGCAAGTGAAAAAGGATTGAAGATTGATCAAAAGTGCAATTTTGTAAAGTTGTATGAGTTGTTATCAAAGTTGTCAAGACACTGAATCTTACTTGTAGAATTTATTTATAACTTTCTGATAATGAGATCTGAAGGAATCAGGAGTGCAGATCCAAGAGCAGAGGACTATAAAGTCATTTTTGGATCCATATAGCAAGACCCATTCGCTCTAGGGTGAATCTATCTTAGGAGGACACTAAACAATATCTTTTGGTGACTGGTACACATCAACTTATCCTTCTCGGATATGTTGGAAATTTGTTATTTCTATTTTTGTTGTGCTTTAAATTGATGATCCAAGTTTCACATTGCATAATTGAGTTCATATATTATTTTTAGTTTTTCTCCCCAAAGTGTTGTCCAAACAAGTTTTACCTCGTCTTTTCATAAGTAAATTTGCAAGATCTCCAATAGGGTTGATTCACCTAGGGTTGGAAATCAAAACTACCTTTGGGGATCTCATTTCCTAGTGAAAGAAGAAAGATAGGTGCATCATATATTCAATCACCCTAGTTTAATATAAAAATCCCCTATTTTTCTATGTTACATTTAAAATTATGTCACAACCCCCCCTAGAACTTAATAAGTTATGGTATTGAAGACTTGGTCGTTATTTCCGTTATTGAAACATTATCCTTCTTAAGAATATGAATTATAGGATTAAATAATTGCTCTAGTTTATTTTTATCTCTTGGCAATGAATGAAAAGATGGATGATTATTTAATTGCGTAAATACAACTATAGATGATGTTGTTACGTATAACAATGTGAAACAATATGTTAAGAATAGTCTAACTCTAGCTTTTGGTGTCAAGTGATTGCAGGACCATCAACGCAAGAAAAGAAAAGGGACCGTCATCAGGGAGAGGACATGGTTGACAAGGATCCGATTGTTATCAAACTCTGGGAAGCAAATGACGACACAAGATGATCTTGGCCTTGGTAAAATAAATAATAAATAATAAACCTTAAAAAGAAAACATTTAGATATTTTCATTTCATAAGGAATTTTAAATGTTAATTTGGCAACTTTTAAGACTTCAAATATTAAAGCTTCAAACCTAATAAAGGCGAAATATAGTTAAGTGGCTAAAATAAAACGCATGGGTAGTGGTTTTGTGCGGGGTAAAGAGGGCCGATGAATGGAAACCTGAACGCATCACCAGGGCATCGGCTTGCATGGTAACGCCTTGCATTCAAGAGGCTCGATGGGGAATGCGAAAGGGCATTCATTTAAACGTCGACCTTGTCTGGGAAAGGGGACTCGATCTGAACAATCGTTACTTCTCTTTTGGTCTGCGTCTTTTGAAGAGGGTAAAAATGCCATTCTTCTGCCATGGTTAGGGCTCTGCTATTTCCTTAGCTCTGTTTATTCTTCCTTTGGAACCGAGTGGGAAAATCAAACATATGCGAAGGTGATCTTTAAGCGCCTTTCTCTTTCTCTGTTTCTCCGAAGTAATCTCCGGTGGCTCGCGAATCTCTTTCGGAAAGAAAGTAGAGCAGGATTCGGGGTCAGAGGCAACAGCAGATAATATTATCAGGCACGTAGATATCTAAAATTTCTTCCATTTCATATGCGTAGTATTCATTGATCAAATAGTTTCTTCTTCGCAATAGTGGAGGATGAGAATAATCGCATTGATCTTATCTTTAGATTATAATGACTGTTTCCTCATTCTTGTCTCTGCTTCGAAACTCTAATGTTGAATTTTGCTAAGCTAAGTCTGACCCGTACCTTGTTATTTTTATGAATGTCGTCTATGCTTTCTTAACCAGGGTCTTAGTTTCAGTAGTAAAACTAGGAACAGCTTTTCCTCTTTGAACTTTGTTACCCTTGCATTATCTTCATCCAATAGTGTCGGCCAAGGGAGTTTCCTGCGTCTTATGTTCTTGTAAACATTCGTCATTTCCTTGAAGTGGTAACTGTCTCCTGCATGCATTATGATCTTTAATCTTGATGTTCTGAGCGGCACATCTGAACAGAGCCTAACTGAGACCCTTCATCATTCTTTTGAAATTCTGAAATAATTCTTAAAAACATAATATCCTAACCCTGAACTGTCATGGAGTCTAGTAGGGTATGGCTGAACAGATCTGAACACAATTTCTTCCTGAGGGATAAATGATAAATTCCATTATATATGAACCAAATGAATTTTATTAGCAAACGGTAAGAACCAGAAACTTGAATATTTGTTTCCATGAATGTAGAAACCAGAAAACAAAACCTTGTATAATCATAAAGAGCGAGGATGTGTGCTGACGGCACAGTGATGCCATATTCAATTAAAAATCCTTGGCCAAGGTAGATGCCAGTTCGGCAATGTCAGCTTCCATGACCCAGATATACTCTGGTTAGGATGATCCTTCTGATAGGAGGAACCTATAGAGGAAGGATCGATCAGTAGTATAGGATTGTGGACATCAGGCTCAGAGATCTGATAACAATTGATCCTTGTTAATTGACCTCGTGAAGGGCGGGTTCTTCAGTTGAAGAAACTCGGGAGACCAGCAGGTCTTGGTTGGGCGGTAAAGCCCCTGATGATGATTTCTTTTCCTTTCTGAATAGTATTGCCAATGAAGATGGTGTTAAATGCAAAAATCTTTCTTCTCGCTCCATTTCCAGGTACAATGATCTGAATGTGTACTATTTGTTGAAATAATATTCATCTTGAAATTTGAACATTGTTTTTAGTTGAAATTGCCGTTACATGTTAGTTATTGTTAAATTATACTGTATAGTTGAATTCTGCAAGTTAGTTGTAGAAGATTAAGATAACCATTGTAAGTAAACCCTAGAATGGTAGTTATTTATTTTCATGATAATATGAACTGCTTCTGAAAAATCAGTTAGAAACGTTGGAAAACACTAGATCTCTTGAAAACAATTAGTTACAATTCAGCTGAAGGTAGTTACCAGTTAAACCTTCGTAACCGTAGATTAGTTGGTTGTTACAAATTATTTGAGTGTTCCCAAGGACCAAATGAATACATTAGTGACTATGTTATACAATTTATTCCTTATGCTTTAAGATGATTACTTCCTTCCATCATTTTGAATTAGAAAACATTTTATGAAGTGATTGCTTAAACTAATTTAGTAAAATGTGTAAATATATTTACATATATTGTGGACTTTTATGCACATGGAGAAAAATTAAATTCAAATTGTTGGCAAGAAATGTTTTCAAATGTGGGTCATCACATCAAAATAGATCATAATTCCCCTCAATGTAGCAAATCTGAACAAAAATTTAAAGGGTAATAGCATAATGGGAATGTACATCAAGCTACTACCACTTATACCATTCCTTCATTCAAGTCAAATGCACCTACGAATGTCACTAAGCTTAAAGACTCCATAGATGAGATTCTTCAAATCTTATTGAGTGTTAGCTTGATTACACTCTCTCTAGTTTATTTATTGGATCCCAACAAACCACCTATTAGGACATCTGATCATGAGGTATATTATAAATTTCATAGAATTAAGTATCATTATACTTAACATGCATTGGCATTAAAAATAAGGTACAAGACCATATTGATAACATGATCGAATTTGAAGGTATCAATGGTAATGCATTTATACTTCCTAGAAATAAATTAATCATATTTTGGATCCATATAACAAGACCCATTTGTCCTAGGGTGAATCTATCTTAGGAGGACACTAAACAATAGCTTTTGGTGACTGGTACACATCAACTTACCCTTCTCAGATATGTTGGAAATTTGTTATTTATTTTTTTGTTATGTTTTAAATTGGTGATCCAAGTTTCACATTACATAATTGAGTTCATATACTATTTTTAGTTTTTCTCCCCAAAGTGTTGTCCAAGTAGGTTTTACCCCATCTTTTCATAAGTAAATTTGCAAGATCTCCAATAAGGTTGATTCACCTAGGGTTTGAAGTCAATCCTACCTTTGGGGATCTCATCTCCTAATGAAACAAGAAAGATAGGTGCATCATATATTCAATCACCCCATTTTAATATAGAAATCCCCTATTTTCTATGTTTCATTTATAATTATTTGAGTGTTCCCAAGGACCAAATGAACACATTAGTGACTATGTTATACAATTTAGTCCTTATGCTTTAATATGATTACTTTCTTCCATCATTTTGAATTAGAAAACATTTTATGAAGTGATTGCTTAAACTAATTTAGGACAATGTGTAAATATATTTACATATATTGTGGACTTTTATGCACATGGAAAAAAATTAAATTCAAATTGTTGGCAAGAAATGTTTTTAAATGTGGGTCATCACATCAAAATAGATCATAATACCCCTCAATATAGCAAATCTAAACAAAAATAAGGTACAATCTTATTGAATGTTAGCTTGATTACACTCTCTCTAGTTTATTTATTGGATCCCAACAAACCACCTATTAGGACATCTGATCATGAAGTATATTACAAATTTCATAGAATTAAGTATCATTATACTTAGCCATGCATTGGCATTTAAAATAAGGTACAAGATTGTATTGATAACAACATGATCGAATTTGAAGGTATCAATGGCAATGCATTTATACTTTCTAGAAATATATATTAATCATTTTTCACAACATACAAAATGTTGAGATACATGGTGATACACACAAGGATAATTTTGAATAGGAGGATATATCACAAGAGCATTCTTTTGTGGTTTTTTGAAGCTACTCAATTTTTTTAAGAAGATACCACAAACTAACCATTATGGTCCATTATATGTTTTTAGAAAGATAAAAGGATGCAATCATTGAGGACATACTCATGGATTCTATAAATCAATATAATGTACGCATGGAAGACTTCTTGTTTAAAAAACACATGAAATGAATACCTTACACTCATTCTATTTATCATTGAAAATTATTAATGGGTTATTGATCCACACTTTAGGTTGTATTTTACTAAAAATAAAAAAAATGGAGCCAAAAAATAACTCGCTTATTATTGCTTCTAATAGGTTCTCTATTGTAATTGAGAGGCCATGGATAAAGAATTTACAAGTAGTAATTTATGTCCTACATCAATGTGCAAAGTTCAATCATGAAGTAGAGTTATCAAGGTTAACAAAGATGGATATCAAAGAATAAGAAGCATAGGAAAATGAGGACAAATTTGAATATTTGTGTTGGGATGTTGATGACTCGTTAGAAGATAAGCCTTTAGAGGAAAACGTCGAGCCTCCAAAGCTTTTTTGGTGATTTAAGAGAATCACCTTAGCATACATACCTATCTACCTATATCTTAGATTTCTTTTCTTTTTTAATTTTTTCTTTTATATCGTATTCACATTTTGGACTATTTATTGTGCTTTATTTGTTGTGTCACATACTCATTTTACCTTATGTATTTATTTTCATGCTTATTTTGTCACACTTGGGAGGAATTTGATTTTTTAAATTTTCCTTACTTCACACCTTTGCACCTTTTCTTGTTTTTATCATTTTTTACTCGCTATGCTTTGGTCACCCATGCCTTTGCCTATGATTTTTACTTTGGTTATTCCTTTACTACTTCATAGTTTTTATTGTTATGTTTGCTATATCTTTTTATGGTATTCATTTACCACTTTGGTTTCTCATGTTACCTTGTTACCTCTAGATTACATCTTTGTGATTACCATCATGTTCTAGTTTCCTTTCAATGTTTGTTATCATCCTTATAATTTTTAACCATTGCTTACTTGTTATGTGAAAGGAAAAATAAAATGGGCAATGGAAAGTACTAATTAATGAGCATTATTTGAAGGAAAAATAACTAGAAAGGAGAGAAGCCAATCCAAGCACCAACACCATGAAGAGTAGACATAAAAATTTGATAAGGGGAAAAAACAAGAGAAACCCCAATATTATGAATGGAGGAAAATTTCCTAAGAAGATACGAGAGAGAGAGAGAGAGAGAGAGAGAGAGAGAGAGAGAGAGAGAGAGAGCACTTAAGCCTTATGCTCGATTGCTTGTTTGCTTTCTTGAAGAATGAGAGGAGAGGCACATCAATAAATAGAGATGAGAAGAGGAGTTAAAATGTAACTCCCAACTCTATGAATGCCACCATTCATGCTATGTATGTGCAAAGTGTCATGAACCTCATAAGGAGGGCTACACAAATATTACTTAATAAAAGAATAAAAAAATAAAATGAATCATCCTCACACATGTATGAGGAGACAAAAAGACAAAAGACTTGTAGGGATTCCTTTAGAATATTCCTACAATTTAGTAAGTAATTGCAATTAAATAATAACCTTTACCACGTAAAGATTAATCTTCCAAAATCCCCCCTTAAGCTTTACTTGGGGAGTTCATATCAAACCCTTCAATGGGTTGTAATCCTATATTTTTACAATTAAAGATAAATTTATATTAACAAAGTGCTTTGGTGAGAATATATGCAACTTGATCTTCACTTTTACAATACAAAAGAGAAATTTACTTGTCTTCAATGTGCTCTCTAATGAAGTGATGTTGAAGAGCAATGCACACTTGATCTTTGCATGAAAATTTGGATTCTTTGCTAAAGCAATAGCACTTTGATTATCACAATATAAAGGAGTGGGATCTTTTTGAGGTAGACCCAAGTCTTCAAGTATTCTTCTTAACCATAGTACTTTTGATGCATTGGTACAACCTTTATATTCATCTTTTGTAGAACAAAGAGAAGCAAATTGTTGTTTCTTACTATTCCATGAGATTGCACCTTATCCAACAAAGAAACAATAACCACAAGTGGATATCCCATCATTGGAATCACCTCCTAAATCTAAATCAGTATAACCCTTTAAAGAAAATTCACAATTTGTATCATAAAAGAGACCAAGATTAAGTGTCTTCAATATACCTTAAAATTCTTTTTACAACTTTAAAATGAGTTTGTTGTGGTTTAGACATATATCTTGAAACCAATCCAACACTATAAGAAATATCAGGTCTAATAAGAGTTAAATAGTTTAAACACCAACTAATTGCCTATATAAAGTAGCATCAACACAAGGAGTTCTCATATCAACCATTTTTTTTTCCTAATTCACAAGGAATAGAAACACAGTTTGCATCATTCATTTTAAACTTATCTAATAGATCTTAAGCATATTTATGTTGAGAAAAAATACAATTTTAGGCATTTACCAAATTTGCATGCCAAAAAAATAATGTAATAAGCCTAAATCAGACATTTGAAATTGTTGATTAAGTTGATACTTAATATCACTAATCAAATGGTTAGAACTAGAAGTGATAATTGAATCATCAACATATAAAATAATAATCACAATATCATTTTCACTATGCTTAATATATAAATTTGGATCATTTTTACTTCTAATAGAATGTTGAGATAGAAAGAAAGTATTAATTTTAGCATACCATTCTCTAGGAGATTATTTTAAACCATAAATTGATTTCTTTAATTTGCAAACAATATGTTCATTACCTTCCTTAATGAAACCCAAAGGTTGAAACATATAAAAAAAATCATGTAAATCACCATTTAAAAAAACACTTTTAACATCCATTTGATGAATAGGCCAATGCATCTAAGAAGCTAAAGCAAGAACTAATTTAATAGTTGGCATCTTAGCTACTAGAGAAAACGTTTCATTATAATCTAAGCCTTCCACTTGAAAGAAGCCTCTAGCAACTAATCTAGCCTTAAACTTGGCAACTTCATTATTTGCATTAAACTTAGTTTTATACAACCATTTACATGAAACAAGATTCTTACCATGAGTTAAAGGAACTAAATCCCAAGTTTGATTTGCAATTAAAGTATCATATTCTTCTTGCATAGAATTTTGCCAATGGGGTTGATTTTTATCTTGTTCATAAGTTTGAGGATCATTTGTATTCATAATATTAGATATCAAACCATAATTACAATAATTTTCCTTTCTAGTCTTAGGTTTATTCATTCTAGCTAAAATATCCTCACTTTCTTGCATAAAATTTTTAAACCACTTAGGCTTTCTTTTAGATGTAGGAGTATCATCACTAGAAGAAGAACCATGAGGAGAAATTTCAACATTTACATCATCACTATCACTATGAGTAAGAGATGCATTAGGAGGATTAAGAAAATATTCACCTTTAGGATTATCTTCTACAAGAGCAATTTTAATTTGAGAAGATTCAATGTTATGCACTTTAGAACAATCATGAATACCATTTCAACAATACACACATCTCTAGCAACTTTTACTTTGTTAGTAAGAGGATTATATAAACTCTATAAGCTTTAGAATGTTCATCATAACTTACAAAAACATGATAAGAAGATTTAGGATCCAATTTTTGCCTCTTTTGTTTAGGTTTGTGAACATAAGCAATTGAACCAAAAATTCTTAAATGCTTGAGATTAGGCTTCCTATCGGACCAAGCTTCTTCATGAGTTTTATCATTTAAAGCTTTAGTATGAGTCCTATTAATAATATAAGTAGCACAAAACATAGCTTCAACACAAAATTTATAAGACATTTTTAGCATGTAACATACATCTAGTCATTTCATTAATAGTCATATGCTTCATTTTCGCTACACCATTTTGTTGGGGTGTATAGAGAATGGTTAGCTCATGTTTAATACCAAATGATTTCAAATAACTATTAAAAGCATTGTTCGCATATTCTTTACCATTGTCAATTCTAAGATTTTTTATTTTAAAACCAGATTACCTTTCAAAAAATTATGAAATTCAGAAAATGTATCAAGAACTCGATCCCTACTATGAAGAGAATATCCAAGCTCTTCAAGAATAATCATCAACAAAAGTAGGTGCATACCTTGATCCTTGGATGGAGTTATTCTTCATGGGTCCAAAAGGTCATTGTGAACTAGGTTGAACTTATGAGCTTCCCTCCATGATTGACCTTGTGGAAAGAGCCCCCTATCATGCATCATGTGCGTACAATTTAGATGGAACAATACTAGGTAATCCATCTACCATATTACGTTTTTACATCAAGGCAATATTGTTAGTATTTATATGACCAAGTCTTTCGTGTCAAACATTGAAATCAATGGTAGATATTAAAGAGCATCTAGATTGAGTAAACCCATAAATTTTGAACAACTTATCATTGTCTAATTTAGCACTAGCAGTGACCTTATTTTGTTTTGGATCAATCACATAGCACATATCTTCGTGAAATTATATTTTTGTAATCTTAACAAAGCTTAGCAACTGAAATTAAATTAGTCTTTAATTCAGGAACATATAAAACATCATGAAATTTTCTATTAGGAACATTCACATCTCTAATTGCTTCTACTTTACAACTATGGTTATTAGCAAGTTGAAGAGGAACATTAGAAATATCAAGTTGCATAGACTCAAAGACTTCTTTATATGAAGTGACATGTAGATATGCACATGAATCAATAACCCATTCAAGAGGTTGAGAAACATTAAAAATACAAGTAAAAGCACGTCTAGATTGATTTGTATTGTTATGAAACTTATGATTATTAGGTTTATTTTGTTGTTGATTTTCTTTATAAGTTTTTTCTCATTTTGCTTGTTAAAACAAGTATTTTTCCAATGAACATCCTTATTACAATAAATGCAATGAGGTCTCTTAGAAGAGTTATACTTTCTAGGATCATTACCATTATTATAATGTGGTTTATTATTATAATTGTTGACACAAGGGTGTCCATCCTATTGAATGATTTGGATCACTCAGCCACCTCATGTAACATGGGATAACTCCCCTGATTGTGGGCTCAAGATGTGGGAGTTAACCTCCAAAGTGAACTAGTTCTCTTGGTGCTTTCACCCACAACTAAAGACTTGGACTTGCTGGACTAATCTTCTGCTAATGGAAAGGGGTTAGAATGCTTGAAAATTCAACCTAAACTACTTAGTGGTGATACACCTAATGATAGAAGATTAGTTTCTTCAATATTTGCATACTTATTTTCTCTAAAACAATTGTTTGTTTGTGCACAACTATGTTGCATATCCAGTAACTCAACTTGGTTTGTTGATTCATTCACCTAGCTCTTTGCTTGTAGAAGGAAACTATGACTGGTTTTCACAAGTTACAGCAATGTTTTGATGTCTTTCTCAACTTACAAAGTGCATATGAATGAGGTTTTGCAAGTTCAAGGGTAAGATTTGCTTGCATATTTCATAAGGTTCAGTTTTGAACAAAAAATAAAACATGAACACAATTTATACGCAATAAACTTTTGCAAGCATAGAAGGCAACGTAATTGATTTTATTGAAAATTTTATACCTTTTACACAAGAGAATGGCCTAAAAATGCTCTTTTAACTTGAACAATTGAGTTACAATGACAATCTTTTCACAGTCGTAGGACTGAAAATGACCTTACAGTGTTGTATTTCAAAGAATTCTCTTCGAAATCAAAGAGAGTGCTTAGAACTGACAAAGAACCGCCTAGAACAGACCTAGACCCATTTTATATCTCATCCATAATATCTTGGAGAGAATATAGGTTACAATTAATGTAAAAAATATAGCAAAAAGCTGGGCCAAACCTCTTGGACGCCCAAGATGAAGTCTTCAATGCCTTTGGCTGTTGTAGAAGTGTTGTAGCTACATCTAGGTGGTTGAAAAAGTGAGTCTCCAGCTCCTAAATCCTTGGGAGATATCTTCTAACTGCTGCTACATTCTTGGGTGGTCTTCCAACAACCTCCTCTTAGTCAACAACCATCTCCTAAATACATGCATCTTGCTGCTCCAGCTCACTCAATTGCCCCTAGAGGCTTGGGAAGTAGTCAAAAGTGTTCTAACAAGCTCCTTGAAGCCCTCCAACTGCTGCCTACTCACCCAAACAACTGTTCAACCTCCTCAACTACCAAACCCACTCTTCTAGATTCATAGGACATGTGAATAACCTTGCAAATAACTAACTTTCTTAGGAGAGCATAGGATATTATTCAAGATTTAAAATTGCCACTTGCTTGACTAATTAAAATTTCTTCATACTCACAATGCCCTTCAATAGGCTACAATGCACCCTTGTTTGGCTTATTGTATATGGGATTTTAAGATACATGCCTGGTTATATGCTTGGTTATGCAATATCTCTTCACATGACAATCACATTGCCATAGCAAATGTTGGATGCCCTCTGTTATTCAATTACTCTATACCTCTTCTTGAAACAAAACCCTGCAGATATTTATCAATCTATGTGGTCTCATGCTTCTTTCGCAAGGCCCTAATGTACATAGGTTCCTTGTACCATGGTTGTCTTATGACTTCCAAAATCACAATATTCTTAATTTTCATGACCACCGTCCTTTAGGGGTAGGATTGCACAATAGTCTATCTTCAAGGCCTGACACTTTTCCTGTATTCTTTGGCTCATGGACTGTCACTTGAGCTTCTTCTTTCATAGTGTTGCCCTATGTGACTGTCATCAATGGCTCTCTAAACTTTGACCATGAAATACCCTGCTGTTCATATAGTTGCGCCTCATGCTTCATGAAATATCATCATATGCCTAGGATTTTAGGACTGTCACATGAAAACAATGCTCCTTAAGGTTGGCATGCCCATTCATGATCTATTTCATATGGTACAAAAAAGCTCCATGTAGACTGTCAATAAAATTCACAAAGAACTGTCAACAATGGACTGTGAGGATAACATATTAACAATATCATTCATCCATTCAGAGTGATTGTCCGTTATGTAAACCTATGTCTATTATCAACCTACAGGCAATAAGATGTTATCTCATGCTTAAAAATCCTTCTAAAACCTGCCATGTGATCTTGGAAATTAGCATTGTTATCATTGATTGTTAGAAGACTATTTGCAATGAGCCATCTTTCACACATCAATCCTTCCTTCTGAACTTAGACTGAACTTTGTCAATTTCTCATTGTCCTCTATATTATACAATATTTTCTTGGCTCCTCTTCACGATAGACCTCTGTGTTTTGTCTCTTTGAGGTTGTTGAGTTGTCACCTGACTTTTTCTATGTATCATCTTTAACAGGCTTGTCATCTATGCAAACACATATTCATGCCATGAAGTGTGCTTGTTTTTCACTATATGTTCTCCATGTGACTGTGTTGTTGTATTCATTATGGCTATAGTCCATCATTTCCCTTTGAAGTGCTTGATATCATAGAGGAATACACTCTTACTCTCTTATTGCATATTGTCTTCCTCTTCAAAAGTATATAAGATGCTTCAATCACTACCTCTTCATCCTCTTCCTAATCTTCCACAGTGACTTCCAGTTCATGGTACTATGCCATAAGTGACATTCATTAAGATTACCTTTTCTCACATTTTCACCATTTTCTTTTCACTTTTAACATTGTTATTTGTGTTTGTCATATGTGCAAGACAAGCGGCTCTTAAAATTTCATACACCCTTCCATCCTGGCACACATGACTGTCCGCTTGTACCTTATTTTAGTGACCTGCCAAGTTCATGGTAGACAACTGACCATATTGTATGAAGAACCTCTTTCATGCATTTCTTCTCAAGGACTGATTTTTCTCCTTGTCTTGGTTCCTAAGATCTTCCACATCTTCTAACTGCATTTTTGTCTTTGTGTTACTGCTTTCTATGGTGTTGCCATGTTTACACGATCTCCATGACTACCTTCATGATGCATTATGTATGTTTCATACCTACACCAAGTCTTCCTTAGTTCATCATCAATGTCCTTTCCTTTCTAATTACTATGTGAGCTCCTTGTAGCACTGTCATATCCATGCTCTTAGAGGATAAAGGTCATTAACTTTATATTTTGATTATTTTAGCTCATAAATGTTGCCTTCACAGGACTGTCATGAATGCCATCATACATTTGTAACCATTATGCTTCTTCATGCTACTATGATACAAACCTTATCACTGTCATATATTGACCGATGTCTCATCCCTAACTATGATCATTTGAAGACTAACTTCACTGCAAATAACATTGCCATAGACACCCACGGTTGCTTATCATCCTTCATAGGCTTTTATACATGAGATATGTGTAGGGTCTCTAGAGTTCTTTAAATGGTTGTAACAGACCTATAATGATAAACTATAAAACCCTTAATTGGCTTACTAGAATATAGAAATTGTGCATGCATATTGTCATGACTTGAGGGTTTTGATAACAAGGGTTTAACAAATATTTAACAATCTCCTGAGAAGTCTTGATAGCACACACCTTTAAAACCTAATTGAGACCTTTAAATGTGTTTAACCATGAGTTCGATTGAGATAGAGGATACCACGAGACGAGATGAGGTATTGTAGGGGAGGTACTACATAAGGAGTTATATACATATTTTGTGTACTCCATAACACAAGGTGCCAAAGACATAGACCTGTTAGAAACCTCACTTAATGATGATATATGATGAAATTCAAAATCTAATGAAGCCGAAAATGAGACCTTTATAGTATTTGAAATGCAATTGCTTTCATGTATGATAACAGGGAAAGAAATGTAAGTTCACACTCCAAATACATAGAACACATAACACATTCCAATTATTGTTGCCACTTGAAAAATATAGACTGATAGATGGATGCCATTCCTTAAGCTTGTTTCTTGTCAAACTAAATTGAGATTAGCTATTACCTAGCAGAGCTGGTATGTATGTATAACCTCTATAACTTGAGCTCACTAAGCGGCATGTTTGCATGGTATTTGTTTGTTATTTGAGACACGTAGAACAATATTATAGGGAACCTTTTGAAAACGTGTAGCAGATGTAAAGAGTCCTTAGAACCTCTCTTTCTCTCAACAATGCACCATATTTCCTTTTATTCTCCACAACGTGTCCCTTAATCTCTGATTACCATGCTGCAATGTGGGCGAAGATTTGTCTGGTGCATCTTTATTTCTCTGAGTTCTCCTTCAATGGCACTTACCTGAAACCCTAGAGTTTCTCTTTGCAACATGAGTGAAAGGATAAAATTAAACACTCATTTGTTTTCCCTCCAATCTCTCACTTTAGCGGTGGAAAAAGAAATAGACTTTTGACATTTTCTCTTTTTGCATTATTAACACTCAAATACGGTCAAAACTTTATACTTTTCACCTTAATTTTCTCATTTTCCTTTTGGCTATATTTAATCTTATGAAACCCCTCTCTAATTTAAGTAAATGACTCTTGACACAATAATGTCAACAATTATGTTGTTTAAAATGAGGCTTAAATTTTTGAGACAAAAAAGCATGTTCATTAGACTTAAGATAATCAACTTACCTTCTTTTTATCTTAAATAATTGTGAAAAATATCATAAGTTGACTAGCTAAAAAAATAGCGAATTGAGCAATGAATATTAGTAATAAATTGTTGAAATTGTTTAGAAAGACATTTATAAAGTATAAGATGGATTAATCTAAGATCTTATAATTTTACTCCTAAACCATGCAATTGACTATTCAAAGCATCAAATTTTAATAAAAGGCCATCCATAGATTTGAAATGAGAATACCTTAAATCAAGTTGATTTTGAAGTTGAATTTTTTTAGATTCATTTGAACTATCATAAATAGTCTTGAATTTGTCCCATGCTTTTTTGTGCATGTCCCAATGTGAACATGTAGTATGAGGCCAAGGGCTTCCTTCCACTTTTCTTGAGTTTTTCAGGAGTGATTTCAAGAATTAAAGTAGATATTGAAAATATATTTAAGTAAAAAAAATATTACTACAAGAAATAAAACTATAGTAAGGGAAAAAAATAGCCGTCTTTGAGTAAATTTAAGGTCTTGAATTGAAAACAAAAGACCCCCTTTGACTAAATTTTAGAAAAATAATACTTTAATTGAAACTTTAGAAAAAAATTGAAATTTTAACTAATAAATTTCTTGATAAAAAACTAATATATATTTTTTTAAAACTTTTAAAATTAACTTTATATAAAAATTAACTTACTTAATAACATTTAAATATTTAAAAATAAATAAAGTAAAAAAAAACCTTTTAAAATTAACTTAATATAAAAATTAACTTGCTTGATAAAAAAGATTAAAAGATAATTATCTAGTGTTAAAAGTAGTTAAAAAAAAAAACAAAGAGAAAAAGAGCCCACACGAGGGGGAATATATTTTTTAAACTTTGTGCTTTTATTAAGAAAAACCTTTACCAACGAAAAAATGGAATGAGAGGCGGCGCCAGGGCTTAAAATTGATGGCCGTATGACCGTATTTAGAGATTTTTGCCGTAAAATACAATCAAAATTTTAAGGAGATTGTATCATATGAAAGGATAGATTTTGGATAGACTGTCAAAATTTATATAGAAATATATATATATATATTTGATCTATATATAATTTTACTTACACTAAGGTATATCATAATGTTTTAAGGGCACCTTTGAATAGATAACCGTCATTAAATAATTGTTGACAGGCAAGGTCAACCGTCAAATTTGAACCATGGGCGGCGCCCAAGGGAAAGGGGCAGCGAATTAAAAAGAAATTCAAAGCTTTTTTTCTTTTATTTTGGAAGTAGAGGGTTCCGACTCGCAAGAGAAGTGAAGGTTTTAAACAAGACAGAGGCGCTGAGGGAAAACTTAAATGCAGTGCACATGGAGAGGAGCAGTCCGGGCGGGAAGAGAATGGCGTACGGCGAGATTGGAGCAGCGTAGGAGGCCGCGGTGCGGAGGCGAGGGTTGGCCGAAAAAAAAAATAACTGAGATGAACACACAGATTTTTAACGAGCGACTGCCGCAGGGGCTGCGGCCACAAAAAAGGCCGAGGCCCTATAAGTTAGGGTTAGTGTTTTTTATTATTTATTATTTGTTATTTTTTTAAAAATATTTTGGACATGCAGATTTAATTATTTGACATGCAGATTAAATTTGAAAGAAAAAAAAAAAATTATTGAGTTTAAAAAAGGTGCATTATATGCAAATAGATTTAAGAACAAATTATTTGAAATCTAAAATAATTGAAAATTATGATTCAATCACAATAAAAATTAGGTTAGAAAAACAATTTTATTAAACTATTCAAAAAAAATGATGCTTCACAAATTTGGTAAACCTTCAACAATGTAGCTCACAAGATTAGTAATATCAAAGCTAAGCTCTCATACCATGAAATGAAAGCAAAAATAAAATGTGCAATAGGAAGTACTAATTAATGAGCATTGTATGAAGGAAAAAATTTACCAAAAATGAGATAAGTCAATCCAAACACCGACACCATGAAGAAGAGACACAAAAATTTGATAAGGGGAAAACACAAGAAAAAACTCCAATATTATGGATGGAGGCAAAATGTCTAAAAATGATACAAAAGAGAGAGAAAGCACTTAAGCATTAAACTTGATTGCTTACTTGAAGAATTTAACATTTTCCCTCTATTTTTTAAGACCTTATGGAAAGCACATACCATATAACATGGCATTATTCAATATTCTACATGATCAACAAGTTGTATGATGTTTTAAAAGGGTAAAGTTTTCTAATCTTATTTCTTTTTTCTCCTATTTTCAAGATAGTTATACAAGCTTATATTGACCAATAGATCTTTGTTTATGAATGTTAAATCCCACCACATGGATCTAAAGCTCTTTTCCTTGGCATTAAACCAAGCAAAGACTAATTGTTTAGCAATCAAATGTTTGTTGACTCGTAATCAATACAAAGGAAAAAAAGAAATACAATATGTTGACTTAATTGCAAATAAACCAACAAAATTTTAATTAAATTATGTCCCCTCCAACTCATTTTTACCTTTAGGAGCCTCATTATGAATATGATATCTTACTAAATTCTATTAGTTCAAACCTACAAAAATACCTCATAGTCCATGAGAGAATTACCCCACAAATTTAGGTGTTTCACACCCATCCCATTAATATTCTTAAGATTACTAAAACAAAGTGTTAGGAGACCAAATGCTTCACCTTCTTAACACTTCCAAAGACCAAAGAAATTACATAACCATTTTTAGAAGCTTATCCACATAGAAAGTTACTAAGGATTAAATAAGAAATATAATATATATTATTGAAGACGAGAATATTTTAACAAATTCAAAATTCAATAGTCAAAGATGAATTATTTTGTATTTTTTAACCTTCTTGTTAATTTAATGAAATGACCACTATCATATCCATTTGAATGAAAGTATTGATGAAAAATTAGATAACCAACTTGTTTGGACTTTCCATTGCCAACCTTTTTCATAGAATATTTTGAAGGAGGGGTTACACTTTTAAAGTTGATTGAATTTCAAAATCTGCAATATTGATTTAGGTTAGGTAATTTTGTGTCATTGGAATTAGATGTCTATAAATTAATAGAGAAATGTATGATTAGAGATGATTAGTTGTGAGTGTTTAAGATGTATGATATGAATTCAATGATTGATGAAATATATTAATATAATGAACATTATAATTTTATTTTATTTTGTTATATTTGATCTGCATTTTTTTAATTTATCTTATATTCACCTCCATGAACAAGCATTATATGAGTATTATTTTATAATTTATATTGACAATAATTACAAGAAAAACGTTAGAAAAAATAAAATTGTAATCAAAATACCTTTGAAAACCTTCAATAATTAAACATAGTAAACATTTCATTCTAAACAGTGTGAATGTCACAGTCAACACTATATAATAATAGAAATATTAAAAAATCTATATATTTCTAATTTATAAATTTATATCATGAAGGATTTTTATTAAAATGATATACAAGCTTCTCAAATATTAACATGTGAATCTATCATTAATATTAATTTTCATGATGTATGTTCTACAATATTCATAATTTTTAAGTTTGTGCATAATCATATAACTAATAAATTTTCGATTAAGTATAAATATTTAATTGGTTTATATAGAAGCTTAATATTTAACAGAAAAATGATAAATTAAATGTGCAATAATGCATAATTTTTTTCATATTTGAGGAGTAGCAGAAGATTCTTGTCTCCTTCTATATACATAAAAATAGTACATTACTCCTACACCTATCAAAATAAGGGCAATTATGTCAACACAAGCCCCTAAGATCACAAACATGTGGATTTTTCTCGCCTTGCCACCTCCATGTTTAGATAACCCCTTAGGAATCTTCACATACATCTTTAATTCCTCTCTCTTGGAAGGGCGCCTTCGAATGCTTTGCAATTGAGTGTAGAGGTAGCAAATTGAGGAATTGGTTGATGTGGCAGCTATGCAAGTGCAATCCTCCATACATGCATTTGCACATGCCCTACTAGATAATTTTTTAGTGAGTCCCACTAATGGGGTATCAAAGCCCCTTAGTTCAAGAAGCTCAGTTGGGTTTGCACAAAAATTAAGTGTGAATTGTGTGGGCACCATGCAACCTTGAGAGAGAGTGGTCGATTGAAAGTAAGGCAAGCAAGAACATGAAACTGGATTAGTGTCATTGTTATTACTAGCAACAACATCCTCGGTACACACACCATAGGGACCACATGTCTCTGGGTTGTCACAAGATCCATTTGGAGCTACAAATATGGGCATCCATGGGGGCCCATATGTGTACATGGTCAATGCCCCAGTTTGACCAAGGGCAATAAAATGAATTGGGCTAGAAGAGGAGGGACCAACCACAGATTTTAGGGAAGCATTACACCATAGTTCAATTCCATGCCTTCCAATTTGAGCATAATCAATATCTTTATTATTAACTGTTGTGATCCAATAGTTAAGGTCATGCCATTTCAAAACTAGTCCATTATGTTGTAGTGAAAGAGAATAGTCACTTCCATTTGATAGCAATTGTTGAGAGTTTCTTAATTTTTGTCCCCATAATAGTTTGTCACAAGGAAAATCAAAGCTTTGCCACACCGCGACTCTAAATTTGTTGCGTAGAACTAAGTTTCCACTGCGCTTTAGTTGTATAAACTGTTGCATGCACACAAACAAGCAATGAATGTAAGATTTTTTAGTTACAATAATGCCAACATATATACCCAAAGAAAAATAAATACATGAAAAGAAGGAAAGATGTATGGGGTATGTGTTTCATATCTATATGCAAAAATTCTTGGTGAGAGAAAATGGTTCTAAGGTTGAACAAAGCATAACTTTAGTAAATTAATTTTAGTGTTAATGTGTAAGCATCCTTTCAAATACTAAGCAAGTTATAAGCATCTATGGTTTATTTTAGTAATTAGTTAGTGACTATTACTTAAATTACAAGTAGAAATGACTATTGGCATTCATTTAGGTATAAATGCAAACCTTCACTTTCTTTCTAGATATGTTGACATAAGAATGTAATAATTTAATCAATTGTAAGGATTAGAGAATTTATGTTACAAATAAATTTTACCCATTCATGTTTTGGATTATTCATTAGAAATAAATTACCTCAACAAACCCTATTTATGCCCTATTACAAGATTTGTCCACAACTTAGCCAATTCTTGCTTTTTAATCATAAATCTCACCACCTTGAACTTATTAAAAAGAAAAGTGCTTCTTACACATGAGGTCTAGTGTTTAGTATTGTAAGCATATCATCAAGTTTTTTTTAATAAATATAATAATAGGTTTAAAACAAGGTGGCATAGGGATAAAGCTAATGGTGTACTTCATTGTTAATATATAGAGGATGTTAGTTTATCTATAAATAATATAATGATATAAATTTCTAGTTTACCATGATAATTCAATGGATCTTATCAATTTATTATATAATAAATAAAATTAATGCAAATAAATAGAAATACTAAGTTTCTTTGATAAAATCTCAATGCTTCAAGACCTTAGCACAATCTTAAGCAAGAAAATGAATTAAAATCATCATGATATCAATGGCTAATATACAACATCTCTTAAAGAAAATACCTACACATAAAGGGCATTACATATATGTAGATTCATATTAATTTCTCATTTATCATGTAGGGGTGCCAAAAGATGTCAAAAAGAGTCATTATTTGACTTTATTCCAATCTTTGATATTAAGCTTTTCTCACTTTCTATTCAAAAGGAATTAGAAAAATATGAATGCAACATTAAGACCATCGCCTATATGTTGATTCATGTTAGTATTTCATCCTTTTGTAGAGGTGCCAAAAGATGTTAAGTATATCATGTTGCTTAACATTATGATGCTTTATGTTAAGCTATTTTCATCTTATATTCAAAGGGACTTAGAAAAACTTAATTAGGATACAAAAACTTAAATGGACTACAAAAGAGCATCACAAATATATTGATTTATGTCAATCTCTTATAATCTTGTAGAGGATCCAAAAGATGTTAAAAAAGGGGTCATTATACATATTACAATGCTTCATGTCAAGCCTTCCTCATCTCATGCTCATACTTAAAGAGAGAGAAACTTGAATAGACAAAAAACTTTGTGAACTAAATTAATAGCATCATCTAATTGTTATATATCTCATGTGGAATCTTATGACTAATTCCTATATACTATATTATTCAATACATATTATGTAAAATATAAATCTTCATGACATATTTTAATTACTTATATGTCTATATAATTGATACTAACATTGATAATTGAATAGACTATATGACTTTTCCCTTATCTTATAACTTAATTTTGTTTGTATGTATAAGGCTATGATATTCATACACATATAGACAAGATTAAGTTATAAAATAAAAGAGACTAGTCTAAATGAAATGTTTTGGATTCCTAACATCATATTGAAATTTGGCTTTAAAATGGTGAAAAATTAAAATATTTTCCTTTCTAATTATCTATTTTTAAATTTTAATTAAAAGACCTGCACTTCAAATTACTTACAAACTAATACTTATATAAACAATTATCTAAAAAATCTATGTATATTTCAACCCAAAACAAAACAAAAAACCTTCCCCCTTCAAACTAAATATATATAAACAATTATCTAAAAGATCTATGTATATTAAAAAAAAAAACTTCCCCTTCAAACTAGATATGTTAAAAAATATCTCTCTTAAAAAACACACATAAAATCTTACTCCACTAAAAATTGTAAAGGGCATTCAAAGAATTGGAAAAGAGGACATGGACTTGCCTTTACACCGCGGTTAGAAGTATTGGTGCTCCACCCCACATTGCCCATCCCATCGGACAAGACCAGGTCTCCGTCATTTGTCAGAAAAATAACACACATATCCACTGGAACAAACCTTTTCGTACAGCCCGACTTCCACATGACAAAGCCGTCCTGCACAACCTCCAAATAACACAAATACAGGCCGGCTCTGGCATAAATGGCGAGCGCAAGCTTGAACGCCGGCAGAGCGACGGCAGGCGTCTGCATTATAAACGCCCGCGCTTCAAACCCCTCCTCGTACGCCGGCGGCACAGGGATGCTCACTCTGCTTCCCAGCTGCATTTCTCCGTCACCAGACGGAATCCACACCAGAATTGCCAACAGAGACGCCAAACAGCGAGCTGCTCTTACTCTTTTCACTTCCATTCTTCTTCTTCTTCTCCCTCTTTTCCTGCTTTCTCTTGTTTTTCTCCTCTTCCTCTGAAAGCATGTTGACGGGAAACTGCTATTCACATATATTTCTTCTCCTGTGGTTTTGGAATTGATTTCGTTGCATTGAAATAGGCACTTCTATCCTCTCTGTCTGTTATTTATTATATTTTCTCTTTCTAATACGGCATATGCCCCACAGCAATTTTTACGGTCCACCGATTAAGGAATACAAGTGTAACTTCCTCGCCCAAGTACCTAGACTGTTTGGGAAAACCACTAAATCTTTCATCATGTGGCTAAGAGGAATGCTATTAATTCTTCCACTACCTGTCCTTTCCATCATTTTCACTCATGCTTAGTCTCCCCCATAACTATTTTCTTTTCAAATGGGTTAAGTGTGTTAGCCCCATTTAGGCATTTTAGAACTTTTTTCGGTTGGAGAAATAATTGTGGTACACATGATTTTATTTGTTGGAGAAGCAATTGGAAGACACATGATTTTAGGCTTGACTTCTTTGAGAAGAAACATTAGTCTGTTTGAACTTCCTAGGAATCAATTAGGGGAGAGGGCCCAATAGTCGTGCGGGGTCCAATAGTCGTGCACTCAATCGTACACATAATACCCAATAGTCATTTATATAATGTCCAATAGTTGTGATTTGACTACCCATAATTAAACAAAATGCATGCTTTTGATCTAAAAAGCAACCAATCATGTGATACCACATCAGCGCTCAACTACTCATGATGTAATGCACGAGAATTGGTCTCACTATTTTTTGGGGCCTTTTTGGACACCTTGACAAAAACGCATGCTGATGTGGCATCATATTTGATGATGTGGCCTTGAAACCTTAGTTATAAGCAGAGAACTTGCCAAGTAAGCTGCTGTAAAAAATTGGGAGTGATTTGAAATTTCAACGTAGGATAATTAGAAGCGCGAAGTTAGGGTGCACGACTATTGGGCCCTCTCCCCTAGTATAAGTGAATAATATTATTGTTTTCTAAAATAGATGTATTGTAGGGGAGAGGATTTATTAATTGAGAACATTAAGTTTGCATCTTTCAAAATTATGTGGCAATTTTGAATCGCGTTCATTTTTTTTTATAGTAATTTATTTGATAAGGTTTTTATTTATAATTAAGTTTCAAGTCCATGTCATCAAATATGAGGTCACACTAATAAGTTTTTTTTGTTGTGGTGTTTAGAAAGACCTAAAAAAGGGTAGACCGATAGTTTACATTAAGTTATAATAGTTGTATATTAAGTCATGTTTTGTTGGTGTGTCATATGGCATCACATGATTTGTTGCTTTTTAGATCTAAATAATACATTTCATTCAATTATGACTACTCATGATCAACACTAACAACTTTAAAGTCACAACTACTAGTACTATATTATTAATAATATTAGGCATTAAATCAACAAATACTATCACAACTTTTGGGACATGTTCAATTATAGGTCCTCTCCCCTATTACATTTCTCTAATACTCAAGATAATTTATAATACAATGTTTCTCAATTTCTATTATCTTACATCTGATATATTATTAAATAGTTAATATTTATATTCAAAATAAAGTATATGACAATACCTGGTAGAAGAGAGAGTCACAATGCAAATACAAAGTATTTACAAATCTACTATTAGGAATGTTATGTCAAAAGAAAGGCAACAATCTTCATGCCAGGGCTTAAATTTGACAGTCGACCTTGTCTGTCAATAAATCTATCCAAAATCTCTCCTTTCATTGATACAATCTTCTTAAAATTTTGATTGTATTTAATGGCAAAAATCTCTAAATACAGTCATATGACCATCAAATTTAAGCCCTGCTTATGCCACCAAAAATAAATAAAAAATTCTAGTAGCTTAGAAAAAGAAGAGATTGAAAATCGGAAAGAAACCTAAAAGAGTATATAAGGTTTGAAGGCTTGGAGAATCTTGATTGCTTTAAATCGCAACTTGGTATATTATTATATCAACCTAAATCCTCATTTATGTAAAAATAAAGACAAACTTTGAATATTCAACTAGCCTAGCATGTCTCTATCAACATTGAAAAACTAGACATCCCTCAAACTCACATCCAAACATAAGGATGATCTTACTATTACGTAATATTTACATACCTATATTTTGAAGGAATTGAAATGAAAGTCTAACATGAAGGGGTTTTTTTATTTGAGATGAACGGTCTAATTTTTACCATCGACGGCTCAAATCATCCAAGGAACGATGCATACGATAGAAATAACGTTGGCCGTTCATTCTCATCGCTGAAATTTTTTCGCTGGGATTTTTTCGCGTTCGTCGTTTGCCGTTCACCGGCTCCAAACTTTGCCCACTTTTATGTGTCTACTTGTCAGCGGTTACCTCTCCATGTTGGGCCCCATCTGAGCCGTTTGGGAAATCTTTATTCAATTCATAATAAATAATGAAAAACGGAGACTCTTACATTTGCAGGGAATTCAGAATTAACATTGACGTCATTAACATTGATTATCGTTGATACCCACATTAATCTTAACATTTTTCACCCGCAGAGGCGTTAATATTAATAGGCATTTGTTATATCATTTTTCGCCATTTTCGGCTGTTATCCGCCGTTTTTCGCTGCTTTCCCTGCCGCTATTGGTTTCCTTGCCGGCTGGAATTGACCTTTCATTTCTCCAATTTGGTAAGCTGCAGCCTGAAAATAAGTTTTCACGAGGGTTTTAGGTTATGTTTATTAAAATGAAAATTACGGCCAAGATTCTAATTATGAGCACATTTAAGTTTTAACATTACGGCATACTTTATCCTATGTAGTTAAGTATAAATTAGAATAATTAATATATAATCTATATTTTATAATAAAAATAAATTATAAATAATATAATTATACTACTTATTATTATATATTATATTTTTTAACAAAATTATCAAATACATATATAAAATTATTATAATTAATAATAATTATAATTTTATATTGGTATTGTTGTTCTTGCCACCAAGGTTCAAATTCCATTGGTGTGGTATTGTTGAATGGTTGTAGTTCAGTTCATAGCTCCCATCAAAAGCGTTTACCTCTTAAATAAAAAAAGAAATTATAATTTTATATAATACAAAATAGAATTAATATATTATATATATTTTATACAGTACATATTAAATTATATATAATACAATTATATTTATTATTATATATAATAGTATATATAAGTTATATTATTATTATATATTATATTTTATAATAAAAATTATTAAATATAAATATTAAATTATTATAATTAATATTTAATATATTTTTTATATATAACAATTAAATTAATTAAGTATTATCTGATTATGAAATATTTGCATGCAAATTTAAAACATAAACCAATGCAAATGAAAAAAGAAAGTTGTCATGGACAAAAAACAATGCAAGTGAGATTTGGAGGCTTTTACTTGATATTTTAGAGGATTTTACCATTAAACTGCAATTGGTTTACCCTTAAATGGCAGTTGAAACTTTTCCAATGACTTAATAGTGGTTTGTAGGCATCAGACTTTTTCCAAGCTCAAATCTCACACTATATGTAGCCTATCAACTAATAAAGAGAGAGAAACTCAAAAGATAGAGAATGAGAGAAAGAGACAAACTTAGATATTGAGAGTGAGTGAGAGAGAGAGGAATAGACAAAGAGAGAGCATGAAAGAGAGGAATATAAGAGATACAAAGGAAAAGAGAGAGAAAAGAGAAACTAACTTTTAATTGGTTGTTTCATGTTAACAATCCAAGGATGGCATGTGTCCTTGGGGAGTTATGCTCAAGGTAGCATATCATTTGATTAAGGATATGATAATTCACCTTTAAGACCTCTTCAATGTACCCATTGCACACTTAAAGAGAAAAACATGTAGAGAGAAAGAGAGAAAGAGAAAGGAAGAGAAAAGGGAGAGGGAGATAGAGAAAAAAAGATAAAGGAAAAGAGAAAGAGAGAAGAGGAGAAGAACATAGATAAAGATAAAGTCACAAAAAGAGAGAGGGGGATAAAGATAAATATAGGGAAGAAAATATATCCCCCTTTCTATGTATATCCCTCTCCCTCCATATATTGAGCTATCTCTCCCCATTCTTCTTCTCTCTCCCTCTCTATGTATCACTCTCCCTCTCTCCCCCCTCTTCTTTCTCTCCCTATTCTACTTATCTCTCCCCCTCTTTCCTCTTTTCCTCTTCAGCCTATCTCTCTCCCTCTCTCCCCCTCTTCTCTATCTCTCCTCCTCTACCAATCTTTCTCCCTTTCTCTCCCTCCCTCTCTCTCTATCACCCCTCTATCTCACCCCATCTCTCCCTCCCCCACTCCCTCTGTATCCCCCTATCTATCTCTCTATCTCTACCTCTCTCCCTTTCTCTTCCCATATATCTTTATCTCTCTCTTTCTCTTCCCATATATCTCTATCTCTTGATACTTCTTTCTACCTTCTCTATCTCCCCTTATTTCTCTCTCCCTCTCTCCATCTCTATTTACCTATCTCTAATTCTCTCTATTTGTATATCTCTTTGTCTCTCTCCCTCTCCTCCCCTGTTTATATCTCCTTATATCTCTATCTCTCTATCACTCTATCTCACCATCTATATCTCTCTATCACATCCTCTCTATCTCACCCTCTCCCTCTTCCTCTATATCTCTTTATCTTGTCCTCTCTATCTCTACCTCTCTATCTCCCTATCTCTCTTTGTATTTATCTCTCTCTACCTATATCTCTATATATATTTGTCTTCCTCTTCCTCTCTTGCTCTGTCTTCATCTCTACCTCTATGTTACTCTCTCCTCCTTTATCTCTAGACATGTCTCCCTCTCTTTATCCATCCATCTCCCTCTCTATCCCTCTCTATATATTTATATCTTCCTTCTCTATCTATCACTCTCTCTCTCTCTCTCTTTATCTCTCCCTCTCTCGCTCACTCTCCTCCCTTTATCTCTCCATCTTTCCATCCCTACCTCTCCCTTTCTATCTCCCTCTCTCCTTATTGCAAACATAGCACGAGTCTTTTGTTAATGGAGACCCTCTCTCTCTCTCTTTATCTCTCCCTCCCTCGCTCACTCTCCTTCCTTTATCTCTCCATCTTTCCATCCCTACCTCTCCCTTTCTATCTCCCTCTCTCTTTATTGCAAACATAGCATGAGTCTTTTGTTAATGGAGACCCTCTCTCTCTCTCTTTATCTCTCCCTCTCTCTCTCACTTTCCCCCCTTTATCTCTCCCTCTTTCCATCCCTACCTCTCCCTTTATATCTCCCTAGATCTCCTTATTGCAAACATAACATGAGTCTTTTGTTAATGGAGACTGATTATCTTCCTCATTTAGAGGTTTTATTTCAATGATGTTTAGATACCTGTAAGTGGATGCATAGTTTATTTGAAGCTATCACTTCTCAATTGAGACCTTTATTGCACAAACAACATCATTTGCTAAATGGCCTGCCAATTGACCTCATGTACTACATAAATGTATGCAAAAAATAGACCAAAATTTATCTTAAATGACCTTCCACACTTCTTCGGCGTACCCATTGCACACTAAGGTGTGATTGCTAGTTTTATACATATTAACATAACACTTAAATGTTGGGTCATATTGTAGAATGTAGGGTAAATAGATAAGGTAACTCTAGTTCTTTTTCACACTATTTGGTGAAGTCTTTAAATAAAATTGTTATCCTTGCTCTTCCAAATATGAGGACTAGGAAGAGGTATAAAACAACATTGGTTGTATTTTGAAGTACCATTTCTTTTAAAATTGACAAATATGATGGAGTTTTAATGTTGATCTTTAAGGACCCATTTCAACTTGACTCTTTATCAATGTACAAAACTAAATCTATACACATATTACATTATATTGTTTAATCCATAAAGTTGGAAAAAAAATCCATTTTTTGGTAGCATTATACATCATGTTGAGTTGTAGAAACTATTATGTTTTTTACTTGTATGATGCAAAGAGTACTATTTGATAAAATTTTAATATAGAGAGTAGAACAATGTGGGAAGTTAATGTAAGAGGAAGTATTAATAGCAAGGGCACAAGGTAGGTGGAAAAGTGGCAATGATTACTTTGTATGTCAAGGCCATGTGCATGGCTGACAACCTAGCAACCCAATTACTAAATGTCATGCTTAACTTCACAATATTGAATTAGTGAAACTTCACAAATCATATATTAAACTTTACTATCATTTCCAAGGGCATATTGTTAACATTTATGACACATATCTCAAAATATGGGGGACATGATATCTCATATTAAAGACACTCAAATGAAAAGGTATTAATGTTATGCATATTGTTATTTGAATGCTTCATGGATAATGTGAAACAATATTAAAAGAATCAATTAAAATCCATAAAATCCCAATAAAATGTGAAACATCAAAGTTTCATATGTAAAAATTATTTCATGTAAGCCAAGATGAATGAAGTTATTTGCTTGTGATGGCTATCTCAAGTGACATTGAGAGAATCATTGTTAATGGATTATGAATTACCCTCAAAATTAGAAGTGCATTAATATTAGGCCCGATGTTTCCAAATTACTTGTTGACCAAGCTTTTTTTATTATGTAATATACATGCATTTTACGTAAACCAAGTTTTGTAATTCTTCATATTTTTTAGTATTATATTTTGAAGTTTAATCATTATATTAATCCAACTCAAATATTAATTTTGAACTATCTCATTGGCATATCAAGTATATTCAAAATTCTACTAAGGAAAATTTGTAAATCATTGACATGAGGGTTTCCACTTTAGGTCCTAGTATATGATAATACTTGGTTCTCCATATGTGAAATGCACAAAATCACTTGAAATAATATATTTTATCAACTTAATGAAATATGTACATCTACGCTAAGGGGAGATGGAGGATTATTATCACTCTTAGACACAACTCATTAGGAATTTTCATCTAGAAAATATGGAGCCACCTAGTCATCCTAGTTAATCATAGGATTCTATTCAATATTTAAAAATATAACCATTATGAAGATATTTTAAATAAATAGGCCTAATAATTGCAATGAGAATAATTATGGTTACATGACATGTGTGAGTTGTAACTTTTACATGCATTCCATTAATAAATTTTGTTATATGATTGAAAAAATGGATATAATTGGATCCTCAACCATTTAATCTTTGCTAGATGATTGATATTCTAAATAGTTTATTACACAAAATCAATCAACCACACAAAATGATAGCACTTTATATAATGATGATTAGTGTACATTGGACTTTACACCTTGTGGTGTAAGAAAGAATTTTATAGGTCTAAAAGCTACAATATCCCCATTCTTTACATGGATTAATCTATATATGGGTAACCACTTGAATAATAAAGTGATTTTAATAAGTTAACTTATGTGTATGACAATGATTTAGAGGGAAATACTATTAATTTAATTTCCTCCTCTATACTTATTGATTAGTTATTTAGTCTTAAATTCAAACACATACAAAAACTTGGCTATAAAGCAAAAGGACTTGAATTAAATGAATGTGGTATACTCAGGTCACAATATTCAAAGAAAATAAAGAATATTGTGATATTGGACATGTGCTTGAGGATATATAGAAATACTTAAAAGTACATTAATGGAGAGGTAAACAAAACTCTCTATGGGTCATTATGATTTGAGTTTTAGTGACACATCTTGTTCATCCATATATAAAAATATTATAGTTTTCTTAGTTTATGATTATGAGATTCCTTGTAATGTACCAGTCGATTCATCATTCAGAGATTTAGTTATGTGTTATAGTGTTTATTATACATCTACCTATCAGTGTGTATTAAGTATGTGTTATTGTTAGGAATAAAGGATGGGATTTTATTCCACACCTTGTAAACTCCTAGGTCTAGGAGCAATTGTTTAAAATTTATAATATTATAGATAATGTGTCCATATAGAAAAGGATAGCGTACCTAGATGGAATCTTGAGATTATATTACTAGAAATCTCCACCATGTGTAATTAGTTTTATGAGGATTGTACGAATTTATTTAATAAATGGTTATTAGGTGGATTATGACTAGCATATTTGACTAGATAAATATAGTCATGTGTAAGTGTAACTATTTCCCCTTATTGGAGCACTTCGGAGATACACTTGGACCCCTCGGTCATAGGTATGAAACCAATCAATTAGGACTCTCAATTTATGTTAAGAGCAATTACTTTTGGAGTGGGGCACTAAAAGGGAGTAGAGGCTCAAAATATACATCTTACATTAGTCTATGATAGGAGGTACGTGCATAAATTAAAGTAATCACACAGTTACAAAGAATTAACCACAAAATAAATATACCATAACAATAGGATTTATGTAGGGAAAACATTTTCAAGATAATAAAATACACTTATAGATTCTAAGCCTTTATAGGGGTATCACCAACAAGAGATTTAAAGAAATTCTAAGAGCATAATAGTACCTACAAAACTCACTATGAAACCTGTATATCAACCACCCAATGAATAGGAGAAGCCTACATAAATTTATCAAATTATAATTAGGAAACCATGAGCTAAAACCACTCAAAATGTGGCACCCAAATATATAATAAAATTCAATGCTTAAATCCAAGATGAGTCTACAAACTAAAGATGGCATGCTACTTCCACTTGTCATAAGCTCATTATAATCCACTCATCAACATGGGAACTCCATGTTATCTTCATTATATTCATTCAAATACATGATATGATTTGTCATAACATGTATAATAAGTTTCTAATAAATGTAACTCTTTATAACTCTTTTATGTGTCAGAGATGCTCTTACATTTCTAATGCAGGAGGCCCAACTTCTGGAGGCCAAAATTGCTAATCTAGGAAGTTGATTGAGCCTTCTTTTACTTGAAGATCTCAAAGAAATCCATGTCACCATTACATAATTACTCTAGCTAAGGCTTATTTTGATTTTTTAAAATACCAAAAATGACCTCTAGAAGCCTAAAATTTGCATTTTTGTGTTTTATAACCCAAAAATTGTAGTTTTTCGGTTCTTAACATTAGGATGCAAGGTTGAGACACATTTCCTAATATTTATCTCACTTTTTCAACACCTTGCAAGAGAAAAGGGAATACTTATGTTCTCAACTATTTTATAAGGTATGAGAGACCCATAGAATCCTACACCACCTAAACTTCTCTATAGTTACTAGATTTGTAAATAGATATATAACATTCTTCAAAGTGTCAAATTTCTCCAACATCATTATCCCATACTCTACCATGTCACAAATAAAATGGTACTCAACATCTATGTGCTCTGTACTCATATGAAAGGTCAAGTTCTTTGCTAGACATATGGAACTTTAATTATCACACAAAACTATAATTGCTTCCAAACTTAACCTCACATATGAACACAACCACTTAAGCTAGATAACCTCATTATAGGTATGGGTAGCTATAATGTGCTCAACATCTATATTTTTCTATATACATCTCCTACCCAATCAAAGTCCAAAAATATACATTGAGTTTTGGTCCCTTATAAAATCACCATGATAACAAATATAGTACTCAAAGGTAACCTACAAATATGTGAAGACCCTCTTAATTGCATCTTAATGATCTCATCTAAGATCAGTCATAAAGCAAATATAGAGACCCCATTGCTTGAGAAAAAAAAATTATAGTATATACCATAGCATACATCAAAATCCCAACTACACTAGCATAAGGAGCATGATCCATATCCTTTATTGGGTCCCAAAAAAAGGGGTCCATAATCCTTAAACATCTTCTTACCTTCAAGGTCAAAGATATTTCATCAAAAAGTAAAGAAGGAGATTCATCAACAAATTGTAGATGGTTGAAGGCCTACCTTTAGAATAGGTAATCTCTCCTACAATTTGTACCTAGCTTAGACCTAGAAGGGTATTTCTAGAGGTATACCTTAACAAGTTTTTAAATCATTTATAATGTAAATTAATTATAACAAACAATAACTATATCCAAATATATACTTGACTCTCATAGTTGCCACTAGTTCAAGTTCAACTAAATGCATAATACCTCTATACAACTAATAACACACCTTGCACATGCACCTATAGATATTAGCTTCACTATAATCCCTCAATATATTTCCATGTCATTACATACATAATGGAAAGGTGTATACACACATGTTTAGATTCTTTGATGATCTAATAGTTTAGGTTTGCTTAATATTTACCCTATTTTTTAACACAAAATCATGAACAATGTGTATAAAATCTAATATATTCCTACAACTACTAGTAACAAATTTTATTAATTTTAAATTTATGTGGGAGGTCAAGGAATTCAAGATCAATGTCTTATTGGGTCAATAATTTACATTCAACCATTAAAATAGTAAATAATAAATTATAGTATAGATGCAACATGCAACAACCACATCTACTTAATAATACCTCTAAAAAAATTTAAATGTTCACCTATAACAAGAAAGAGACCATTACAACAATCAATTACAATATATTAAGGTGATGCAACACCTATTAAATTATAGTTATAGTTGTAAGGAAGCTAAGGTAGTGGAACAACTTCCTACACTAATCTTAAGAGGAGACTAATGAAAAAATTTATAGATCTTTAACAGTTACAAAAACTTAAACACAAATATCATGCATACCACAACATAATGATTTACATGGGGAAAACCCTTTCAGGAGAAAAAACCCACACTCCAAAATCCCCCCAATATATTATTCAAAAATCACAAAGATTACAATATACTTGCAGAGCAAGCTTTTCATAGGAGTATCACCACTCAAAGATCCAGAGGCATCACAACCGCTATCAGACTCTCATAATACATCGCAATACATAGTCATAATACAATGCCCTCATAAAATAGGGTTTCCTTCTAGGGAAAGTCAAGATAATAAAATATCGACTATCAGATATGAGACATAATGATGAATGGTCTAGATTTACAATAATAAAAATATAAATAAATTTCTCCTTTCGAGGGCGCTGCCTCTAAGCCCCCGCCAAGGCACGTTGCCCCTAGACCCCAACCAGGGGGATGATCCCCCCAAACCCCTCATGGGGGGGATTCCCCCAATGCCCCCGCTCCGCCCCCCCTCCCCTGATCATCATCGATTGAATAGTACCTTATGTAATTGCAAGGTTGAGACACATTTTCTCAACAATAGTCTCATTAGAAAATATGATGAAAGAAAGCTCATGAGAAAGAAGACCTATCATACTTCTTTTCTCAACATATCTCTCACGAATTACTTATAAATAACCAAGGACACATGTGAATACATGTATCTACCAAAATCATTGCCTCTACAAGTTTTTGGATACTCTACCCTAATGGTATATTTACTAGCATAGTTGAAATCCTAGAACACGTTGTACTCTTGTTTTCTGAAAACCCAAACCAACCAACCCTTAGAATGAAGAATGAATATGTATTTATATATATGGAACTTGGGAGCTCAAGCAATGAGAAAAGAAGCATGGCTACATAGTTTTAGAGAGATCACCCATGCTTCAACCATCATTTTTATTAATTCTCACATGCATAAATCATCCCTTTAGGACTCACAAAGATATTTAGAATATGATCAAATTATTTTCATTATATTCAACATCATTTTGAGCATTAACCATAAGTACATCCAAGTGATGCACCTAGGGGGGATCTAGTGTTAGGAATTACGTGTTGTACACCTTGCATAATGTTTATAATGTTTAATTTATTATTATGTGTGTGATGCACCTAGGGGGATCTAAAAGTATGTTCATCACTCTAGGAGTTGATATTCTTGGGGTCACTTTATGTTGTATGTAACATTGGGACATAATGTAAGTTGTAAAAATGTATTTATTTAATATTGGGGAAAGTAATTTAAATAAAGTACCCAATATTAAATGTGAGATCATGGTTTTGTAATCTCATGGTTTTAGTCACATCGTTTTACGTAATACCACTTGGTGGTTTTGTGGGAGCTTGTTTCTATAAAAGCAACCACATGGATAGTTGTCTAAGGTTGGTTGTTTGACAGGGTAGCTCTTGTTAGCATTTGTGACAGTTGAAGCACGGTATGGTATGTGTGGTTACATGATTTTTCACATGGATTGCTTGTAGAGGGATTAATGCTTCAATGGTGTTCATGGAGAACTTTGAAGATGGATTATAATGTTTATTTTTTAATAATACATGAGGCATGGATGCTTTTGGAGGTTGGTTTTTTCCCTCTTAAGGGTTTTCCCAGGGTTATCTTGTGTCATCTTATTATGGGTATGTTGTTTAGATTCTCTTGCATGTGGATTTTGAATACTTATTTGCATAGATTTCTCTTTTGGGTTATATGAAAATTTTCATTAGATGGCTACAAGTTTCCTTTCAGTTACTAGGTGTTTTTTTTGTCCAAATGCAAGTCTACACATGTTTTGTTTTCTGAGGTAAGCCAGTTTGAAGTTTCCCTTATGACTTTATTCCCAATGGAATGATAAGGCCCGTAAATTCCATGATTAGTAGGCAATCATCCTAGCGGAAGTCACCAAAATGTTGACACTTTGTGCCACCCCTCTTTTTCTTCCATGATCCATCAGTAAAAATCAATCTGAGAGATCATATAGGGTTCATCATACTTAAAAACTCCTCTGATAGTTGCCTTCCCTCCTTACCAAGTTGCATTAGAAAACCCATTTGCAAAAAATGTTACAAAGATGGATTTCCCTTCTCCTTCATTTTTCTTCCTAAAGATTTTTGGGGTTTTAGATCTCGAACAAACTTTTAGACTAAGGTCCAAATCTGTCTCCATTCCTTGATTCTAGATTCTTCTTTCTTCTATTTTTTCCTTTCAAACTTTCAAGCCCCAGTCAAAATTTTGCACTTTTTGACCAAGTCCAAAAGTCTAAGTCCATTTTGGTTCAAATTTCCTCCTTTTCTTTTCTTATTTTATCTTTTCAAAGTTTCAGACCTCGAACAGACTTTTGGACTTAGTCCAAAATGTTTGCATCCCTTCTTCATCCACGCTCCGCTTTTTTTTTTCCCTTGTTCCTTTCAAACTTTGGGAGCCTAATTAAACATTTTCCCCTTGGTCTAAAGGACCAAATCCTTTTTTCTTTTCTATTCTTGTTGTCTAGGTTCCTTTTGCAAAATGATGACATCTAGAAGCTCTTGATTGCAGCGCATCGCCCTTTCCTAGTTCAATTTTTAATCTTTAGCGCATTAAGAGAATGTGCTAAACAATGGAGGAAGTAGATGGTGATGTGTGTTTAAATCTCATTGGAGTATATTTCTCATTTGCATCGCATTTTGGATTCCCCAATGCAAGGATAAATACGATGAGTGGTATTAGCATAAGTGGTTGACGTTTGTTAGTTTCCAATTGTAGTGCATCATCCCTTCACATTGCATTATCATTTTTCCAGCCCAAAGCTTTTATGTGGTGGCCTTGGTCAAATTGACTCCAAGTACATGTGTCGACTTTTCATTCAAGCGCTTTTCTCTTGTACACCATGTTTTTGTTTTCCCCGGTGCAAAAGGATTTTATGTTGAGTAAATATAGTCAAAAGATGGGCGTATGGTGATCTTAGATTAGAGTGCATGCTTTCTTTGTACCATATTTTCTTTAAAAGGCGATGTTTAATGTTTTGCATTGGTCTTAGGGAACATGCTAATTTGTCATCAAAGTGCGGGCTTTCATATTGATGGATAGGATTTAAACTTTGAAAAGGAGGGTGTGGATCATTGATCTAACCCTCCTTGATTTGATCAATGGCTTGAATTCAAATCAAACAACAACTAAGTATGCCATTTCGCAGGAGATTAGCAATAATTTCACAATGACATTTTCAACTACCAAATAAAATCTCTTGAGTTGCAAATCCTATTTTCTCATGGATTCCATGCCACATTCAATGCAAAAGTGATGCCCATACTCCTTTATGTGTGGCAAAGAAATTCCTTCTATTATAGACCATTCATGGTCAGACTTCACGATGGGTTTCACAGGGATTTTCTACTTTACACTTATAGATTATTCAATGTGAATACATGGCATACACATCAAGACCATCCCGATCAACCTTAAATGCAAGATTTGAGGGCCAGATCATCCCATTTTTATCTGATAAAATTTTCTTATGACTGTTAACCCTAGTATGGTTAGGGCTTGGCCTAAAATCACCTAAGTTATGCCTGAGCTAGAAAGGAAAGCATTATATTCATTTTAATGGTTCTTCCTTGGGTTCTTCCTTATATTTTATCTAGCAAAATTATGCAACCTTTACATTCTACAATTGTAAAATTGGTGTTCATCCCTCTGTGTTAATAAAATCACCCTTTTTACCTCTTCTCAATGCGTGTATCCTATGTAACATCTAATACCTATGTGCATGCATGAACTTTCATCATTTTTTACATGTTGTATGATTGTGCTAATTTGTTGTAAGTGTTAATTATGGGTAGTTTGCACCCCTTTTAGGATTTTTTAGACCCCAACCTTCATTCTCTAATATAAGTATGGTGAAATAGAGAATTATGTGAGATGTTGAGTTGGTTGATGCTTTGTGCAACTTTTGAGTAGGATGAAATAATTTTTATTCTTGGTGTATCACCTCCCCTTTCACTGTTATACATTCTTTCTCTTCATTTTTCCCTCTGAGTTGTTAGAGTAGGGTTAGTTGTCAGATTCCATGTGTTGATTTGGACCAACGCATCTACACTTAGGATAGAAGAGGAGGTCGGCCTTCTCTAGAGGCTTTACCTCAACTTGCAAGGTCCCACCCCTTGAGGTCATTTTCATTGTGTCATTCAAATGTTGGACCCCATGTTCAACAGGGTGCAATTTCATGTGATATTAGTTAATTTTTTGTAGATCTAGGTTTATGAATCTTTGTTGGAAAAGGGATTTTTATGGATGTCCATTTAAGGGTTTTATAGGTTAAATATTTCAAATGACCGCTTGGGACAAAATAGACCTCAACATTGGATCTAGGAGACCCAAGAGATGAAGATTGAAATAAATTTGACCTATTTTTTTTACTAAAAAAAAAGGAAAAAATTTCCCTCATATCCTTGTCATATGACCCATGGTCATCAATTCATTCTATAGATGAAAAAATATAAAAAATTATCCTACAATTTTAATAAAACTCAATTGAATTTTTTATTTTTTAGTAAATTAATTTATCAAAATTTAAAAATAAAAAATAAAATTATGGAGGGTCCACAAAGCCCCCCACACAGCTTGCAAGTACCTACTAGCAATGGAGTACATGTGGTACCCACTATTAACAATACCCATAGGTACCACTATCAACTGTTGGTCGACAGTGTCAAGCCAACGGGACTTTAAGCCCCCCAGTTCTAGTCGCCAATTTGATGGGTTTGACCTCCAAACCCTACAAGCCATTAAAACAAAATATTAAATTTATCTAGGCATGAGCCCATGGTGCATTGGATGAGTGGTGGCATTGGTGTTGTGGCCACTAGGGTTCAAGTCTCTGAACTTGACCCATAGCAGTGTTGCTACCATTGGAGATTGGTTGTGTGGGTTTCTTGCCTATACTAGGCACTAGTGTATGGGGTCCACTCCCTCGCTAGGCTAGTGTGCTCACGGGCCTTGTGCGCCTACTGGGCTACTATGCTTGTGGGAGTGGTGATTGTTGTGCATCCATGTTGGGATGGGGCCCCCATTTGTGGCCTCACTAGTTCATAGCTTCAATCAAAAGTGTTTACTAATAAAAAATATTCATTAAATTTATCTGTCATTTTTTATTAAATTCCACTTATTTAATTTTTAGATTAAATTGAAATTTATTTGGTGGTTAGGTTTGGCCTTGTGAGCAAAACCAGTCAGATGGCACCGCTGCCACCAGCAAGCCATCAATGGACCACCCAATGGCCACCCTTGTTTGCACCTTATAGCCAAATTGGGGAAATTTTTTCTAGGAGGCATAAATTTTTCCTAGGGTGTCCATTTTTTGACTTATTATACTTGTTGGAAAGGTGGTTCCAAGAACTATAATGTTGTATCAATAGTTTTTTCTAGATATTTTTTATAGAGAAATGTTTGCTAGAATTCAAATGTAATTTTCATGCTTGGAGAGGTCATAACTTATGCATATGGAATATGTTGGACTTCTCATAGTTGACATCCAAAGCCTGTTTAGAGAACTACATAGTGGATTAGGTTTGGAGATGGACCTTGGCATGATTTATTTTCTATTATTTCCATCTGAGCTATTTATGGGTTCTTGTTGACTATGATGATTTTGTGAGCTTATGGCTATTCAAATATTGGTAATTTGGTGTTTGTGTCATTATATACTCACTTGTGCATCTCTAATTACTCTCATTTGACATGGTTATCATTCTATTATTACATTTTTAATGTTGCATTGTTGGATCTATGTGTTGTGTAGTGTTGTAGGGTGTCTATGCTTACAAGATGCATTTATGACTTAGATGTGGATTTTCTATGCCCATAGATGTTTCAATGTTCTTACATATTCAAATTTTTGACTTGGTTTAGTCACTTGTTTTGTTGGTTTGATTGTCATGTTGAGATAGAGAGATGGTATTACTAGGTACAATCATGATGTGGGACCTATATTTTGACTATGTGATGCAGACATGTGTGACATAGTCATAGTTTGTTGTTGGTACATTTGGTGGTGATCATGGTTTCATGGACATTCCTTGTGCTTTAGGGATTTTGACATGACATGACATGATTTTTTATGCAGGTGCTTTATTGGTTGTGTTGGTTTGGTTCTAGTTTATTTTTGGCACTATATCTTCTTGGCTTGAGGATTATGGTTTTACTTTGCCTTTTGGGAGCTCATGTTGTAGTTGAGTTCTTTTATTGTGTGAGGGCCTTTGATTGATCTTCATTGAGGATATTTTTATCACGATATCATTGATAGTTGATTACATAATTTAGTGGGAGCTAGTGACATTGAGGTTTTTGTAGTGTTGTATCTTCTTGGTTTGGAGATCATGTTTTGTACTCTTCCATTTGAGATCTTGATGTTGAGTTCTTTGATTACATAAGAGATATGGAGGATCTTCATTTAGAGGATAGTTATCATGATTCCATGGATAGATCTATATCACAGTTCAATGGGAGCTTGTGGCAATGATGGGGATTCACCATTTGATGGTGGATGATCTTCTTTGCAAGATATGGTTATCTTCATGTGTATGGAGATGTTGAAATAAATGGTTGAGGTGTCATTATTTTTTATTTGGTATGTGATCCTTTTTTGATAGGATGGTTATGTATTATGTCATGATATACTCTTGATTACTAGTTTAGAGTGTTGGCATGATACATGTAAATGATATGTTTATTAGAGAATATGATCTCTTTTGAGGATATGTGAGATCATGATGCCATGATGTGTTCCTGATTCTCAAGATTGGAGATTTGACATTGAGATAGTCACTCATTCATGAAATTTCAGGTAGAAGTATGAGGAGCCTACACCTTGGTTGAACATGATTTCAACATGGACCTTTTAACTGGAAGTCTAAGGAACCTACGCCTTGGTTGGATGTGAGTTCAACATGGACCTATGACAATATTGTTCTTAGATGAGTCATGATGACTTGGATATCTTGGAGGAGCCTTCTTATTTCCCACTCTTGGTCTACTTGATGGTTTATCATTTGAGAGATATTGCCCATTATTGCTTTCAGATGCATTATGTTGTATGCTTTGTCTTTTCATGCATATAGATCTTGAACTATGGTTTGCTAGAGGGTTCATTTGAGGGATGATGGCATGTTTATATCCTTATGCATTATGAGATTATTCATTTATGTTGAGTTTAGGAGATATTATTGGGATTATTCCGTTGGTTTTAGAATGGATTTGGTTTGAATTTCCTTTGGTTTGAGATGCATACATCTTGGTTACAATTAGAAGTGATAGTGCTATTATCTTTGGGGTTTTATGGAGGAGATCATACTTATCATAGATTAGCTTTTAGAGGTGTGTGTAGAAGGACATGATATAGGTTTTTATTTTCACATTCTCTCTTTGGTTTTGTTCTTCATCTTAGATGTTTGTATTTCACATGTCACTAGAGTTGAGATCTTGTGTGGAGCTATGATGATCACTATGTTTGTAGTCATGTGTTGTTCATTATTCTTTGGTGACAACATGGAGGTTCCTTTATCTCTTTGATTTGTTGAGTTTGAAGAACTTGGGAGAGCTATGGAGACTTGTGGTGAGACTTGTATTGCAACATATTGGTTTGCAATATTTGCATATCTTTGTGGATGTTCCTTGTTATACATGATATTGGTTGACAGGCTATCGTTAGGTCCTATCTCTTTAGTTCAAAAATGCATCAAATGTATCGACTGAGTAGTGTTCAGTGGCTATATGCAATAGGAAACATCTTTACTATCTCTCTCAAATTTCCTAAATTTTTGGGATAATTGAAAACAAAACTTAAACTAAAGAGGTTGCTAAACTAAAAAAAAACATAAAATTGTCTAAACTAGAAAGCAGTAAGTTATTCATCTAGAAAGCATAGAATGACTAATGTAGAAAGCATAAATGATTAAGTTAGAAAGCAAGTAAATTACTTGAAAAGAAGTACTTGGAATAAAAGTGTAAGTCAAAATGAAACCAACTTTTAACTAGCATTCAGCTGTTAATAGAAAACAAACTTAACAACCTACAACTAACAACTAGAGTGGATGCTCTGAAACTTTTGATAATAGAACTAAAGACTATAAACTCAAACTACAACCTATAGGAATAACTTAATAGAGCTCAACATACATAAATAGCATTCACTCACATGTATCATGTATTAATAAAAACAATAGAGTTAAAAATAAAATACTTATCTATCTATTCTACAATCCCTCGAGTGGCCAACTCTCGGGTGCTACTACAGTTAACTCAAATCACATAAACTATGTATCTTCGAAATTAATCCATCCAAATTAATTCCATCACACAATACTAATAACTTAGAATGAGACAAGAAAAGCTTATTTTATTCATATCAAAAGTATAGCTCAAGAACACATTATGATGGAATAACGATATCCAATATCATTGCTTTTGACGGTTACATATTTATACAAAAACTGGTAACAAAATCCTATAATTCAAATGGTGAATATCACCACTAGAAAAGTATTTAATAGAATTCAACTAACTAAAGGACTTAGGTCCATAACATAAAGCATTAAAGAGGCTCAAAGTGAGCCATAAAGTCTTTGAATAGAAAATAATAGAAAGCTTTAAAAACTTGATCCATTATGCACTTCCTAAAATTTTAATGCCTATACTTTCATCGGTTGTCTTCAACTATATTGAAGTCTTCTTTAAATCCACTTGGTTGAGCATAATGACCGGCCAAGTATAAAAACCTATACAATACTAAAAACTATACCATTGTGTTACCGTTGGTCATCTTATTTCAATCAATTTCATAAAATAAAGATTATATATTTTTTCACAAAAAGCAAGCAATTACTAATCCTAAAGATAATTAATTGACAGGGTAAAAGTGACTGGAAGGAATAAGGAAGGGTATTTAACTTATTAAAATTATGAGGTTATTTTTACATCATCACTTCTCCCCTTCCTAAGCTTGAGTAGGTCCTCCTACTCTTTGCTATATCCACTATCTTCAATTTCCCCTATTTCTGCTCAACTCTTCATACTTAGCATTGAGGTCATAAAAATCATTTGCTTCTTTGTCCAAATCCTCAGGATTTGTCAAGAAACCCTCATTGAGCATAACCCTTGTTGTCCATCTCTCAAAATTTTTAGAGTTCTAATATGTGGTAATATGCACTACAGGGGGTGGTGAAAGAAGTAATGGAGGTTTATATCTCATGCCAATCCAATCAGTTTTAAGTTGTCATAGAATATCATCCAAGGTTTTTTCTCTTCTATAGGACCACTTAATGTTAGTGGGTGAAATCATCTCTCCTCTCTTAAGATGCATGGGGAGAGGAGTGTACCTCTCTTCACAAGCATGCCAAGATCTTCCTATCAATTTTGGGCGCTGGACTTGGAAATTCTCAAAGCATAGCCGAAGGTTATTATTATATTTACTCGCGGTTTCTTTAATCTTAAGACTTCAAAACTGTGTTTTAAAAGCGAAATATTTTCTATGAGGATACCGCATTTGAAGTCCAACATTTTTCTCTGCCTGTGCATACTCCTTTTTTGGCTCCTTCCATTGAATTTGATTTTGCATGGTAGATAGAAATGCCCTCAATTGAACTTCACCAACAAAGAAATTAACATAGAAATCTATATATCTCTCCAAAAAAAATTATGAACAAAGAATTCACACAACAAATCTTGTTGATTAGGAGTTGATTCTACAAATGTTTTTACAAACTTTTTGTCATCAGGATCATGTGGCTGGTTGCTATAAATTTTGAGTAATTTCCATCTCAAGAGTTGCTCATTTAAAACATGGAATATAGCATGGATTGCCTTTTGCAAGCTAATAGTAACTCATCAATTTGACAAGCATCTTGTTTAGCATGATAAACCCTATCAAATGATTCTTTTAACAAAACTAGTTCCTTTTTCAACCTAGCATTTTCTATTCTTGCCTGCTTTAGAAAATAACATCTCTCCATCCATGTCACTAACAATGGAGGTATATGAACTTGGAACCATTCCATTAAGGTTTGTTCAGTTTGTACCTCTTTGGAATCCATTGTAGTTTTGAAACTAATTTCCTATAAATCTTGCTCCAAATCAACAATTTTGCTTATGGAAGCATGGAGCTCAGATTTCTATTTATCTTTTTCTTCTTCAAAAGTAGTAAATAATTGCATAAAATTATTTTTTAAACTTTTATTTATTTATCTTTTTCAAAAAATTCACTCACATGATTTTTGCTTTCATCATTCCACTATTGTATTTGAAATTACAATTGTTCAATAATCTTATCTTTTTGTTCCATTTGCATTTTAAAATTCACAATTTCTTGATTTATTTTCTATAGAATTACAATGTGCACTTCCATCTTTTCTTGTTGTTGGCTAATTTGCTCTTTATTTTCCTTCAACTAACATTTCAATTCAACACTTTATGCTTTTAACTTCTCTAGTTCCATTTCTCTCTAATCAGATTCTTCAACCCCTGTATTAACAAAAAAAGGAAGATTGGGGATTTCCACATAATCAATAATTACATTTTCCTCATCAGGAACATCAAGTGAACCTTGCTCAGTAGCTTTATCAATTAAGCGAGATAACCATCACATAGGACCATCCTTAACATCCACACAATGTGGTGATTATTCCCTCTCTTCTTCCTACTTTGATTGAGATGGCATATTCTCCGTTTCAGTCCTAGGGAATTGACTAGTCTATTTGTCACTTTCTTTTGTTACCTTCTCACAAGTCTAATTCTCAATTTCCAATAATTGTGCTTCAATTTTGCTCCTTTTCTTTTTAGAGGCCCTTGATGTGTCATAAGCTACAGTATCACCATATTCAATGGATAACCTTTTACTTCTCCTTAAAGGAGGAGTTGTTTGACATGTTACTTTGGTTCTCTTTTTCCTCTTGTGGGGAGATTCTGCTTCATCTTCTGAATGTATGATTTCTAGATTTTTTGAATGACCTAGGGTTTATAAAGTATGAGGTAAACTTTTTGGCACTTCGCTGTCAGGAGAAGTTGTGGCCTATTGAGGTTTAGGAGCATCTAAAGGCTGAAAGGAATGTTCTTCCATAGGTTGATTCACCTGCCTAGATGACTCACCTTCTTCAATGTGTCTTTTAGGCTCTGAATTTTCAATTTTTTGTAGAAATTTTTCCCATTTCTTTTCTAGTTTCTTACGGAAATGATATTTACATATCAACTGAATGAGGCCATGGTGTTTAAGTGGTCTTGTACCAATTTTATTTTTTTCTATCATGCTAATGACATAATCACAAAGGAATGTACGGAAATTAACCCTAAGGGCAAGTTCTTTAGCACCATGGCACAAATGGGTAAGTAGGTGAAAGGGGGACTTACAATTACTGCTAGCTATCTGTCACAAGTAAAATACTTAATAATCCATGCTACAACTTTTCTCCAAGGTTTTGGGATAGACATTCTCTGGAACCCTTTATTTTGGCCTCTAGTACTTACAGTTATCAGTGGCTAAGGTTCTCCTTCTCTATGAAATAGTTCTTCCATTCTTTGATAAGTGATATTGGTAGTTTCTATCAAATTAATACCTTTGTTTTCAAGACCAAAAAGATTGGAAATGATTTTAGGACTTACCCAAAATTGCTTGCCATGCACTATAGACTGACCATTTGTAAAGTTCTCTGTAAATTCCTTCACTAATTGCTCATTATGCCCCTCAAATTTCTTTATAAATTCTAACCACCCAACTTTCTGGAACAAACCTACAATGTTGCTCAATGCCAATAATTTTTCCACTGAAGTCAGTTCAAATTTCTTTTTAGCTCCTCCCATTTTGTACTTTCATTATTACTCTACTCAATTCTGTTGAAATGTTATGACGCTCAAAGAAAATTGTTTAAACAACTGAATTGCAAAGTGACGAAAATACAACTTTTAATCACTTGTACTTGATACAACTAATGAGAGATGAATTAATTGTCACTTTTGACCTTCGTTGTATTCTCATGATGATTTGCATGGGAAAAAGTGCAAATATTGTCATACTTCAAGCAACCGCCCAATGACATAGTTTACTAAAGTCAAAAAGGGGATGGCTCATGCCAATTAATTTTTCTTTATTCAAAATAATTGCTTACTTAAAGCAAAAATTGAACATACCGTACATCTTGTCATTAATTTGAACATCACTTACCTTTGCTAATGTAAAGGTATAATTGCATGATTTGGCAAGGGTGGTCATGAATTTATGATTACGTGAATGAGACAGCTAATTAATGGTGGAATTACGATGACAAAAAATTAGTCAAAATAATTATAATTTATTATGAAAGGATATGGTAATGTAGGGTGAAATGGTAATGTAGGGTGTGGATTCCAAGGTGAAGAAAAATTTAATTAATGGGCATGTGTATGATACTGTAAAAATCAAAGCATTCAAAAAGAAAAATAATTTACAAAAGTTTGAAGCATCGTTGGAAGGTGTGGTCAGGATGAAGGATGAAAAGTTCTAAAGCATGCTGAGAGATGCATCCAGAGTGAAAAAGTGAGGGAAAAATTATGGAGCATCACTAAAAGACACCCCCAAGATGCAACAATGAAATTTATGGAGCATCGTCAAAAGATGCAACTGGAGCAGCAACCAAAAAATTTCAGAGCATCATCGAAAGATGCAGCTGAAAGCAACAAAAAAAAATTTGGAGCATCGCCAAAAGATGTTGTTGAAAGGAAGAAACAAAAAAAAATTGGAGCATCATTGAAAGATGCGACTAGAATGCAGCAAGAAATTTTTCATAGCATTGTTGAAAGAAAGAAAAGAACTTTGGACTTAGACTTTCCAAAGTGTCATTGAAAAATGCACCATCCTACAAGAATAAAACAAGGAATAGCACAAGTCAGGCATGCAAGTCTTGGAGCATCACAGCAACTGAGCCAACAAGTTTCAGAGCATCGCAGCAATTGAGTCAACAAGTTATGGAGCATCGCAACAAGATGCGCTGCAATTTGTGTTTAATGAAATCCTACAAAATGGAAACAAAATTTAGCCAAGTCCAAAAAGATGAAAATTTGAAAATAAATACTCTGAAGAAGTAAATTCATACACATGCATTTATTTATTATTTATTATATTTTTTTATTTTTTATTTTGACAGGCAAGCATTAATCTGAACATTCCATTGGCTTTGCAATAGCAGATTCAATGCATTGAACTTCTCCTTACATTTCTACCATCTTTGTAAATTCCTCCCTATTAACTAGCTTATGGTAGATGTGTAACTGATGTCCATTGAGAAAAAGTGTTCAAGTGTCACCATCAATGGGTTTGAGTTGCATTGCTCCATTTTGAAATACCTCAAAATTTTCATAAGGACCTAGCCAATGAGTCCTTAGTTTCCCTTGGTGTCCCTTGGTGATCCTTGTATCGGGAATCAAATAACAGTGCCCAATCCCCATTATGGAACTCTCTTTCCTTTATATGCTTGTCATGCCAGACCTTTCATTGTTGTGGCACTAACTCAATTTGGTGGACAACATCTAAATGGAGTTCATCAAACTCACTAGGTTGTAAGACTCTTTCAACCTAGGCTTGTTGAAGATCTAAACCTAACTCCATTGTTGTTTTGAGAGTTTGAATTTCAAACTCAATGGGTAAGAGAGGCTTCTTTTCAAAGACTAACTCATATGGACTAAAACTAGTGGTTGATTTCCAGGTCGTGTTATAAGCCCAAACAGCTTCAGGTAGTTTCCTAGCCTAGTCTTTCCTTCCTGATGAAATTATTTTAGTTAGAATGTTCTCTAGCTCCCTGTTAGTGACTTCCACCTGACCATTTTCTTGTGGATGATAGGGTGATGACTTCTTATGGCTTACTTGGAAATTATCAGTGAAGGCCAAGAGAACTTTACACATAAACTAGAATCCCTGATCTGTGACAATTGTCCTAGGGGCTCCAAATTTGAGAAAAAATCTATTATATAGGAAATCAACTACTTGTTCTTCCCTAGCAACTCGTAGAGCTTGAACTTCTGCCAATTTAATCAAATAGTTAGTACAGAACAAAATATATTATTTTCCTTGTGAAGGAGGGTTTAAAGGACCGATAAAATCCAATCCCCATTTTTCAAATGTTTCAAGGACTACCTAGGGTTGCAAAGGAATTTCATTAGATGCAGTACTTGTCTCCCTACCCTTTAGCATTCATCACAATGAACATTCATGAGCTCAAAATATGCTCAGAATTTAAGTATTATGATGTATTTTTAATATCCTTACTCTTATTGCTAATGGATGTTTTAACTCTTTGATTAAAGACTTTTTCTCTAAAATTGGGTAGTATCCTGTAGCAATACATTCCTATATTTCTACAGCTTAACATCTCTATGTGTCTTATTAATTACCCTATTTGACCTCCCGAATGACTAATATAATGCATGTGGTTTTTGGATAATGAAATAGATTTAATATGTGATTAATGAATGTGTATCGTGTTATTTTCCACACATGCTTTCTTTTGTTTATGTTGCCAATTGCAGGTTATTGAAGGGAGCATGAACGAGTCAAGTGCAGTAGATCTTGGTCCTGCAATAAAGTCCATTACCAGCACAACATCGAGGAAGTTGTTCCAGTAAAGACTCTCTAACTGGGTCGTTGGGAGGAAATCTAAATGATCATTAATCTAGGAAGAGTGGAATGCTAAATTCTCTCTGAATCGTGTTGAATAGATATGCTTTCATTTATGAGAAGTTTGTTCCTCGGTTTTAGGATACATTTATGTCCACGTCTTTCTCTGTTAAGTTAGGTAGTTAGTTACTTTTTTGGTTTAAATAAGTTCTCCTCCTGCGCAAGTGAGCAACAGAGTATGTAAAAGTTAGCATTATAATGAGAGATAGTGTTTTGTGTTAGTTTTCATATAAGCAGAACAATGTATATCATTCTAAGTTTATGAATAAAAGTTGATGAATTTCTAAGTTCAATTCTTGCATTCTAAGTTCAATTCTTGCATAACTAGTTGATGCTTGCTAAGGGGGCCCACTTAGTAAGTATATGTAGTTAGTTAGTTAGTTGTTTATTTCCTGTTGATTATAAGTTAGATTTCATTCTTGAAAGTTTCAGCGCAAACTCAATCTTATATTGTTCCTACAGCATCAGGAATCCATCCCTGTGTTTGTTCCTGTAGCATAAGGTCAGTTCATAGTTTGTTTCTTAGTCATAGTTGTCATGATTTCTGCTTTGATTAAGCTTAGAAGGCTTCGCATTACATTCTTGTAGCATAAGTAGAATTCCTTCCATGCATTTATTTTTGGTAAATCATTACTGAAATTGGTTCTTAGTGCACATACAGTGTTGCTCCATTTCAAGTATGCGTTCCCTGGTTTGACAATGTAAATGAATGACAATAAGAAGATACTAGTCACCTGCTAGAATGTCCAATTCCTAGGTTAGGATTTTTCGTGACTTGTATATACTTTTATGGATGTGACCATTTTTGGCACCATTATCGGGGATGGTGTCAAGCTAAGAACCTATCATAGTCATTGTTAGCAGTAGTTTAGTATTCAAGCATTTTCAAATCCCTTCAATTTACAGTTAACTCTATTGCATGCATAGAAGAAGAGACGCTCTGGGAAGATTCCTCCCTAACCTTCCATTCATTGATAACAATTATGAGCCAAATTATAATCTATTTGAGGAAGGAGGAGACCAAAATATCAATCCATTTGCTGAAAACCTACTTGTTGAATTGCCATTTGACCCAGCTAACGAGGAACCTGAAGAAAATCCATTTACTTTGATACTTCATTAAGCAACTATGGCATGTAATCCACCTAATCGACCTCCTACTTTTGAATTCCCCATCATTTCTTAGCAAGATAATGATAACCTTAAAATTATTCCTTCTTTATTACTTCCCAAGTTCTATGGACTAGTTACAGAGGACCCAAAAACTTTCCTATTTGAGTTTGATATCCTCTGTCGTAGCTATGATTATACTTTAGATGCTCATAGGCTGAAGTTGTTTCTTGCTACTTTGAAAGAAGGAGCTCTTAGATGGTTTATGAGTTTGGGAAGAGGTGTTGTTGATAGTTGGGCAGCCATGCAAACAAAATTTCTTGAGAAATACAAAGAATATTGTAAGACTGGTAATAAGGGTGGCAATATATTCAGAATTCAACAAAAGGAGGATGAAAGCCTAGAAGACTATATCTCAAGATTTTTGTTTTCTTTGAAAAAGAATTCAGGCCATACTCTTAATGAAGAATCTCAGAAACTACTGTTTCTAAGAGGAATCAGTGAAACCTATGTAGATGCCATGGATCTGATGGGAGGAGGAGATATAACCCAACTGCCTTGGGATGATATCAAGAAGATGTGTCTCAACTACTCTCGAGCAATTGTTAAAAAGGGTAGAGGTCATCAAGCCACAGTGGGAAAGTCTTCTACTAATGGAGTTTCAAGGATGGAGATCACAAATTTGCTATCCGATTTCAAGTAGGATATCATAAACAATATGGCTACACAGTTGGATACTATGCAAGCTCGAAGAAACATGAGGAAGCTGAAGCAATCTTGGTTGAGTTATGTCCACATTGCAGACAGAAGAACATGACTGTAGATGTAAGATGGTGGCTAACCTGGAGGCTAAGCAGTTACCTACTGACTTTAAGATGGTAGAGAGTGATGATAACCAAGTATTCTTCATTGCACAAAGGCGACCATGGGCTCAAAGACAAGGTATGCTTCAAGACCCTTTAACTTTTGGTAATCCTTATTCTAATTACAATAACCAATGGCAACCTACATATGGCCCATCACCACCTTGGAATACTTCTCAACCACACTAGCCTAACTATCAAAGTCCTCAATGGCAATATCCTCAAGGAGGTTGGCAGCAGCCACAAGGACAATGGACTCCACCCCCAGGTAACTGGAAACAGAATCCTTAATGGAGAAGTCCACAAAAATGGTAGAACCAATCCCTTGGCTCCCTGCAGCTTCAGCAGCCACAACCTCCGACCCTCATGCCACCTCATGCAGCACCTGTCGCAATTACTGGCCCTCCAAAAACAATGCTTATGCTTGGTCAACCATTGCCAAATCCTAATAATAATAAGCAGTAGCAGTAGCCTATGTATCTTGTAGAAGCCAATCAGTATCCAGCTTATGCCCTGAATATTCATGATATCCATCTCAGATCTGGAACCACTCTCCCTGCTCCACAGTCGCCTGTAATTACAGAGATTCTAGATTCTGCCTCTAAACAACCTACTGATCCTGCAGAACACATACCTATATCAGATACTATCTCTAAGGAACCTGTCCTACAGCATTAGGCCAAACCGCCTTTTCCTCAGAGATTGCAAATTACTACATCAAAGTCTATGGAAGAGCCTACCTTTGATATTTTGGATCAGTTAAAGAATGTACACATTCAAATTCCCCTTTTTCAAGCCATTAAATATGTCCCAATTTATGGAAAGCCCATTAAGGAGGCATGTTTAAATAAATTAGGAAGAAAGAAAAAGGATCCCCAAACTATCCATATTCTAGGATAGTTGGCCGATATTATGTTAAGGAAGGTAGTCATTCCAAAATATACTGACCCTATGAGTCCTGTGGTATAAATAAATATTAATGACCAAATAGTAAAAAATGTTTTGATAGACCTTGGTGCAGCTATCAATGTAATGACCAAGCATACAATAGAGTGTTTGAAAATTCCAACAACTCGGTCTACACCTACCATACTGTAGCTTGTTGATAGTTCCACAGTAAAACCTGATGGAGTGGTAGAAGATGTCATTGTCATCCTTGAGTCTTGGGAATACCCAGCAGACTTCACCATATTGTCCACTAAGGAAACTTTGGGAGGATATCCTATTATCTTAGGTAGACCATGGTTAGCTATAGCTAATGCTTTTATAGGATGTTGTTCAGGAGACATGACAATTTCAGATGGTCAGTCAAGAAAGAAATTGGCTTTATATCCACCTGCTCAGCCTCAACCAAACTTGTCTCAGCTAATTTGGCCAGATTTAGGAGAGGAAACTGAAGAAGTCAATTCATTGGCTTAGCTAATGATGTTGCAAACTAATCTGTTTTCTTGGCTTCATTGTGAAGATGGCTTGCTTTTACACATTTTGCAGTCCAACTCTGATCCGAGTAGCCCATATGTTCCAAATAGCTGTCCTCCGCAGTGTTTCCTGCAGCAACTGAATTCTGAGAGTCTGCCACCTGAATCTCCTACAGCTTATCACAACTTTCTTCCACATGAAATACAAACACCACATTTATCAGCAGCCTCCATGAATGATCTTACCAAGCAAGTAGAAGTATCTCTAGGCCATTATCTGAACATCAATAATAAGTTGTCTCAATCTCAACAAGCTGCCCTAGTCACAATGTTGCAAGATCAACACAAAGTTTTTGCATGGGACTATGGGGATATGAAGGGAATAGATCCTCAACTTTGTACTCATAGGATCTACATTAAGGAAGATTGTTTACTTGTTGAACAACCTTAAAGAAGGATAAACCCAGCACTCAGGGAAATAGTTAAAATAGAGCTCCAAAAATTGTCTGATGTTGGTTTTATCTACCCCATTTCAGACAGTTAGTGGGTATCTCCATTGGTGATTGTCCCTAAAAAAGGTGGAAAATAAAGACTACAGGGAGCTGAACACAACTAAAAAGGATCACTTTCCACTGCCATTTGTTGACCAAGTGCTAGACTCATTGTTTGGTAAAAAGTATTTCTCCTTTTTGGATGGATATAGTGGGTATAATCAAATTAGAATTGCCCCTGAGGATTAAGACCAAACAACTTTTACTAGTCGATGGGGCACTTTTGCCTACTCTATCTTACCTTTTGGACTATGTAATGCACCTGCAATATTTCAAAGGGAAGTGATTAGTATTTTTGTTGACATTTCTCATGATTCTATAGAAATCTACATGGATGACTTCACTACTTATGGAGTTACTTATAAAGAAGCATTAGCCAATCTGGAAAAAGTGTTGAAAAGATGTCAAGAGAAAAATTTGTCTTTGAATAGTGAGAAATGCTTTATGATGATGTAAGAGGGAATTGTTTTAGGCCATCATATCTCTCAAGCAGGAATTCAAGTTGATCTTGAAAAAATAGAAGTTATTTTAACTTTTCCAACACCTATAAAACAAAAAGATGTTAGAAGCTTCCTAGGACATGCTGAATATTATAGAAGATTTATCAAAGATTTTAGCAAAATAACCAGTCCATTATATGCCTTATTAACTAAGGATTTTGAATTTAATTGGACTAGGGACTGTGACAAATCTTTCCTGCAACTTAAGAACTTACTTACACAGGCACCTATTCTTCAAGGATTGAAGTGGAGCCTTCCCTTTCATATACACATAGATGCTTCTGATTATGCCATAGGGGCAGTTTTAGGACATAAAGAGAATTCCATTGAGCATGCCATATATTTCATTAGCAAAAACCTTCAAATCCCTAAATTAAACTATAATATCACAGAGAAAGAATTGCTAGCAGTTGTGTATGTCCTGAACAATTTTTGACATTATGTCACTGATTACCAAATATTTGTCCATATAGATCATGCAGCAATAAGGTACCTCATGAATAAGCCTGCCATATCTGGCAGATTAACAAGATGGATTCTATTGTTGTAGGAATTTGATATCATAATTATTGATAAGCCAAGTTGAGCTAATGTGGTGGCTGATTTCTTGTCAAGGTTTCAAACAACTACACTTCCTGAGGTAATTGATGATAGCTTTCCCGATGAACATCTATTTTCTTTTGCTGCTCAAACTCCATGGTATGCAAATATTACAAATTGTTTAGTAGCCAACAAGATCCCAGCCCACTTCTCACCAAAGGAAAGGCAATTGTTGGTAGAAAAAAGTTTTAACTTTCTATGGATTGTAGATTGTTTATTTTACACAAGACCTGACCAAGTCATGAGAAGATGTGTTAGGGAAGATGAGACCTATGAAATTTTGCATGTCTGTCATGATAAGCCATGTGGTGGGCACTTTGCAGCCAAGAGAAAATCTATGAAATTGCTTACTATAGGATACTATTGGCCCACACTACACAAAGATGTTGCAGCCTACACCAGAAAATGTGACAGATGTCAACACATGGGGAGACCAACAAGGTCCGATGAAATGCCCCTAAACCCACAAGTGGTAGTCAATCCCTTAGACAAGTGGGGCATGGATTTTGTTGGGCCTATTAATCCTCCATCCAATGGGAAATCATACATTTTGGTGTGTACTGATTATGTAACCAAGTGGATGGAAGTAAAAGCAATGACACATGCATGTGATAATAAAGTTATTGAGTTCCTGTATGAGCAGATTTTTACTCGATTTGGAGTCCCAAGGGAACTTGTTACTGATCAAGGAGCTTAGTTTACATCAAACCTAATCACTAGATTGATGAATTATTACAAGATTAGGCATAGGAAGTCTAGCCCCTATCACCCTCAAGCCAATGGTCAGGCAGAGGTTACCAACAGAGAAATTGAGGCAATCCTTACTAAGACAGTCCAATGACACAAGAAGGATTGGAGTAGTCACCTTCCTGAAGCAATCTGGGCCTATAGAACATCGAAAACAACTACAGGGTTCACTCCTTTTGAATTACTCTATGGAAAAACTGTCATATTGCGAATAGAGTTTGAGCATAAGACCTTGAGGACTGCTCTCCAGCTTAACATTGATATTTTAGAAGCCCAAAAAGAATGCCTCCTACAGATGAATGCATTGTATGAGATAAGGAAAGCTGCCCTGCAGCATACTGAAACTATCCAATAGCAAAGAAAAAAATAGCATGACAATCATATTCGAACTAAGCAATTCTCTGCTGGTGATTGGTTGCTGCTCTATGACTCTAGATACAAGGAAAATCAAGGTAAAATCACCACAAGATGGCTTGGTCCTTATGAAATAGAAAATGTGTTTGATAATGGTTTAGTTCAGTTAGCTAAAATAGATCATGTCTGATTCAAGCTACTGGTTAATGGACACTGTCTTAGGTTGTATCATAAGCCAGCATCCAAAAAAGAATTTATGAAGCAGTTTGTTTTGGATGTAGCCACTGATCTTCCTGCAGCAAAAGGCTTTGGCCTTTCTCCTGCAGCATCTCTTTAAAAATTCCACGTTGCATGCTATAATAAAGGTTTCCTTTTTTTTAAGGAAGCCACATTCTTCGTTTCTCATCCATCACCACCATTCATTTCCTTTTCTTCCACGTCATCCATCATGTCATACCACCCTCATTTGTGGTTTCAATTCCAGCCGTCATTTCATGTTGTGTTGTGATCTTTCCCAACATGTACGTGCATTAATTACAAGGTATGCGATATCTTTTGTTGTCACATCATTTATTTATTTTATTTATTCATCAACTACTATGTACATATCAGTCATTATTTTTCTATGCTTCACCTGTCCTTTCACACATGTGTGGACACATGCCAAATTTTAAGTAGGGGTGGGGATAATCCATTTCAAACCTTTTTTTATGTCACTGTCACAACTGATAAGATATTTTAATTTTCTTGTACTTTCCAAATATGACTGCGTGTTTTTATCCTAAACAACAATTAACTGCTTGATTTGAGTAGTTCCTAACAATCATTTCATGCAATTATCTTTTGAGTCATTCTTGGAAAAATAGAGAAAAATGATGGCAGGACAAAAAGAAGCAGAGAAGAAAGAGTTTTTTTGAATTTTTAGAAGAAGTTGAGTTTCAGGAATCTCAACAGGGATAATTTGCAAATATGGGTGGCCAGTTAGTAAGACTATGAGCTTGTAGCGCATGAGCTCTTGATGCAAAATCCTCAAGCAGTTCAGGCATTTAGCAATTGTGGTTGGCTGAATTATTTTCTAAGGTTAGATTCTTTTAATGAAGAAGTTGTAGGTGAGTTTTTGAGAACTCTTTCAGAGGGAGAAGCTACAGTGTGGGGCTTGACAGTAGCTGTTATAGAAGAGCGGATTTCATAAGTAACTAGGCTTTCAGTGGTAGGAGAAAAATTTTCTTTAGATGCTATCTCTGCTAGGGCAAAATTCACAATACCAACAGATGGACCCTTGGAGGTTTCCAAACAAGGATGCAAATGAATGTCACTGCCTTTTCCATACTCGGAATATGTCATCCTCATAATCAGGTACTTGACTTGTGAAGAATGTTTTTCCTATTTGCATTCCTACCATTTTAAATTACTGAGTCATATGAAGCACGGTTTAGCTGTCAATGTTCCAATTTTTTTTTGTTAAACCTTTTGAAACAATGTGCCCATGAAATGCAGAGGGGTAGGGAAAACTCTATCGCCCATCATTCCCTCATTAAAATCTTGATTGAGCATTACCTAAGGGATGTATCACCCCTTTCTTGGAAAGAATTTATTGCCCAAAAGGGTCTGCAACTTCCAGAGCCTCCTAGAGCACTCCCTGCAGCACCTGCCCCTACAGGATCTACTCCTGCAGCCACCACACCAGAGCTCTCTACTCGAGTACAAACTAGGTCTACTAGTAGAAGAGAAAAAAGGAAAAAAAAGGTAGGAGAGTCATCTAGGGCATAACAAACCCTAGAGTCTGACCCTCATGTTCAAAAACAATAGTGTTCCTCTCCTGTAGTAGTTCCTCTTGCAGCAACGCCTATTGCCACTGCAGTTTCACCATCATTTTTTCCTCCTGAGTCTGAATCTTCTAGGCAGACTAGAAAAAGGAAAGCCATGAGAGTATCTCCTACAGCTATTGCTCCTAAAACATTGCCAAAAAGAAGGAAATGTCGTACAGTTACCTCAACCTCTGTCCAACCTAAAATTATAATAATTTATGAGGACTCTGAAGAACTCAGTCATGATGATTCTCAGAATGTATCTGAGAATGTTCCACAAAGCCCATCTGTTGTTCTTGGGGAAATGAAAAATGAGCCAATGGAAGTTCAGGAAGCACAACATGTTAGTGAAAGGGGAATTCCAAGTCTTGATGACTTGGCTGTTGGTGTAATTAACTATTTAATTACATCTTCATAAGTTTACTTAGGCAATCTTTAATTCCTAAGTTATAGGATCTTATGTTTATCTTATCGAGCTATCTTTTTGCTCAAGATAAGATTTGGTTGTTGTATGCTTGCCTTTTATAAGCAAGCCTCATCTTGTACATTTGCATCAATTAATCGTGAATCAATCGTGCATATTGATAGCAAGCATTCTCGCCATCAATCTCTCTTGTGTGGAAGTATTTTGTCTAGCAACAGATTTCTGGAAATCAAACATGGTATCAGAGCGTCCAGGGTTGCAGACTCCTTCTCAAATCTGAGGGGTTTATTATTTTTGGCTTGAAGTTTTTTGCTGGGTGCAAATTGGGGTTTCAATAACCTCACGGTTGAGATCAGAAGTTTCCGCAGATGAATTTTGACTGTAAATTCGCCTATATTGGGTAAAGTTGTTTTTTGAAGCAATTTTTTTTTGCTGGGACAGCCTCCCAAGCGGTACGAATTTTCCATTTTTCGCAAAAAAAATATTTTGTTAAATATTTTCTGCGGATTTGTCTTTAAATTTTTGGGGCAAAAATTGTTTTCATTGGGCACTTTATATTATTTTTTTTGGGGTATATTTTGTGGAAATCTAGTGGCATATTCTATTGACAGAGCATATTCCCTGCAATCGGGTACCTATCGTACCCTGCCACGGCTTACATCTCTGTCGGATCCCACTCGCACTTTGTCTTCATCGCTGGGCTTTATCATCTGTGGCTAGCATCCGTCCACAGTGGTACTGCATCTATTATCATCGGCGGTCTTCGGTGGCAAGGCTTCCGACTGTACTCCTTCCAGCGTCCAAACTATCCCGTCTCTCGAGGATCTGTTGGTGTTTCTCTGCGTACACATCTTCAGTCACATCCACTGGTACTGCGGATCTCATCATTGGCAGCGCTTTTTCCGTCCTCCTCTATCAGCGGGTACAGTGATCGTCAGATCTCCGGTGGCATTTCATCCTCTAAGATCTGCTCGCGCCCGGTCATTTGGAGGCCACATCGGCATTGTACAGTGTTGGATCTCTGTCATCAGCGTATCTCTACCCATCGGCAGTCAAAACCCAAATTTCTATCGGCGTTACCATTGCCGGCCCTGTCCTATCATCGATCGGCATAGAGGATCTCCATCTGCGTCGGGTGTTACATGGTACGAGCTTGTTGTAACCGGTCACATCGTATGCCACCGCCGCTATCCACATTGTCAGTCCTTGTTGGTACCATAACTACTCAGCAGCCCGCGTGCGTCCCTCAATAGGCATCGGTTCTTTCCTTTGACTGTACGGATTGGCGGTATGTCTCTTTTGTTTACCCGCAGAACCTTTTATATGAAAAGTTTTGTTTAATATTTTATAAAGGCCGACAGACATAGCAAACCCTATATTCTTTTGGGCTGCGTTCAACTGCCTAGCGGGAAGCCTTTACCCATAGATGGGTTTATGTACAATGTCGGTCATATGTGTGGCTGTGTTTTAGCCCCAGATGCCTGATTTTTGCACCAGATTAGTCTTGGACTGTCTATATTTTGCCCCCAAAGTGCCTATTTATAGGCCTTTTTTCATTTTATCATAACTTTCGCATACGGAGGCCTTTTTTCAGAAACAAGATATCGTCGAAAAACTGGAAGAGTCAACTTTTCAGTGGTACAGATATTTTGCAGGTATTTTGCAGTTTTGTGCCATATTTTCCAGGTTGAAGACAAATCTCCTTTTTTGGCTTTCGGAGCTCATATGTTTGTAAATGGGTGACTTAATTACTTTAGAGAATGGTAACTATAGGCAATGGAGTAATTTAATACTCACTCATCTTGATGAGAGGAATCTATTGTCCTATTTGTTTAATACAGTTCCTTTTCCTAGCACAGGTGTTGAGTATTGCATTTGGATAGGCTTTAGGGCTAGAGTCTTTAGAGTTATTTTTGAAAATGTAAATGATGACATTTTGGAGACTCTTATTCACTTCGAATGTCCTCATACTCTTTGGACTCACATTAGAGAGGTATATGGAGACCATGATTCTTCTCCATCTCTTGAAGCTCCTCTTTCCAACTCACATGTGCTTGTTCATTCTTCAGAGTTGATAACCCATGATTGTGATCCTTTGGACAAGATTGCAGATATTTCAGAGGTTCCTGATAGTCTTCCTGATTGGGATTCCTATTTGACAGACATTGCTTCTTTGTTTGTGGAGTCTCACATTTCAGATTTGGAGGACCAATTTGAGGGTTTATCTCTCTTATTTGATGATAGTAATGGGTCTACTATTATCACTTCATGTTTGTCTATGGAGTTTGTTCAAGATCAGTTTCCATTGGTTCCTAGTTTGTCACAGTTTGTTGTGATTGGGCATGTACCTGATTGGATTGTGGCATCATCTTCATCATCCAAGAACTTGGCAACACATGAGCAGATTTCAGAGACAACATCTTCATACATATGGATTCCTCTTCCTACTTCCTATCCAGAATGGGAATCATTCTTGCAGTTGTACTTGGTGTATCTTCTTCCTAAGGGGAGAAACATTGTTTGTAGGCATTGGATTTTGTTTTGTCTTCAAACATTAACCATACTTGCAGGAGATCATACATCATGGGGGGTATCATTGAGTCCTCCATACATCATGTTTACATTTGTCATGCCTTTTTTCTTGTTTTCTCTCTTTTGGAGAGGGGTTTTTTCCCACTGGGTTTTCCCCTTTTCTCTGCTTTATGAGAGATTGCATTTCATTTGCATCTGTAAATGGGTACCTAACATGACCTAGTTGCCGGGACCCATAGTAGTTTGCATTATAATCTTCTCCCTAAGTTGCACTTATGGGGGGGTGTTGGTGTAATTAACTATTTAATTACATCTTCATAAGTTTACTTAGGCAATCTTTAATTCCTAAGTTATAGGATCTTATGTTTATCTTATCGAGCTATCTTTTTGCTCAAGATAAGATTTGGTTGTTGTATGCTTGCCTTTTATAAGCAAGCCTCATCTTGTACATTTGCATCAATTAATCGTGAATCAATCGTGCATATTGATAGCAAGCATTCTCGCCATCAATCTCTCTTGTGTGGAAGTATTTTGTCTAGCAACAGATTTCTGGAAATCTAACATTGGCTGAGGCAACTAGGCAAATTTTAGAGGAAGTACAATCTCCTCCTGTGCAACAATAGGAATTCATCCTGCAGCAAGAGGAAGAATAGCCTGAACAATTAGAAGTGTCCAATGAAACCTCATTACCCCATGCAGCTTGTTAAGCAATCGTTGTTTATAAAAAGACATTTTTGATTGAATTTTTGGAATACCTTAGGAACACATAGAGGTCGGTCACATTTCAAACCTTGAGTTTCCACCACTTAGCCAAGACTAAAATTTAACAAAGTATTCGGGAAGAAGAGATGAAGAAATTGAAAAGAGAAATTGAAAGGCAGAAGCAGGAAATCTAGGAAATGAAAGAGAAAATGGATGAAATGATAAACATAACTAGTAAAATTGTGGAATGTAGACCACCGCCTAGGGTTTATGCTATGTGCCTAAAAGAGCAATTTCTTTGGTTTCAATTAATGAGAATTTCAAGGAATTTAGATCATGTTATTCATACAGCCAAGGAATTTTATGATGCATACCAAGTAGCCCCTAGTTGGCTAAAGAATTCTTTATGTGAATTTTATTTGCATGGTTTGATAATTCCCTCTTAAATAGAGTGGAATCCACTTCTTTACATTGGTGATATTCATTTGAGGTCACTCATGTCTTGAGCGGCCAATGAAACTAATTATGGTAGACAATTAGAAGATTATGAAGAGTTTGAGAGGAATGAACCTCTCCCACTGCGACCTGAAAGTTCATATCCCTACATAATGTTGAAAACTTGGCTCACTATTGTGTATGGGTTCAATGATCAAATAGAAAGAATAAAAATATTTTATATCAGGAAGCAAGTGTATGAAGAATTTAAAGGCCAACCATATCTATTTTGGAAGCTTTCCTCTTCCAGAATTGAGACAAGATGGGAGAAATTCACTGTTGGTCTGAAGAAATCTGAGCCTCGTAGCCCTCTAAACTTTAAAGCAGCCCTTACAAGGACAGAGAAGTACATGCAGCTTGGTCTTCAGAAGAGGTTTGAGTTATGGCTACCAATAACATTTTGACCTCTGGTTTTGATGTGGCCACTTTATCCTTATCGAGCTACAGATGTTAATGAAGATATAGAAACCCACAAATATGAAAGATGGCAAAATTTTAGGGGTTTCTACTATAAATTTGGAACTTCACTACAAGGCCATGCTACTCCTACAGATTTCAGAGAAACAACTAGGAAGCTTAATGCTGGAGGACCATCATTAGGATAAGTAGGGCGCAGATGATGAGCTCAAAATATGCTCATAATTTGAGTATTATGATGTATTTTTAATATCCTTACTCTTATTGCTAATGGATGTTTTAACTCTTTGATTAAAGACTTTTTATCTAAAATTGGGTAGTATCCTATAGCAATACATTCCTATATTCCTGCAACTCAACATCTCTATGTGTCTTATTAATTACCCTATTTGACCTCCCAAATGACTGATATAATGCATGTGGTTTTTGGATAATGAAATATATTTAATATGTGAATAATGAATGTGTATCGTGTTATTTGCCACGCTTGCTTTCTTTCATTTTAGTTGCCATGAGCACCGCAGGTTGTTGAAGGGAGTATGAACGAGTCAAGCGTAGCAGATCTTGGTCTTGCAGTAAATTCCATTACCAACATGGCATCAAGGAAGTTGTTCTAGCAAAGACTCTCTGACCGGGTCATTGGGAGGAAATCTAAATGATCATTAATCTAGGAAGATTGGAATGCTAAATTCTCTTTGAATCATGTTGAACAGATATGCTTTCATTTATGAGAAGTTTTTTCCTTGGTTTTAGGATACATTTATGTCCACGTCTTTCTCTGTTAAGTTAGGTAGTTAGTTGCTTTTCTAGTTTAAATAAGTTCTCCTCCTACGTGAGTAAGCAACATAGTATGTAAAATTTAGTATTATAATGAGAGATAGTGTTTTGTGTTAGTTTTCATATAAGCAGAATAATGTATATCATTCCAAGTTTATGAATAAAAGTTGATGAAGTTTTGAGTTCAATTCTTGCATAACTAGTTGATGCTTGCTAAGGAGGCCCACTTAGTAAGTATTTTTAGTTAGTTAGTTGTTTATTTCCTGTTGATTATAAGTTAGATTTCATTCTTGAAAGTTTCAATGCAAACTCAGTCTTATATTGTTCTTGCAGCATCGAGAATCCATCCATGTGTTTGTTCCTGCAGCATAAGGCCAGTTCATAGTTTGTTTCTTAGTCATAGTTGTCATGATTTATGCTTTGATTAAGCTTAGAAGGCTTCGCATTACATTCCTGTAGCATAAGTAGAATTCCTTCCACGCATTTATTTTTGGTAAATCGTGACTGAAACTGGTTCTTAGTGCACATACAGTGCTGCTCCATTTCAAGTATACGTTCCCTAGTTTGACAATGTAAATGAACGACCATAAGAAGATGCTAGTCACTTGCTAGAATGTCCAATTCCCAAGTTAGGATTTTTCATGACTTGTATATCATTTTATGGACACGACCAAACATATTTCTTGACATCTTTATGCATAGAGGGCCAGTAACACCCTACACCTACAATCTTATGGGACATCCATTTAGTAGAGTAATGGCCTCCTAAGGGGTCATCATGACAAGCTCTAAGGATATTATAGGTCTCATCTTCCCTAACACAACATTGTAGAACCATATCAGGACCGCATCGAAATAGGATTCCATTGATGCATTTGAATGGAGCACTTTTTCAAATAAGTTATTTCCTTTATTTTGATGTGAAATCAGGTGGTAATTTTGAGGTGGCAAAGTAGTTGGCTATGTCAGCAAACCAAGGAGTCTTAATGGAGATATCAAATAAATTTTCATCTAGAAATTCATCCTGCACAGGAGCACAATCACCATCATCTTGTTTAAATCAGGATAAGAAATCTACAGCTAAATTGAACTTCCCTAGTTTGTCAATAATTGTTATATTGAATTCTTGGAGAAGCAATAACCACCTAATTATCCTTGCATTCACTACTAGTTTTTTCATCAAGTATTTTATAGGTGAATGATTTGCGTACACCATTACTTTATACCCTGTAATATTATATCAAAATTTATTAATTGCATGGACTACAACAAGAAATTCCATCTTTGTGGTTGTATATAATTTCGTTTAATAGGGGTCAAATTTTTACTTAGAATGAAATAGATATCATATTTTCCCCCATTCTCATCCTCTTGTCCTAAAACTGCTTCAATAGCATCATCAAAAGCATCAGCATAGATGTGAAACAAGAGGTTCCAATTAGGCCCATGTGAAATAGGAGCAGAGATGAGTTTCTCCATAATGATTTCAAATGATGATTGACACTCAGGTCTCCAAATAAACTCTACATTCTTTTGAAGAAGAGAAAGTGTAGGGGTTGCAATCTTACTAAAGTTTTCTATAAACCTGTGATAGTATCCAGCATGCCCTAAGAAGCTTCTAACATAAGTTTGGGTCTCTAGAGTCCCAAGTTGTATCACTTCAATTTTCTTAAGGTCGACTTTTATTCCTTCTACTAAAATATGATGTCCCAACACTATTCCTTGCTCTACCATTATTAGATATTTTTCATGTCTTAGGGAAAAATGATGATCCTCACATTACTTCAATACTTTATCTAGATTTTGGAGGGCTTCATCAAAATTTGACCCATACACAATGAAGTCATCCATGTAAGCTTCAACACATTCATTCACTAACTCGGCAAATATGGCTAGGATAGCTCTCTGAAATTTTGCAGGAGCATTACATAACCCAAAAGGAAGAACCCAATAAGAAAATGTTCCCCATGGGCAAGTAAAGGTTTTTTTGTCTTGGTCTTCTACTCCTACCTGTATTTGGTTATATCCACTAAATCCATCCAGAAATGAGAAATACTTTCTCCTAGCCAGATTATCCAAAACCTGGTCTGCAAACGATAGGGGAAAGTAATCTCTATGGGTAGCTTTGTTGAGTTCCTTATAGTCAACGCACACTCTCCACTTCCCATTTTTCTTTGGAACAACTACCATAGGAAAAACCCATTTGTTGTTGGAAATGGGATAGATGAATCTCACTTGCAAAATTTTCTCGATTTCAATTTTAACAGTGCCTTTCAAGGTAGGGTTTAATCTTCACTGTGGTTGATGAATAGGTTGAAAAATCCTTTGTATAGATGTGATGGGTAAAAATACTTGGGTGGATTCCTCTCATGTCTGTATAATCCCAAGCAAAAGCTTTAGATCTATTTATCAAAATTTCAAACAATATGTGCTCTTCTGACTAAGTCAACCAGCTATTGATATGCAATGTTTTTCCTGGTAGTAACATGGTAGCTTTGGTTCCTAGGTAATTGGAGGTGACAATGAAAAATTCCCTAGTTAAGGTATTGAGAGGACAACTATGTGGTAAATTTCTATGGAGTATGGCAATATCTTCAAAGAAATGATCCATTTTTGGAACAATATTAACTAGGGGGCAAGGTAACCCCATGAAACTAGTATAATAAAATTCAATATGATCAACGTTGATTGGCTGCCCTAGAATCTCTTCTATGTCTAACATCTCCTACTCACTTGAATCTATAGTAAGATTTTTCATATTATTTTCCAACTCTTCACCATGTTGTTTAATGACTACCATAACAAGTGAGGCTAGATTCTCTTATACACTGGAACCATATGGTTCATCAACCCAAACTTTGTTATGTTCAACCTGTTTAGCAAGGGGGTATAAGTATAAATGTTTACTATTAGAACCATGTGAAATGGTCATTCCTCCCTCCCTACAGTCAATCTTAGCTACAACCATAGCCAACCAAGGTCTTCCTAGAATTATTAGATAGTTATCCTTCGGTGTAAGGCACTAGATTACCTAGAAGTCTATAAGATATTCCCAACCATCAACCTTAACAAATGCATTTTCAATGACACCTTTGGGAATGGCTATGGATTGGTTTGCCATTTGCAATACTATAGTTGTGGGACGTGAATTAGTGAGTCCCAACTTTTCCATTACATCAACATTCATCACATTAATTGTTGCTCCCAGGTCCACAAGTGTGTTAGGTATTATTACCTCATTGATTGTTACAGTTATAAGTGGACTGCCTAGATCATCATATTTTGGAGTTGTGGTCTTTTCGACCAAAAATTCAGCTAGATATCCATTAATGTGGATAGTATTTATCTGTTTTGGTTTCCTTCTTGGAGTTTTGATACACAACTATTTGATTAGTTGGTTTAATTCAGGAATCTCCTTAATTGCTTGTAGCAAACGGACCTCAATTTGCAACTGTTTAATTTCTTCTATCAACATAGTTTCGGTAGACAGTGGCATTTTTAGAGAATTTTTCAAAGTGGTTGGTTTCAAACACTCCAAAAAAGGTGCTTAAGTTTTCTCTTTAGGAGTGGAATCCTTTAAAAGATCAGTTGGAGACTGACCTCCCTCCTCTTGAGGTAAGTCAGACGCTCCAACTAGAGATGGCGTGAGGGTCTTGTCTTAAGTAGTTGTTGGGTTTTTCTCTAAAGATTTTGAAGTTGTCTTTGTCATCTCAGTAGATTTCATAATAGGCTCGTCCAGGATCTCAACAATAGTAGGCTGTGGGAGTGTTTTTCTTGACCTTAGCTACAAATTTCCACAATGGATAGCATTAACTTCAGTAGCATTATCCTGTTTCATGGAATACATTGTAGTATTCTAACGGTTGTTCTTTGGATTAGGAACAGGTTATGCTAGAAGTTGTGGTTGATTAACCTACTCATTTTGTTGAGGATTCTAAGGAGGTGGTAAAAGATTTTGTTGTTGATTAGGTGTCCTTCTCGGTCTAGTATAAAAATGGTTTTGAGGTTGATTCCATTAAGGAGCAGGGTTCTGAGGATACCACTGTTGTTGACCCTCATTTGGCCATTGGGGGTTTCCCCAAGAATGATTTGCCCATTCAAATGGTCCCAAAGGGTAAGTTCCCCAGTTAGGTGGTGCTAGAGGCCAAGATGCCACCCATTGATTATTATTCCAATTGTTTGGGGTCTCCAAGTGGGATTTATGTTCTGACCATAAGAGAAATTCCCTCCAGGTCTTTGATTTACAAGATTGATCTCCTCTTCAACCTGAACTGTCCTCTTTTTAGAATTTTTAATTTTGTTAAGTATCTCGTATTGATCAATAACATGAATTTTCTCACAAACTTGGAAAACATCAATTTTTTCCAAGGGATATTCTCTTACCAAATGTTTATTTCTACACCTAGGACAATAGATGGACAAGGTCTCGGGGTTACATGTTTTGGCTTGTAGTCCATCTAGTGTGGTGTTGAGTTGAACAAGAATGTTAGTTTTGATATTTTCTATCTCCTCACGTAATTTACCTATTTCATTGGAACCTCTAAAAAGTGTAGACTTCCAAATACCTCCTCGAGTACGAGAGAAGTTCCAACATAACTCACAAATTTCCTCGAGTTTAAGTTGGGATACATCTCCTTTTCCCATTAAATTTAGGCTCCTCCTAGCATCTTCATCAAGTCCTATAAGAAATATGGTCTTCAAAATCTCCAGACTTATGGCTTATCCGCCACATCATTTAGACAAGAAGATGAACCTATCCAAATAATCTTCTAGGATTTCATCTTCATTTTTCCTTAGTTTAAATAATTATTCTTTCTTATCGCTGACTCTACAATAACTCTGGTATTTATCTAGAAAGACGGACTCTATGTCATCCCAAGAGGTTATCGACCCTGAAGCTAACCCCATGAACCAACACATTACTGCATCTTTCAGAGTGGAGGGAAAGAGCTTCAATTTTTGGTTATCATTCTTTTAGTCATATGCCTGACACAAGACTTTAAACTCAAATAGAAATTGATCAAGGTCTTCAAAAGATAAACCCCTGAAGGTTTGCAAGAAGGCTGGTGAAATATTTTTCATAGGCATCTCGTCATTTGCATCAATAGAAATAGGATAAGTAAATGTGTGCACTCCTAGTCTTGGGTTAGTGCATTTTCTATGATCACCCATGACATTGAAAGGACTACATTCCTCTTAAAAAGTACTTTGATGGTTGAGGCTTTAGGGTATGCAAAGGGATAATCTCCTCTACAAATGGTTGTCTTACTAGATGACTTTCTAGGGTATGCGGAAAGGTCTTAGGTTGATCCTGCTAGATCAATTCTTCCCTAAGTTCTTTAGTTGAGACTTCTTCCTCCCTACTTGTGGTTGGTACATCGATTGGGGGGGTTTTGGGTATGAATCTTTAGTGAGGGCCTCATTTATTGACCATACATGAAAAGAAACCAAATGACTATTTTTGTTCCTAGAAGAGATATTCAAGCAATCTCCTACTAACACTAGAAAAGGAAGGTCCTCGACAACGATGCCAAAGTGATAGGTTTTTATTAGGTCTTATCTCTTTAGTTGACAAATGCATCAAATGTATCGACCAGGTAGTGTTTAGAGGCTATATGCAATAGGAAACATCATGACTATCTCTCTTAGATTTCCTAAATTTTTGGAATAATTGAAAACAAAACTTAAACTAAATAAGTCGTTAAACTTAAAAAAACATGAAATTGTCTAAACTAGAAAGAAGAAATTTATTCATCTAGAAAGCATAGAATGACTAAACTAGAAAGCATAAAATGTTTAAACTAGAAAGCATAAATGATTAAACTAGAAAGCATGTAAATTACTTGAAAAGAAGTAAGTTTAGAATAAAACTGTAAGTCAAAATGAAAACAACTTTTAACTAATATTCAATTGTGAACAAAAAACAAACTTAACAACCTACAACTAACAACCACAGTGGATGCTCTGAAACTTTTGATAACAAAACTAAAGATTATAAACTTAAACTACGACTTGTAGGAATAACTTAACAGAGCTCGACATACATAAATAACATTGACTCACATGTATCATGTACAGAATAAAAACAACAGAGTTAAAAATAAAATACTTATCTATCTATTCTACAGTCCCTCGAGTGTCCAGATCTTGGGTGCTATTGTGCTCAACTCAGATCACATAAATTTTGTATCTTCGAAAGTAATCCATCTAAAGTCATTCCATCGCACAATACTAATAACTCAAAATGAGATGAGCAAAGCTTATTTTATTCATACCAAAAGTATAGCTCAGAAAAACATAGCTCAAGAACACATTATGATGGCATAATGATATCCAATATCATTGCTTCTAATGGTTACATATTTATACAAAAACTGGTTACAAAATCCTATAATTCAGATGGTGAAGATCACCATTGAAAAAGTCTTCAATATAATTCAACTAACTAACAGACTTAGGTCATAACATAAAGCATTAAAGAGGCTTGGAATGAGCCATAAAGTCCTTGAACAAAAAATAACAAGAAGCTTTAAAAAATCAGTCCATCATGCACTTCCTAAAATTTTGACGCCTATACTTCTGGTGCTTTTCTTCAATTGTATTGAAGTCTTCTTTAAATCCACTTGGCTGAGCATAATGACTAACCAAGTATAATAACCTATACAATACTAAAAACTATACCACTGGTTAGCCTATTTCAATCAATTTCAAGAAATAAAGATTATGCATTTTTTCATAAAAAGCAAGCAATTACTAATCCTAAAGATAATTAATTGGCAGGGTAAAAGTGACTAGGAGGAATAAGGAAGAGTATTTTACTTATTAAAGTTATGAGGTTGTTTTTACCTCATCGTTGGTTACAACTTCTATGTGTTGATATTGGTGGATGTTGGATGCCTTAATCATTTTCAAATTTGATATTACTTATGTAGTGGGAGTTCCTAGATGCGTATGTTTATTATATGACAAGTTTGGCACTTGGATCTTGTGATTGCATGCCATGGGTTGTATATGTTCATAACATGAAGTTCATTTGTTATGATTTTATACCTTTGAGGTATGGATAGTTGGATGTGTTATCATTTGTTGTGGGTTCTATTTTAACTATAGTGATCTTATATCTTGAAAACTATTGATACATGTTTAATACCTTTGGATTGAGTGTTTGTGTATTGGGATATCAGTTGAAGGTAAGAATTATGCTTCTTTGTGACATATAGTATGGAATCTCTTTGAATGGTTTCTTATATTTGTGCATGGGCATGATGAAGGATGAGAGCATTCATGTTTGAGATGGTGGTCACCTTGATTTGTGTTGCAAGTATCTCAATGGAGCACAGGAGCACTTTGATTCCTTGATGGTATAAGTGGCTATGGGGATTGTTCCCTTGTTCATGTTTGATTTTACTTGTTTACCCATTATGTAATGTATACAAGAAGTGGGAGAATACTAGGAAAGGTGAATTTTCCACCTTACATAATGTTATAATATAATATTTTATTTATTATTTAGTGCACCTAGGATATCTAGGGATACATGCATCATATGAATTAGCATTCTTGGGGCCACTTCATGTGTTGTACATACAACATTATGTTAAGTATTTAATGCAGGGTTGTACATGGGAAAAATATTTAATATTGGAAAAAATTAGTACCAAAATTAAATGTGGGGGTTAAATTTTTTGTAAGCTCATGGTATTAGTCACATGGTTTTATGTAATACCACTTGGTGGTTTTGTGTGAGTTTGTTTCTATAATAGCAAACACATGGGTAGTTTTCAAAGGTTGGCTAGTTGGATAGTTGGCTTGTTGGCTATTTTGGCTAAGGGATTAAGAGCATATCTTGTTAGCATTTGTGAGGGTTGAAGCATGGTATGAGATGTGTGGTTACATGCTTGTTCACAGGGTGTGCTTGTAAAGGGATTGATGTTTCAAAGGTGTTCATGAAGAAATCTCAAGATGTATTGTAATCTTTAATTCTGAATATTGCATGAGTGATGGATGTTTTTTGAGTCTGGGTTTTTCCCTCTTGAGGGTTTTTCCAAGATATATCTTGTGTCATCTTTGATGGTATGCCATTTATTCTTTTGCATATGGATTATGAATACTTGTTTGCATATATTTCTCTATTTGGGTTGTGTGGAAATTATCTTGGGTGAATGCATATTTCCTTTCAATGATGGGGTTGTAGCTTAAGTGTCAGTATCTTGGTTACATAAACTCATGACTCTATTGTAGAAGTGATGGAATTGATATAGGTTTATGTAAGTCAATTTTTGGGAGCTCACAAACTCTGCTCTTATCTACTCATGATTATTGAGGACATAAGAGATATTAGCATAAAAGGGGCTCATATACAACACCAAGATTTATGGATGTTATTTGGGGATTGAACTTTTGACCTTTATAGTATAATAATTAACAATTTTCTACTCAACATTTTCTTTATTTATGTAAATTTGATCAATGATCAAATTTTATAATATAGTTCAAAAATTATATAATAAATATTCAGTATTCTATTGAACACATTAGAATAATGTCAACAATCAATACCTTATTATAAATTCTCAATATTGTATATATTATTTTATAAATCTTATTATTTTTATACAATATACTATACTACTTTATTATATTTATTTTTTAATATAATAAAAAAAATTAATTAAAATATGTGTGTGATCTCACTATTTTAAAGAGATTAGTCATCTAGAATAACTTATTAAAAGTCATATTTGATATTTAGAGGAAACGTTTATTTATGACAAGAAACATTTAGTTTGCACAATCTCCTCTCTTAGTAAATCTTTAGCTAAATAGGAAAAGTTCAAGCAAAAGAATTTCTACATTTAAACCACACTATTTGATATGTCTACTAAAATGTAAATTGTTTAATTTTAATTTTAGTACATTTTATTTTTGTTTTGTTTTGGAGCATTTATAGATTTTTTTTTTCTATTTTTTTAAGGTTGTTTTGTATTGATTTTGTTGTTATTTAACATTTTTTATTAAAAAAGATTAATTAAAATTTTAATAATAAAAAAAGAGTAAAATTTTTTGATAGAGTAGTTAAGTCTCATCTCCTAACAAATAATTTAAGTTGCACTATGATCATAAAGTCTACTAGTTCACTAATCGAATAAAATCTTGCATTAAAATTGATACAATTGTGATCCTAAGAATTTTATCCTACTCTAATGTGCAAAATAACTCAAAAATGCAAGTGATAAAAGACTAAGGACACTTCAAGATTAGCCAAAGGAGTGATATAACAAGAAGGAAAATGGATAAAACGAAATACAAATGATTTCACCTTCCTTGGTGTTGATGTCTCCTTGATTGGCCCTTGCTTGGGATGATTTTGTGTGCTCCTTAGATGGTTTGTGATGTAGCTAGATGCAAGATTAAATATGCAAAATGATTAAAAGAGATGGCTAAATGATGGCAAAGGATTGAGAATGCAAATTGGCGGCATGTAGTTATCAAATGGTTAAGTGTTGAAAATTCCCTTGAGGAGGGGCTATTTATAGGAGAATTTGAATTCTCTAGAGAATTCAATGGTCCAGATTGATCCAACAAGGTCAAGATGAAGGGCTATGGTGGGTTGAGAACCCACAAGCCCTCACATCTTAACATGTGGAATGTGAAGTGACCAAGAGAAGATGAGGTCTAAGTGAAGTGTCAAGAAGGTACATTAGGTGGAGGAAGGACAAGCACCTTGGGGAGTGAGGAGATTTCCTCAAAAAGGGATTCCTTGTCCCCAAGTGGGAGTGAAAGGGACATTTGAAGAATTTTGGAATTCCTAAAAAATCTACATGGGAAAAGGAAAGGTGGTTGGGATATAAATGTGAATTAAAAATTCACATTTCTAGGAGGATCTAGAGGATAAAATGTGGGCTCCAAAAAGGTGGGACTTGGTCACGTGGAGATTGTGACAAGTCCAAGGTTCTAAAAGCCTTGGAAAGATGGAATGTGAATTAAAAATTCACATATAAAAGAGGGGAATCTAAGACAAATAAATGTAAATTAAAAATCCACATGGGAAAGGGGGTCAATGCCAAAAGAAGGTAAATGCAAAGGTTGGCTAAAAAGTGGTGCTAAATCTAGCTAATAACCTTGGTTAAGGTTGTCCAAATATTAGATTAGGCTAATTAGTGAAAGATTAGAGGCAAGTGGCAAATGTAGGAAGATGTGACATTAATTTATGATTAAGAGGATGCACATCATAATCATGAATTAATTAAATTAATTCAAATTAGGGCCAGGTTATGGAGAATGTGATAAGGAGAGAGAAAGTGAGGAATTTTAAATTGATTTTAAATCAAATGGGTAAAAATGACTAAATTAAATAAATTAGCGTATTTATTTAATTTAGAGAGGAATAGGGTGAAAGATAAAGTATTAATTATTAAATTAAATACTTTACTGATATGAGACAAAAGGTGTAATATTAATTTAATAAATTAATATTAACACGATAAATGGAAAGGCAATAAATTTAATCATATGGAAGTGATTAAATTTAGATGTCTATATTTTGCCCCTCTTCGAAATATTGTTAGGATAACAGTGTTTCAAAGAAAAATAAAATGCGAATGAGGCAAGAGGTGATAGATGGTGATGCCCCTAGCGTGGAAAAGATTAATGATGCCCCAATGACCAGGCTAAATGAATGGAGGAATGGTAAGAGGGTATGCCCTCTTGAGAGGGCGATCGGGGAGGAAAAAGGGGGTCCTTAGGTGATGTCTCGATAGGAAGAAAAAATGACACCATTGGATAGAGCTCATAAAACTAAGCAATTTTGGTTTTTGAACAGAGGTGATCCGATGCACGGTTTGCAAATGGCAGCCTCGGGAAGTTTGGGATTAGTTGGAGGAATAGAAAGTTAAATAAAAGGTAAAAAATACCTTTTGGGAGAAAGGGGTTAAAAAGGTAATTTTAAAAATTACCTTGGTCATTTGCACTATAGCAGTTGAGAGGAAGAGAGTAGATGAGTGAAAGCGGACAAGAAGAAACGATGCCGACGGACAATGACACCGCAATCGTGCACCGGGCGGACGAGGTTCATGCATTGTACAGCGGGGGCTCGGGCGGATAGCATGTGAGTAGCAACAAAAACCCACATATTTAATTTACGCACTTTTTACGTAAAAAATTAAAATTTGAAAACGTGGGTTTTGTCGGGGAGAAAAATTAGAAAAACGGGTCGAAATTAGTTTTGTAAAAAAAGGAAAATTTATCTAAAAGGGGGGAAAAAAGTTGGGTCCGGGCATGGCAGCCCCAAAGCAGTAGCCGGCTAACACGGCCTGGTGAGCCGCGGTCGGCGGTGTCGTGACCAGGTGAGCCGCTACCAGTGAGGTGGGCCGCCCAGTCCCACCCGCTCTTGGCCAGGCTGCAGCACGCCTGGCGTGAGGCGGTCCCGGCCTTTAGCAGGCGTGGTTGCCCCGCCACATCGAGAATGTCAGCCACCCGCCACGGGCAGGCCACTTGACTGAGGGGCGGTCGCCCCGGCTGCGTTAAGGCGTTGCCGCGGCTCGAGGCAGTCAGCCAGCTACGTCGAGGCGTGGCCCCGGTAGCAGTGAAGCTACCCAGAGCCGAGGCGATCCAGCCCCGTGCAGTGAGGCATGGCCACTGACCGGCGGTCAGCCAGCTGCGTGAGCACTCCATCAGTCCCTCTGAGGGTGGGGCATAGGCCCTTGATGCATGTCATGCTAGCGGCGAGGTGGAGCCTCCCAGAGGCGGTCGGGCGGTCACAGCTGGTGAGCCCTTGTTGTAATAAAGATGGGGTGGCCTCTGGTGGGGCAGATCTACCCCGCTGCAGCCAAGCAAGGCCGCCCGATTGAGGGGAAACTTAACCCAGCGGGGGGGAAAGGGAAAAGGGAGGAAAAAAGCAAAAAATAAGAGGAAAAAAAAAGAGAAAAATAGACTAATAATAAAGTGGTTGTGCGTGCAGAGCTTTAAGCGGTTACGAGTGCATGAGCGATCGTCCAAGGTGATGATGGTGACAATAGCAGCGATGAACGGGGAGGATCAAGCGACGTTGGATCATGCAGGTTTAGGGCATTGTGTTCAGTTTCCAGTGGTTAGAGCATATCCAGCGATGTTGACAGCATTGATAGAGAGATGGAGTTCAGAGACATCGACATTTCATTTCCCTACAGGAGAGATGATCATGACGTTGGAGGATGTGTGGCGGATCTTGAGACTACCGATTGCCTACCGGTTAGTGAGCGAGGTGATGTCCATAGGGGCGGAGTTGCAGGAGACCTTGAGAGTTTTGTTTGGTCATGTGAGGTTGCCCCTGGTGAAGGGGCAGTTGGATTTGGATGGGTGTTTGGCAGTAGGGGTGCTAGCTTTACCATTATTCCTATGTGGGCTGATTAGTAGGATACTGTTCCCAGATTGGAGTAGACGGTTATGTAACCTACGCTATATGGAGGTGATCCACCACATTGTCGAGTGGCGGGGGGGACTGTTTTCGTGGGGTTCATGTGTATTGGCGCAACTGTACAGAGATATGCATGGGATCTGCTATCGGGAGGTATCGAGTGTGACACATGTGACACTACTGCAGATTTGGGCATGGGAACATATTGCCATGACTAGACTGATAGTGGTGAGGAGAGGGACAGTGGATGACCGTGAGCCCATGGCTTGGGAGTATGGGGAGGAGAGAGGGTGGGTTTTCCGCTATGAGATGCAGGGGGAGATGGAGGGGTGGAGGAGAGCATTTGATGATCTACGTTTGAAGGAAATAGAGTGGTGGTCATATAGGGCGCGTCAGTTCAAGGGATGGACGGATACGGGGAGGCATGAGGGGTATTTTCTGAGCCAGTATTTTATTATTGGTACTCTACCGTGCATAGTAGAGTCTCATCGACTAGACAGAGTGCTGAGACAGTTTGGGGTGATACAGGATATTCTGATGGCACCTATCCTATTTCGGGGGTATAGTAGAGAGCTACCATGGGGAGGTCGCATATCACCAGCGACAGCCAGGACATCATGGATGGCAGCAAGACAGGCTGCTTATCTAGGGAGGGTAGGAGGAGAGCAGGTGCCAGTGGTGACTGAGCGATATCGAAGGTGGTTTCAGAACAGGTTATGGGAGAGGATTGCGTCTGTTCATCCTATGTTGAGGGTAGCAAGTGTCGGACCAGCGGAGGAGCAGAGACCACGGAGGGAGAGGAGAGGAAGGGAGCAGCAACGATGAGAGGCAGCAGTGGTAGATGAGGGGGGACAGGAGGAGCTGGAGGGGGATGAGAGAGAGCAGGCAGGTAGAGCAGGGAGGAGGAGGAGGAGACATCAGAGACGAGGCCAGAGAGAGGGTCGGCAGCGGGAGAGGGAACAGCCACAGAGAGCCCATGGGGAGCAGAAGGTGGAGGAGGTGATGGATGTAGATGAGATGGAGGATTTGGAGGTGGTAGGTGCGAGGGATGTAGCAGAGGAGGGGAGGAGACAGTTCATGGTAGGACGACATGGTCAGCCACGGCGGTTGCGGATTCGGCTGACTGCAGAGAGTCACAAGGCTCGTCAGGAGGCAGAGAGGGGAGGGGATAAGGATGTTAGAGCAGCCCCAAAAGAGGAGAGGAGGTCGCCACAAGGTTGATACATGGTTGAGAGACAGGGAGAGGCGAGAGGATTCTGGGTTCACCGGGTTGTGGAGGACCGTGAGGAGGGACAGGAGCAGGGGGATAGGGAGCAACCAATAGGTGGGGAGGATGAGATAGAGCTGGTGGTTGGGGAGGAGGATGTGATGGATGTGGATAGAGATGTGGCGGAGGAGGATGTTGCGGCAGCAAATGCATTAACGTTAGTTCCTTATGTACCAGAGGATCTCATTGTGCAGGCGAGGGGAGCAGAGGCGAGAGTACAGATGGCAGAGCGGAGAGTGAGGGTTCTGGAGGCCGAGCTAGCCAGAGTAGAGCGGGAGGCCCTGAGAGATTATGAGGCCATGGTTTTTGAGCTAGGGGGAACGGTGGAGGAGAGAGATAGGGCACAGTCAGAGGTGCAGAGGATACAGAGTGAGTTGACTAGTATGACATGGGACCGCGATATATTACAGGCAGAGGTCGTGGTTTTACAGGCTAGGGGGGAGCCTGAGGAGAGGACAGAGCAGGGAGCTAAGCAAGGGACATGAGGTACTATTCAGCAGTCAAGAGATCTCCAGCGAGACTAGGACGAGCTTCAGGATAGGGTACATTGCCTTGAGCAGGGCGTTGGAGATATGGGGCTGATACAGGAGAGGAAGGCTATGGCAGTAGAACAGACACGGATTATGCGGGCTGAGAGGGATGCAGCACAGGCGTAGGTATAGATGATGGAGGCAGATAGGGACGTGGCACATGCGCGTATTCAGAGTGAGAGGGCAGTAGCAGAGGCGGAGATATAGACATTGCAGAGAGGGAGAGATGAGGCGGTAGCAGAGGTAGCGACTCTCCAGAGAGAGAGGGATTTGGCAGAGTTGCAGGCACAGGCTCTCTAGAGGGATAGAGATGCAGCAGTGACTCAAACATAGGGGGCTGAGAGGGAGAGAGATGCAGCAAATATGCGGATACAGACCCTACAGGCAGAGAGGGATGCCGTGATGGCTCACATTCTGACAGGTCAAGGTGAGGGTGGGATGCCAGGAGCAGATGTGCAAATTGTGGAGAGAGAGAGGGATGCAGCAGTGGCACGAGTAGCGGTTGCGGAGGAAATGAGGGATAGATTACAGGCAGAGTTAGCACAGAGTCGGTTAGCTCATGAGGCCTTAGAGCAGGAGAGGAGAGCTATCACCAGGGATCGAGACAGGTATCGACATGAGTGGAATTCCGCTCAGGTCCAGGTTGCGGAGAGAGAGGACAGCATGAGAGAGGCAGGTTTTTGGATGGCTGCATATTATTCTACAGTTCCTGATCCAGCACAGGGAACATTCCGTTAGACTAGGTAGACACCTTAGATACCAGTGCCATCTCAGTCAGTGGGGACGCGGACTCGTAGTTACAGTGATTCACCAGGTGTTTCACCAGGTAGAGGAGCAGGACCTGAGTCTCCACAGAGATCAGATGTGGGGAGTTCCTTTGGGAGGTGACAGGGTACTGAGTTTTTGACAAATGCAGGACAGAGTGTGTAGGATTTATTGACAGAGATCAGAGATGTTCTATATCTCTAGATTTTGTATTTTATCATGTGATGTATGATGGTCATGTGACAGATATTATATTATTTTGATATAGGACAGTTCTTATTGACACTATGTAGTGTGTTTCCTTTTTATGATGGGTGATTATATGCATGCGTATATGGTATTACATGTTTATGTGGATGGATGCATTGGTTTATTTATGTTCATGTGTTGGTTTATTTATGCTCATGTTCATGATATGAGATGTTCACATGGATGATTGGAATATGAATAATGTTATATGAATAATCATGCTTATGTTTATTTATACTTATGCATTGATTTATTGAGATATTTATGTGGATGATTGGAATATGAATAATCATGCTTATGTTTATTTATGCTTATGCGTTGATTTATTGAGATGTTTATGTGGATGATTGGATATATGTACTTATGGAATATGAATAATTTTATTGGTGCATAGTGATGGTGATATGTTATGTGTACCTATGGGATCTATGATGATTTATATACATGGATGCCTAGTTGACTCATTTGTCATATATGTATATGCGTATGATGGATTTTGTATGAATATTTTATATATGCAGGATGTGATGTATTACGCGTCTAACACTTTGTGGTGCAGGTGGCGGTGTATGTATGGACCTAACATGTGGTGGTGCAAGTGACGATAGATACGTGGACCTAACACGTGATGCAGGTGACGATGGATATATGGGATAGTACTTTTGTAATTTTAGAGGAAATAACACACGGTCATATGTGCCAATAAGAACTGACATGATAATGGGAGGTGGGTATGTGGTGATTGTGAAGATGGATGTCATTTGGCATTTGTCAAAAAGTATCAATATCCTGAGAAGAGCGGAAAAGAATCGGGGAAAGTATTTGCACAACCAAAACCATAGGGTGAGTGTAATGCAATGATTATGAAAATGCAATCCTAATTCAATTTGCCATCTTCGGAGCACTGGTTTTTGCTATAGCATAGGACACGATACACCAAGGTATGGAGGACTGAGGTAGATTAGTGTCTAATGCATGAGACAAACACGCCAGACAAGAAAGCTATCCCAATACCCCAAAGTCAGGAAGACCTTGTTCGGGTCCAATATTGAGATAACCACAAGCACAAAAGGATGCCCAAATATAACACAAGACCTCGAGGATCTTGGTGGGTACTATGTGGGACAACCAAGAAGACACAATCAAAGAAAAAATCAAGATATTCCCCTATGTGGACTAATCAAAACATGCCATAATATGATGGATTATGGCAGCCTTGATAAGTGATGATAGGGAGCCCAAATGATAAACAAAAACCAAAAGCATCAAAAGATCGCAATCAATTTCAAAAGTCCATTGCCATAGGATCAAGGGGATAGATGGAATTGATGAGGTCTGTTAGGAAAGGTGTATCCTGCTGAGACCTATGATGGATACTAAGCGAAAAGATCGATATGATATAGGATATTCAAAATTGATTAGATTCATTGGTACAAATGGGTCTTGTTTGTTAAGGACCAGCTAGATAAAGGCATAGCTTAATGACACGACACAAGGGAGACAAGACACAACCTAAAGACCTAGGGGCTCGGGGGCCGATCAGAGATTAGCCTTGCCTACGTGAAAGCGCAGAGCCCTCGTAGTTCAATAAAAAAGACCATGGATAAAGCAGAAAGAAGACAATGGTGACCGATGATGAAGGATACAACACGCGATAGAAAAATGCCCCGAGGGAGGATCAAATGACCAACCTTGCCTACGTGAAAGCGTAGGGGAAATGTAGTTCGATAAAAAGACCATGGATAAAAATGAAAAGGGATTGGTGAAGACGAAGCGATGGAGGACCAAAACAAGTTGATCCAAAAATGCCCTGGGGGCAGATCGAGTGATCAGCCTTGCCTACGTGACAGCGTAGGGGCAACGTAGTTCGACAAAGGATGAAAGTGACACAGGAGGATGAGATCTAAATGGATACTGACACGATGGATGATCCTCTATGACAACATGAACTGGCCGATGAAGAGAGAAAAAGACATAAGCTCAAAGTAGGATATAAAAAAAAAAGCTCAAGATAAGGGATAGGTAAGGTGGGTCATCCAGTGCTCAATCAACAAATACTAAGCGGCCTAGACTGATGTGGGTGGGGATGAGAGTGCGGATGAAAGGACAAAATAACTAGGATGTCAGGTAGATAATGATTAAGCCCTCTATGGATGATGCATGTTGACAGGTTTTCATCATCCATACTTATCCAAAGCACCACCAAGAGGTGGTTTTCACCATAGGATGGATTTATTTTTTTCTTTACTATTTTTATTTTTATTTTTTTAATTTTTTTATTTTTTTATTTTTTATTTTATTTTATTTTTTTATTTTTATTTTTTTTGGATAGGGTAGATCAAGCCGACTTACGCGTAGAACCTTTTCAGATGGAGAATATTGATAGGTTCGTCAAGGGGATCTCCTTCCAGAGTAGTCAACTTGTAGGCTCCAGATCCATATTTGGCAGTTATGATATACAGCCCTAGCCAATTTGCCTCAAATTTCCTTTCTTGTCACGGTCTTGCTGAGTGTGCTGGTTTTCCTTAAGAACAAGCTCACTAACCTGGAATTGCCTAGGGCAGACCTTTTTATTGTAATGACATTTGAGACGATTCTGGTATGCTTGTAGGTGGTCACAGGCTCTTATTCTCCATTCATCCAGTAACTTTAGTTGTGCAAGCCGTGCAACATGAGCATCTTCTTCACTGATAAGGTTCTTCAAAGAAATTCTCAATTAGGGGAGCTCAACTTTGATTGGCAAGATGGCTTCAGCACCGTATACTAAAGAGTATGGGGTGGCGCCTGTTGGGGTACGGATGGATGTACGGTATGCCCAGAGGGCGGGATGAATATGCAAGTGCCAATCTCGTCCAGTGTTATTGACAACCTTTTTGAGGATGCGGATGAGGGTCTTGTTGGTTGCTTCTACCTAACCATTACCCTGAGGATAATAAGGCGTCGACCAACGATGCTGGATATGGAAGGTGTCGTAGAGGTGTTTCATGGCTTGGTTTTTAAATGGCTTTCCGTTATCAGAAATGATGGTGGATGGGATACCATATCTACAGAGAATATGGTAGAGGATGAATTTGGAAACCTGAGTATCGGTGATTTGTGAAAGGGGCATTTCCTCCACCCACTTGGTGAAGTACTCAGTGGCAGTAATTATAAATGTATGGCCGTCGGATGATGGTGGGTGAATCTTGCCAATCAAGTCGAAACCCCATTGAGAAATGGCCATGGTGCCAGGAGGGGCTGAAGATCTTGTGCTGGGGCGTGGATTAAATCTACGTGTTGCTGGCATGGAAGACACTTCTTTACAAACTCACAAGCATCGTGTTCCAGCGTAGGCCAATAATACCCAGCTCGTAAGATCCTTTTGGCTAGGGCCATACCATTTGAATGTGCTCCACAAACACCGCCATGTACCTTCGTTAGTGTAGCATGGGCTTCAATCTCATTCAAACATCTAAGGAGGATTCCATCATACCCGCGACGATAAAGCGTATCACCGAAAATGACGTATCGAGAAGAGCGATGAACGAAGGATTTGTGTTGCTTACGTGTGAGATCTGGGGGTATAATGTTATCATGGAGATAGGTATAGATGTCTTGGTACCATGGGGAGGTGGGACCCATGATATCGCACACCATGTCAGTTTCAGGGATGTCATATGTTGGGATTAAAAGTTGTTCTACAAGAAACTCGCATTATGTTCGGTCTTTGGGCATGTCCAACAGGGAGCCAATAGTGGCCATTGCATCAACTGCTTTGTTGCGTACCCTGGAAATCTGTTCAAATTGTATAGAGGTGAAATATTTCTTGAAATCATCCACCATGCGCTTGTAGGGTAATAGCTTATCATCTTTGGTTAGGAAGTCATCATTAACTTGTCTAATGACTAGCAAAGAATCACCAAAGACTTTCAACTAAGTTATGTGCCACTGTTTTGCAATTTTGAGGCCGGTGAGGAGAGCTTCATATTCTGCCATATTGTTGGTACATGGGAATGTTATCCTGAATGACTTGAGAATGTAGTCACCCTGAGGGGTGACTAATAAAATTCCCGCCCTCGATCCATTATGTGTTTATGATCCATCAAAGTACAGTGTCCATGTGGGGGTCTCATCAATAGAGAAGACTTCTTCACCAGGGAATTCGGTGATCAATGGATGAGTATCAACTAGAGGAGCTTCCGCTAACTGATCTAGGATTATCTACCCTTTGATAGCCTTGTGGTCCACATATTCTATGTTGAATTCACTGAGGAGCATGACCCACGTAGCCATGTGTCCAGTCAGAGTGGTTCTAGATAACAGATACTTCAATGGGTCGATCTTGGCAATTAAGTTTACTGGATGGCTAAGCATGTAATGTCAAAGCTTCTGTGTGCTGAAGACGAGTGCGAGGCAGGTTTTTTCCATGGGGGAGTAGTTTAGTTCATATCCAACCAATTTCCGGTTGATGTAGTAGATTGCCCTCTCTTTTGACGACTCATCATGTTGTGCCAACAATGCCCCCAGCGCAACTGAAGTGGCGGAGATATAAAGCAAGAGGGGTTTGCCGGGAATAGGTGGCATCAATATCAGGGGATGGGCTAAATATTCCTTAATTTTATCGAAGCCCATCTGACACTACTGGTTCCATCGGAAGGTGGAATCCTTTTTCAGAAGATGAGTGAATGGCTGACACTTATCTACTAGTTGGGCTATGAACCGGCGGATGAACTGCATCTTCCCCTGGAGGCTTCTTAATTTTTTGAGATTACATGGAGGTGGCATGTCCAGGATAGCTTTTACCTTGGCAGGATCAACCTCAATGCCCCTGTGAGAGACTATGAAACCCAGCAACTTTCCCGAAGTGACCCCAAAGACACACTTTTTTGGATTTAGCCGCAACTTGTAGTGCTCTAACCTCTCAAATATCTTCTTCAAGATGGCAGGATGTTCTGCTCATGTTCTAGATTTTCCCAATAGGTCGTCGACATAGTCCTCCATGATGATGTGTATGAGGTCATGGAAGATGACCATCATTGCCCTTTGATATGTTGCCCCCACATTTTTGAGACCGAAGGGCATAAAATTGTAACAGAAAGTGCCCCAAGGAGTTGTGAAGGCGGTCTTGTGTTGGTCCTCAGGTGCAATTCGGATCTAGTTATACCCGGAGAAGCCATCCATAAGGGGCAACATCTCATGTCCTGCTGTCAGGTCTACCAACATGTCAATGTTCGGCAGGGGGAAGTCATATTTTGGGCAGGCTTTGTTGAGATCCCTAAAGTTTGTGCAGACACGAATGTCTCCATTTTGTTTAGCAACTGGTACGATATTGGAGATCCACTCAGAGTAGTCAATTGGTCTGATAAAACCCGCCTCTAGTAACTTCTCCAATTCCTTCTTGACTAACAACACAACTTGCGGATGCATCTTGCGGAGCTTTTCTTTGACAGGCTTGGCATCTGGGCGAATGTCTAAGTGTTGAACTACTAAGGTAGGGTCTAAGCCTGGCATGTCTGAGTATGACCACGCAAAGTTAATGATCCCCTCTTGGAGTAGCTGCACGATGATCGGATATTCTTGCTCTGAGAGTGACTTAGCTACATAGGTGACCTTAGGGCTTTCAGCAGTTCCCAGATTGACTTCTTGAGTCTCTTCAATCAGAATAGATGATCGGGAAAATAACTGAGTTTCCATAAGTGGAAGATGAACATCTCCATCTTCCGGTGCCTCTTCGAGGTTTTCGCCATCAGATGCGTTCTTTATTTTTACTTTTTCAAAGTCAAGAAGTGCCTCAGGGAGGTTTTCACTAGATGGCTGCTTGTTACTTTTCTTATTCTTATTTTTGCGATTGGAGTGTTCATCCTCCCCCAATCCCATAAGGTTGACATATGTGTCCGTCGACATACTAACAGGTGTGTGATTACATAGGTCCCAATCAATAAGCTCAGGATGGCAAAGGGATAGGTTAATAGTGTAGACGGATAGGCATTCGAACATAGATGATAGGTCAGTGTGGTCGACATCATCGTATACACGTATGATGGATTCCTCCTCGGGTATGTCTTCCAATGAGCCCTTGTCCATAGCGACACTATTGGAAGCACTAGACGACGTTTTGGGGCCTTTCTGCTTTCTGTCATATCCAATGCCCACATTTTTTGGTAGCTGGGACGTATCAACGGGTTGCAACCGTCCTTGTTCTTCTTTTCCTAGGCCCCTACCTTGATAGTTATGCTTTTCCACGAACTTTGTTGGCCAGGGGTACTTTTCTTGAAAGTATTCTTTGAGAGGAGTTTTTGGCTGAGGCTCTTCTCGGTATACCCATTGGCTTATGTCTTCTTCTGGCGCATCTGTCTTGATACTTGGGGATACAAAAGTGGTGGTAGGGATGTTTTTTCCATGGAAGGTGACAGTCTTGTCTTCCTTTGGGGTAGCATGGGAAGGTTGACCATACTCGTGTGGCGATGGTGGCATGGTTGCTACATTAAGAGCAGTATGCATTTCGTACTCGCCACACCCTTTGTCAAGGATCTGGACTATTGTGACTGTAGGATCAATGGTGGAGGATGGAGTGGTTTTTGTAGTGGAGAGCGGATTAGTGGATGATGACTGGGATGCCCCCATTTCAACCCCAGGACAATAATGTAAATGTGGAAAAGATGCTTCTAAAGCATGGCAGTATTCAAACAGTTGGGGGTCGGCATAGATGGTGACCTCTTGTCCGTTGACAGGGAATTTCAGGCATTGATGGTACATGGAAGGGACGGCTTGCATAGCATGGAGCCATGGGCGGCCAAGGAGGAGATTATACGGTAAGTCCAGATCAAGGACATGACAGGTAGTATATTGAAGTACATGCCCCACTTGGATAAGAAGACTGATGATTCCTTCTGAATTTCTCTCTGCATTGTCATAAGCTTTGATTGTAATGATCTGGTTGCTTAAGTCTGCTTGAGTATACCCCACCTATTTTGTGAATTTCAAAGTACATAAATTGAGGGCAGAGCCATTATCTACCAAGACCCTTTTTATTTTATGGCGAGCAACTATGACTTCGATGTGCAAGGGGCGATTATGATTGACATCGATGTTTGGCATATCGTCTTGGCTGAAGTGGAGGTGATGAGACGAAGCCAAGTGTCCCACCAAAGCTTGGAATTGTGTGGGGTCGATGTCATTTGGGACATGGGTCTCCTGCAAGGCTCTATTGAGGATTTTGTGATGTACCGGGGAAGACTTAAGCAAATCCAAAATGGATATATGAGCGGGGGTCTTCCTCAAGTGATCAAGGATGTTGTACTGAGAGTTTATAGGAGTCGGTTGGGTGGGTGCAAAGGCTGATGGGATGGTGATGCGGGCTCGTCATGTAGTCACAGCACATTGAGGGTCTTTGGCTTTAATGTGTATCATGGATACTCGGGGTTCCACCTGCTCAATGTAATGAATAACACCTTCATAATTGAAGGGCACATTCTTGTAATTCACATTATTTGTGTTGTTGTTTTGGGGATTACTCTTGGAGGTGCTAGGGCCTTGACTATGGTTTGGGAAGGCGTTCTGATAGATCTGTAGTTGAGCATTGGACGATGAAGGTTGATTGGGGTCAACCTTGATATCTCCTTGATCAATGAGATCTTGGACATAATTTTTTAAACCCTGACACTTATTCAAAGAGTGTCCCTTGATTTTGTGAAAGTCACAATACTCATTTTCTTTAAACCATGCATGCTTGGGTTTGGACTCGTCGAATGGCTTGGTGACAGGGTATGTGATGGGGTAATTGATTTGTAGTAATTTATTAAAAACAACACTCAGGGTTCACCCAATTGGGCGTATTGATGTTTGGTGTTCCCCTGATTTTTTTGGTTTGATTGTTGAGGGGGGAAAGGTGCCCCCTATGGTACAGATATGGCATTGGGTACAGACTGTTGTTGCTTTTGGGATGCATTAGCCACTTGGACATGTTTGGTGTCTGTCACTCTGTCATTCACCGCATTTTTGTTTTTGTTCCAGAATCGTGGTTTATCTCCAAATGACCTCTCTTTATCATGACTATGTATTTTGATGTGTCCTTTGGCAATAAGGGCACGTTCAAGGATGGGTCCCTTTTCCACTATCTCGGCGAAAGTGGTGACACAATGTAGTCTAAAATTGTGGGCCATGTCAGGATGAGAATTTTCCATGAAAAGGGTGACCATGTCTTTTTCTTTCAAAGGATTTTTCATTCGACTTGCTAATGCACACCACCATTGGAGGTAGCTGGTAAAGGTTTCTCCATCACGTTGTTTCTCTTTTAGGAGATCTAAGGTGTCCGTATCCTTCTCCAAATTGAAGGAGAAGTAGGATACAAACTTTTCCTATAGGTCTGTGAAAGTTTTTATGGACCCTTTTTCGAGTGTCATGAACCAATCTAAGGCGTGGCTTGCTAGGCTTCGTGGGAACAAACGCAAGAGATAGTTGTCATTGTACATGACTTCTTGACACTGGGAATAAAACTCTTGCAAGTGAGCCTTGGGGTCCTTGTTTCCCTTGTATTTGTCAAATTTTGGTATCTCGAAATGTTTAGGAAATGGGATCAATGAGATGGAGGGATCAAACAGATATGGGCATATGTCCTCAAATTTGAATGATTGTTTTGTAGCCTCAGCTTGAAGGTCCTTAAGTGCGGCTTTGATTTCCAACAAATCTGAGCTAGCTGGTGGCGGGTTAGGGGGATATTGATGATAGGATTATGAAGGATCCTACTAAAAGGGTGTTGGATTGTTGAAATATAGGTTTGGATGATTGGATGATAACGTGGCTTGCTGGTAAGCCAGGGGATTTTGTTGATACAAGGGCTGTTGTTGTGGGGTATAATATGGATTTGTTTGGTAAAAGTGTGGGGTAGGCTATTGAGGAGCTTGGATGGGACGTTGCGTGTTGGTTTTTTGGTATTGAGGGTACTGTTGTGATTGTTGGGAGGTCGTATAAAGCGGTTGTTGGGGAAATTATTGTTGGTTGTGATAGTAGTAGTGTTGGGGAGGCTGTTGTTGTGACGTCCAATGTTGCATGGGCTGAGGTGGGATATTGTGTTGTAGTTGAGCCTTTGGATGCAAAATGGATGCGAGAAAGGGGGATATGGTTTGAGTGACAGGTCGAGATGGATTGCCTTGTGATTGGTAGGGCAGTTGTTGCGAAGAGGCCAAGGTATTGTGTATAGGTTGTTGCGGATGAGATGGCGGAGGTAGCGTGGAAGTGTTTTGTAAAGGGGGTTGTTGGGTACTGCTCGAAATGTTCAGCTGGGGTGTGCCTTGTGGAGGTAATTGAGAAGGAATGGTAGATTGGTGAACCTGTTGAGGTGGTATATTGGTGGTCCCAGGAGGCAAAAGCGATGTGGCAAAGGAGGTGCCCCCAATGTTGACTGGAGGTTGGTTCGGAGGAGGGGGTGTGGTTAACGTTAATGGTGAAGGTTGTGGAACACTTTGTGGTATACCGTAGGCAAAAGGATTATTGGGATCAGGCACTTGAGGTCCTCCTATAGCTGAAGTCGAAGCGTGTGGGGGATAGTTAACCTGATAAAGAATGGCATTACCAAACTCAGGTTGATGCCAACCCTCAACTGGAGGAACATTGGAGAAGTATGAACCTTCTGGTGCATTTTGGGACCCTTGGAGTATGTTAGATGGGACACCCCTATACTTGGACCAATCAACATTTGAGGGGGGTTTGACACCCTTCTCAATTAGGTGGGCCAAAATTTCTTCCCCATGCTTCTCAAGCAAACGGTCAGTCATTTGCATATTGGCGGGATTACTAAAATGTTCCTCAAGTGTGAGTTCAGGTTGATTAACCATACTCTCTTCTCCATGTGGCGAGTTATTCTTATTCTCCATGTTAGAATGTGATGAAGTACCATTATGAGGATCGTGAGGGATGTTGGTACCCTTGTTAGGATCTGATGAGACGTTGATTGTGTTTTTGGGATCTTGAGGGTTGTTTGACTGGGCATTCTGAGCTTGATGGTCGGCCATTTTCTTTGCCTGTGAACGGGTTTGAACGGGCATGCAAATGTGGGATGAGTAGATTAATGCCTTTGTCAAATGATTTGATTGTGATTGGATAAGGTGTGATTTGGATGGGGTTTGGATTTGGATCATATTTTGTTGGGATATATTGGATCGGATTGGATTTCAATTAGATTGGATTTGGATTTGATTGGATTTCGATTGGATTGGATTTGGATTAGATTAGATTTGGCGCGATTGGATTAAATTGGATTGGATTGGATTCGGATTGGACTTTGGATTTAGCACGATTGGATTAGATTCGATTCGATTCAATTCAATTCAATTTGGATTGGATTTGGATTTGATTTGGATTGGATTTGGATTGGATTATTTGGTTGGTTTGGACAATTTGATCGGTTTGGATAGTTTTAGACTATTGGATGGGTATGGTTGGATGATGAAAGATGTGAGAGAGAGACCTTAAGCTTGATCATAGGAGGTTACCCTTAGTGACCCTAGAGCTTTGATTGATTAAGAGGATGATTACGGCACCGAATCCACCTTAAGATAGGAATGGATTGATTGGGCCGAGGATGATAACTTACAACACCGAATTTACCTCAAGATGGAAGCGAATTGATTGGGGTCGAAGTTAAAGACTAATAATCAACTTCAAGTGCTATAGTCAATTTGGGTAACCACTTTGTAATACAAGGTTAGGACGGTTTGGCTATGGGTGGTGTTTGGTGATGTGAATGGTAAAGTTGAGGGTATGGACTTTTGAATGGAAAAATAAAATGAAGGATGATTGTGGAGAGTGAATGGGAATTTATAATGGTTAACGAAGATTTGGAGTGATAGAATGGAGGTTTAAACGGATCAAATGGAGGTTTCGGGAGGCTTAGAGTGACAAAATGAAGGCTTAGGATGATGAGATAATGGATGAGAACGATTAAATGATGGTTTAGAGGCTAAATGGATCCAAATGGGGCAATTTCGGGTGTTCAGGAGGGCAAATCCACCCCTCTGCAATAAAGATCAGGGCGTTGACAGCAAAATCAGGGGCATAGACAGCTTTCTGCAGTAAATCAGGGGCGTTGCTGCCTTTCTGCAATAAAATTAGGGGTGCTGCCACCTTTCTGTAGTAAATCAGGGGTGTTGCTGCCTTTCTGTAGTAAAATCAGGGGCACTGCCGCCTTTCTGCGGTAAGACAAAGTTTGGTTTTGATAGCAATGGCTATGGCAAGGACGCAAAATGATAAAGTAAGGCCAAAATATCAAAAATTTGATAGATTTTTCACAAGAAAACACTTCAAGCAAGCATAATTATATGATTAAAATTAAGGGTATGGCAAGACAAAGTCTTAATCTAGGATGCACAAGGCTTCTAGGGAGTCCTCGATATACTCTCGGTACGTGAGGTACAACTGTGAACACCATTCTGTCGCAAGCGTGAGTCGGGAACCCCAGTGAGATAATGAAAGGCTTGGACCAACTCTTCACGTCTATCTAGGTATCACCCTAGCTTCGACACTCTGCCAATTACGACACGACTAGATTGGGGTACAACTTTCGTTCTTCCCCCTTTATATACCCCGCCAGTACGCATGGTTGGAATCGTCCCTTAGGGTGATGAAATCCCCAAGCAAGTCCCACTAAAAAGAAGACACTAACCGTTTCCAACTACTCCCCAGGCTCACACGAAGTGCAAGGGGAAAGCGAAAACAAATTAATGCCCCCTTGGGTAACACAAGAACAAACAATCACAACAAGCAATGAAGTTTATTCCCCCTAGTTAGACTATGTTCCAAAACAACAAGGATAATTTTCTTGCAGATCTAATCAAATAGATGGCCCTGCAAACAAATGTTAGCCATCTTTTTCTTCCCCCTTGATCAAGTACGCCCTAATATGCTACAACATGTTAGCCAAAAAAACACCAATATTCTTTCTAAAACAATGTTAGAGGGTTATTGCTTGAAAACAGCAAAAAATGAGAGCAAAAATGAAGCCAAAATGCCTATTTTACCTTCCAAACTGTGCTATTTTAGGGCGCTGCCGCCTTTCTGTAGTGAACAAGAGGGCGTTGTCGCCTTTCTGTGGTAAGGCAGAGGGCACTGCCGCCTTTCTGCAGTAAAATGGGGGCGTTGTCGCCTTTCTGCGGTAAGGTAGAGGGCGTTGTCGCCTTTCTACAACAAACTTTGTCAGATTTTTAAGAAAAAAGGAAAGTTGTGCGCCTCCCACTGCAAGAAAAGTGTTAGAAAAACCTAAATATATCCCTAATTGCAGCAAACGTGTTAGAAAAAAATAAAACTTTCAGATGTGGGGCGTTGCCGCCTTTCTGTAGTGGCCAAGAGGGCGATGCCGCCTTTCTGCAATAAGGCAGAGGGCACTGCCACCTTTTTGTAGCAAAATGGGGGCGCTGCCGCCTTTCTGCAGTAAAGTAGAGGGCGTTGTCGCCTTTCTGCGAGCTTTTCCTGCAAAATTCTTAGCCAAAAGGGAGGTTAAATGCAAGAACCTATTTATGGGTCCCACCGGGCGTGCCAGAAATGTGATTCTAAGAATTTTATCCTGCTCTAATGTGCAAAATAACTCAAAAATACAAGTGATAAAAGACTAAGGGCACTTCAAGATTAGCCAAAGGAGTGATATAACAAGAAGGAAAATAGATAAAACGAAATACAAATGATTTCACGTTCCTTGCTGTTGATGTCTCCTTGATTGGCCCTTGTTTGGGATGATTTTGTGTGCTCCTTAGATGGTTTGTGATGTAGCTAGATGCAAGATTAAATGTGCAAAATGATTAAAAGAGATGGATAAATGATGGCAAAGGATTGAGAATGCAAATTGGTAGCATGTAGTTATCAAATGGCTAAGTGTTGAAAATGCCCTTGAGGAGGGGCTATTTATAGGAGAATTTGAATTCTCTAGAGAATTCAATGGTCCAGATTGATCCAACAAGGTCAAGATGAAAGGCTATGGTGAGTTGAGAACCCACAAGCCCTCACATATTGACATGTGCAGGGTGAAGTGGCTAAGAGAAGATGAGGTGTAAGTAAGGTGTCAAGAAGGTACATGAGGTGGAGGAAGGACAAGCACCTTGGGGAGTGAGGAGATTTCCTAAAAAAGGGATTCCTTGTCCCCAAGTGGGAGTGAAAGGGACATTTGAGGAATTTTGGAATTCCTAAAAAATCTACATGGGAAAAGGAAAGGTGGTTGGGGATATAAATGTGAATTAAAAATTCACATTCCTAGGAGGATCTAGAGGATAAAAGGTGGGCTCCAAAAAAGTGGGACTTGGTCACATGTGGAGATTGTGACAAGTCCAAGGTTCTAGAAGCCTTGGAAAGATGGAATGTGAATTAAAAATTCACATATAAAAGAGGGGAATCTAAGACAAATAAATGTGAATTAAAAATTCACATGGCAAAGGGGGTCAATGCCAAAAAAAGGTAAATGCAAAGGTTGGCTAAAAAGTGGTGCTAAATCTAGCTAATGACCTTGGTTAAGGTTGTACAAATATTAGATTAGGCTAATTAGTGGAAGATTAGAGGCAAGTGGCAAATGTAGGAGGATGTAACATTAATCTTTGATTAAGAGGATGCACATCATAATCATGAATTAATTAAACTAATTCAGATTAGGGCCAGGTTATGGAGAATGTGACAAGGATAGAGAAAGTGAGGAATTTTAAATTGATTTTAAATCAAAAGGGTAAAAATGACTAAATTAAATAAATTAGCGTATTTATTTAATTTAGAAAGGAATAGGGTGAAAGATAAAGTATTAATTATTAAATTAAATACTTTACTGATATGAGACAAAAGGTGTAATATTAATTTAATAAATTAATATTAACACGATAGATGGAAAGGCAGTAAATTTAATCATATGGAAGTGATTAAATTTAGATGTCTACAACAATAATGATACACATTGCCATTCTATTATACCCTTAGTGATATTATTGTTAATGTGAGAGTAACTTAATTATAGATACCAATATATTTATCTTAATAAATAAAAAAATTCATAAATATTTTTAAAAAAATTATAAAATTTAATTCATATATCTTAAAATAATCTCAATAAAAACTCATAAGTAATTTTGTTCTACATGACTAAAAAATAAGGGAATTATTTTTTCTTAAAGGTATAATATTTTTAGAGTTTATTAGAGCGAGCTAGATAATTTCCAATAAAATTTTGTAAATGATTTTTTTCATCAATATTCAAGATCACATTTGTAGTCTATAATATTATTATTCTCATCTTAATAATAAATTACAAAATAAAGGTCACTTTCACTCTTGCTACCATTGTTGTGGACATAGTATAACTATTCGTGATGATTACAACGCTCACTCATACACTTCTCAAAGCCTTGCATAAAGATTCAAAGACATAATTGTTTATAGGTTGTCTCAACCTTCTTACTATCATTTTGCTCGATAATCAAATTCTCGCAAATTTCTTTGACTTGCTCTAGTTATTTCACCTAATATTCAACCAACCACTAGAAAATAATAAAGAAGAGGGTGTTCATTTTTACTAAGAAACTCCTCTAAATGATTTATACGGTGACTTATACCCTGTTGATATATAAAAACTGAATGATATATAAAAACCACCTAGTGGTATAACTCTCACTACCTAACCACTTTACCTTTAAAATTTTATTATGAACTTGACCCGTTTGAATTTAAATATGATATCTTCCACCATTTTTTTAATGAATATATATGCTATCATTTCATCTTAATAATACTATAAACATTTATCTACCTATTAGAAAATTGTAACTTGCATTAAAAAAATATATGTACCTCTATACTTATCAATCAAATATGTCCATAAACTTTAATGTACTTTTGACTTCCAAAACACGGTGGATTCTCACACAATAAATCATGTCACTTCAATGTCCACCACATGTTTTGATATTTATTTATGTTTATTAAATTTTAGGGCTGAAGATACTTTATGTAGTATAACGTGTATATATATAAATAAAGATAGAACGATATTTATTTATTGTATGTGAAATATTACTAGCTATTGCACTTTTTGTGTGCAATTGGGTACGCCGAATTTTTGGTTGGAATAGTTATATTGTTTGAAATGGATCAATCTTAGTAAATTTGAAAAATATAATTTGATAATTAATTGCTATATGCGACAACTGGTCATTGCAAACCTTGAGCTCTTGTTGCATTATTATTTTGAAATGCAACTTTTTTTAATTTGTATTTTTGAAATTTTGGATTATTGTTGCAATAGTATAATTAATAATTTTAAACATTCGGCCAGAAATCTTCTCCTTTCATGTATTACCGTCTTCCTATATATTTAATTATATTTTACAGAAAAATGCATAAATACGGTCACGCAACAAATTTAGGCTTTGTTCGCAGCCACTCATCATTATTAAATTTCATTTGATTAAGTGAAATGGAAGCTTGTGCCACTCATCAATGTTTAAGCGATAGTTTCAAATCAGCTATGCACCACAAATAGGGATCCAAACACAACAAAAGAAAACCTTTTAATTAGGAAGATAATCAATCTCCTTTACCAAAAGGCTCATGTTATGTTTGCAATAGGGCGAAATAGAGAGATAGGGAGAGATAGAGGGGGCAAGACGAGAGAGAGAGAGGGGGGGAGGGGGGTAAGGAGATGGAGATAGAGAGGAAGATAGAGATAAAGATGGAAAATAAGGAGGAGAGGGAGAGATAAAGAGATAGATATGGAAGAGAAATATATAGAAAGTGGGGAGAGGGAGACAAAGACAAACAAGAAAATGGAGAGAAGTGGAGATAGAAAATGGAGATAGAGAGAGAGTGAGAAAGAGCCAAAGATAGAGATATATGAGAAGAGAAAGAGAGAGATATATAGCTATATGCAAGATAAATCGAGTTCACCAAAAATGTATTGGAAAATGAGTTTTCCTTAAGTGTGGTCCAGGCTAAACAAATAAGAAGCATATAAATAAGCATAGATTAACCTAGATCCAATGATTATGTAAATTTGAGGACATAAGTATTATGAAAATATAAATTTTAATTGTGGAGTTTCTCATATTGGGTATTGTAGGTGGGTTGGGGAGGATGGTCTCCCTCACGAGGTGTATAAATTCCTAGAAAATATATTTCATAAGTATTTTTTCAAGGGGTCCCTACCCCTCATATTATGAAGAAAATTGAGACTACAATGAGGACTAATCAAGATGGCTCTTCAAGAACAAAGAAGATTCTATGGTTCTATTTATGGTGCGATGAGGTGGAAACAAGAGACCACAAATCTTTGGCTAGGAAAACTCTCCATTGCCATGGGAGAGGATCTCAATTTAGTAGAGCCCCATCTCGTGTGATTATGTGAAAAGAGACCTTAATGTTTGGCATATTCTCGAAAGGGGAGAGCTTTGGAGAGGTTTAATGGCTTCAAACCCATGATTTTGGTAGAGTTCAATAGGAATTGGAATTCCAGAGTGGTAACAATATGAGAATTTAAATGATATGTTTTCAAGGAGTGTATTGCTCATATATTTGGTTGATCCAAGGAGGGAGGGAGGTTTATATGGATCGCAGGAATAGGGAAGAAGTATTAAGATAATTTCTTAAGGTTGAAGTTATGAGGATTAAAACAAGCTTCTCCACCACAGACTTCAAATTGCAGCTTCCCAAGAAACACCAAACTTCAGTAGAAATAGAGGAAGCTAGAGGCGGGAGAGATTGGATCCAAGAGGGAAGTATGATACAACAATTGGGGCAGTGGAAGAAGTGCCCTTTTTGCTTGTCACTAGTACCCTTTCTTTTCGACTTCATCTTCTTTCCATTATCATCTTCCTGTCGTTGTTCAGGGAAGACATGATTTGTAGTGGGTAATTTGAAGCAACTTTCCACAAAACTGAATTTACCCATCTTAGAGAAATACAACAGAAATGAGATGTATGTTTGCCCAATGACTCTGAAATTTACAGGAAAGTTGTAGGTCACAATATTGTAATGTGAAGTAGTACTTGGAATTAGATTGCTCTCTGAACAATGGGTATGCCAAAGAGGTTTGGAAGGTCAATTAGGATAAATTTTGGTCTTAGTTTTTTTTTCATAAATTTGTGCATAAGGTCAATTGGTAGGTCATTCAGCAAATGATGTTTGTGCAACATAGGTCTTAAAGGAGAAGTGATAGCTTCAAATCAAATATGCATCCATTTCCAAAGAGATGGTGTGGAAATAATATAGATTTCTAATTAATTAATTAATTAATATGATAATAATTGTTTAATACAAAATATCATTGCAAAAGAGATACTTATATTATGTAGCAAATTATCTCTGTACATGATGATGATATTGATTTTACATTTTCAATTCTTTATTTTCCCTTTTGAAACCTTTGATACCATCCACTGGGCACTTCACACCTCACTTTATAGCCTAGCCTCCTTATTTTAAAAAGTTCTTCTAATTGCATACACCGTCAATTTGTCTCAATTCAATTTAGCTTTATCAACTCAAACTTTAGATAACATACAAACCTCCTCCATTCCTCAATATAATTATGAAAGGGATCACTGTATTAGAAAGATTTAAGACAAACAATCTACAAGGAATTAACCTATCTCATTGACGTTGAAATATTCCTTTCACTTTCTGATTGCTTGGATTTTTCTAGATGGTGTTTCAAAAGCTCAAATTTATTTTTAGTGAAACCGCACTTGGAAAGGTTTACGTATAGATTGAATTTGCAAAAAAAATGCTTGCACTACTTTAAAATGTGCTTTATATTCTAACTTGTCCCTACTTTATCAGCTCAAACTTGTCTCATTGTTTTAGCTAACATACAAACCTCCTCCATTCCTCAATAGAATTATGAAGGGGATCGCTGTATTAGAAAGATTTAAGACAAACAATCAACAAGGAATTAACCTATCTCATTGATGTTGAAAGATTCCTTTCACCTTCTGATTGCTTAGATTTTTCTAGATGGTGTTTCAAAGGCTCAAATTTCTTTTTAATGAAACCAACCTTGGAAAAGTTTACATATAGATTGAATTTTCAAAAAGGCACTACCTTAAAATGTGCTTTATATTCTAACTGGTCCCTACTTTATCCAATGGAAACTTCCTCTATTGAATGTCCCTTCGGATACTTAGCAGCTTACCAGAACAGATTTTGTAGGAGAAATATTATGAAATGGTTAAAGTCATTGGAGTTGTAGCCTGAAAATAATCGAATACACATAAAAAAAACCATTGGAGAAGTGAAAGGTCAATACTAAGTAGGAAGAGTTTGGAGGAGAGGAAACCAATAGCGGCGTGGAAAGCATAAAAAAACGGCAACAAATAACTGAAAAATGGCTCAATTTATTAAATTCCAGGAATGTAATTTGGTTGAATGAAATTTTTTATGTCTCTTGTTTTGGAAGATTGACTAACCTCTAATATGTCTTGGGTCCAATTTTTTATGGATGCTTGCATTTTGAAGATTCAAACAAAAATCAATGAAGTTGCTATGTTCAGCGCATAATAATTGCTTGGGGGATTTGAGTCATTTTGGATAAGATTATTAAATGGTTGTTCATTTTAGAACATCATGTCTTTTGCTATTCCTATGCAACTATTGGAAGACGATATAGAATATTGCAAAGAGAAATTTGAAGGGGCACGCAGAGTAATGTTGGAGAGACTAAGTTCAAAGCCAGAGAAGGGGCTGCGGTTAAAAAAAAAGAGAGAAGGCGGCTCATACAATAGTGCTGGAGAGGTGAGAAGGCATGCGGGAGAACGGTAAGGCAGTCCGTGAGAAGAGAAGAGGAATCACCAAAAAGAGCCCATGTAAAACTTGAAGCGGGCAGTGTAGAGAATACAGGGGTGCGTAGCAGCAAGCGAGGAGATGAAAGAGGGGCTGCACATAACTTGAAGAAGAGAAAAAGGATCTACAGAGACGAGTGATCCAAAGTGAAGCCCACGCTAAGGTGAAAGTGTAGAAGGGAGAGAGGAGGGTGCCTCATCCAAGGGGAAATTGGAATTATGCAGCTTTGAATATGAGAAACATGTCAGGAAGGCTGCGAATAGTTCCAAAGAAGGTTGCGCACAAATTTAGAGAACGACAAAATTGTTCAGCGAAAACAACGAGATTGCTAAGAGGATACAAGGAGAAACCACACTTTTCCCCATTACAAGAAACCACACTACTTATTTACAGTGACGAGGAAGCCGACATTTCTAAAACTGCGCACAATTCTTTCGTAAATATTAGACATCGACTTCTTTACAGTAGCTAAAACCAAGTTGCAGATATTATTAAAGGTGCGTCAGGGAATGTGAAGAAACCTATCAAATCACCGTACAATATTTAATGTTATATCTAATTCGCACTAAACACTAACTGATCCTGCATACGATGCAAGTTGCATTTGAATATGATAGACGTGCGATACACTCAAAGAGTCCGTAACACCAACGTCAGTTTCATTTTTGAAAAACGAGATAAAAGAGCGAACGCCCAGGATCAGTTTGGGCACTGTCTATGCAGGCTACAAAATACACTCCACGACAGCTGTATCCGTCAGAAGCAGAAGTCCGCTTTACTTTCTCACCAGTCGCCGGTATCATTTTCGCCGAATAAAGCAAGTTGATATTTTCTACGGACTGCGTGCAAAGCGGATGCCGTGAAAAATGGATGACATGAGAAGCGGTGATCGTGGTGCCGTGAAAGGTGGACAGAATATCGAACGATGGGAAAACATTCGTTCGTCTCTAGGATGGTTTTAGCCATCGATTTTAAAAAATAGTCTGGCGCAGTTCATAGTAGGATACGCCTTCGGCGTAAAATATTAATATTTCAACATATTTCTCAATGTCTTTCACTAAATATCTATTTAAATAGAGATAAAAAAAATTAGTAATATGAATACTAATTTTTTAATAATTATTTAAATTATTATATATGAATGTATAAATAATTAGGAGTTATTTCATTTTATTACATAAAGAGGTATAATATATAATGATAATAAGAGGTGAAGTATGATGTCATTGTATTCACAAAATTAACAAAATAATTTTTTAATGACATCAAAGATGAAATGTAATGATGTGAGGGTGCTTACAAAACTCAAAAAATGTTCATCTAGACATCAAAACAAATATTTTTAAAAATTTAGATTATAATGAAAAAAATTACAATGAAATAACTATTTACTTTGATAAATAACATAATAAATGGCTATACACTTTACTAAATAGCGAATATGTTTAAAAAAAATTGAAACTTAGAAAAATAAACAACTTTTCAAATAAAAATAAAGTTAATATTACATATTTAAATACATAACTAGTAAATAAAATAATTATTAAATTTAGAATATTAGCAAATAAAATGTTAATTTAAAATTTAGATATCTTAAATATATTTTAGTATAAAGTGTAAGAAATAAATTTTATTCATAAATAAAATAATTATAAATAGATATATAAGGAATTTTCTATCTATTCTACAAAAGGAAAGTTGAAATTAAATTTTGATGGGGCATCCAAAGACAATCCTAGATATATTGGAGTCAGGTATTTGGTAAGAGATGAGAAATGTGTTATTGGGGTTGGAACTAATAGTAAAATTGAGATGGAGGCATTGGCTAGAGGGCTTTAGGAGAGGAAGAGGAGAATAAGGCAAGTTGAGAAGACTCAATGATTTGCATCAATGTTGTTCAAAAGATTTAGGTACTGCTAATAGGAAACTTCAAGCATGGGTGGCAAAGATATGGGAGTGCTTGAATGGGATGGAGGATTTTTCAATCAAGCATGTCTACAGTGAGACTAATAAAGTGGGGGACCTTCTTTCCAACATCAGAGCCAACAATGGGGCTATGGAGTTAGTAGAGTCTAATCCCTTCACTTGGGAGGGACTTGAATAGATTTTAAAAGATGAAGCTATCATGGGGAGTGAACTTTCCAAATGGTGATAGACTTATACATTCAAATTAGTATAATACATCCATATTGTCTTGTCAATGTAGATCTATTCATACTTATGAGCATGGGGAGTTGGAGGAGTTATCTATTGTCTCAAGCTTAGACCTAGCAGTGGGACTTGTGAGACTTTGGAAGTGACAACAGACATAGGTGGATGATGAGAACATGGAGTAATTGGCCTTGATATTTTGAGCCAAGATCATTCATATACCAAGGATGCAAAATGTTTTACTTAAATATTGTGTTTGAGAGAACTTCTACACAATGTGTCTGGGAGGAAAAATTTTGGGTTTAAATGCAATTGCGTGGAAAAAGTGAAGGAGGCTCAAGTGCAAAGGCTCTTAAAGGTAGAATTAGGGGAAACACAGAAGGAAATAATCAAAATCATCAAGCTAGAAAGTGAATGAATGAGCATGTCCATGATGGATGAGTGTATAGGTTTTCTTCAAGAATATAGTTCAGATGATGGGGACGAAGACATGGGGAAGAGTGACAGTGCAATACCTTGTTTTCCTAACTAATATGGAGGCCATCAACTTGGATATATATCCACGATTGAAAAACAGGCTCCATTCAGGATGATCGTAGAGATCTTCAATGCGAATGCAGTCAAAAAAAGACAAGAGCTCTGCATTATGAGAGGGGCTGGAAAAGAAAAATTATCAAACTTTTAATCATTATGATAGCAACAATGGGGATATGTTTTCTACTCCTTAGATTGAAAGGATAATAGAATTTTCTGAGTGTATGATGTATTTGATGCAATTGCAAGGTCCCTAGTGTGGGAACTCAAAATGGATTATGTATTCTTGTTTTCTGAATTAATAGAAAGGGAGCCGCCCCAATAGCAATGCTTACCTAAAAAAGAATATATCAATATTAATATTTATTTAAAGAATTGCAAATATATAAATAGATAAGTAAATAGATAGAAAAAACATAAAATTATTTTACTTATTTAAGAGTTAACTTATTTTATTTGGAAATCTTGGGTGATGATGAACAACGGATATGAGCCTGCCTAAGTTGGAGTCGGTTTGTACATGTTCTGACCTAACTATGCATGTTAGGCAATCAATTATGCTTGGTTTTCATTTTCTTTATTCACTAGTTTGGTGGCATCGATGAGCTTCTTCATAGATTTTTTTTATCTAGTTCTTTCCTTCATTTGCATGCAATAAGGTTTGGTTTGGCTATGTGTTGGTCAACTATGTCTTCTATTTTTACTTGTTTATTTTTTGGTGCAAGAAGTCATATGGATAATGTGGGTGGAGGTCTTGATGGACCTCCAATTGTTTCATTTAAGGATATGGTTCGCATAGATGAGTGGTCATTATTAGAGCATGTCAATACTATGAACTTCCTCATGCAGGTTACGCATGATGTCCGATCGAGCATTAGAATTTGGAATGGCTCAAATACTGTTGGTTGTTTGAAAAAAAGATTGGAGCAACCTATTGTGGTGACCAATCCAGAGATTGTTGCTAAGGATGTAATCTATTTGTCAGAACGTGCCTTGATTTGTATGTTTATGGGTTTTTGTGCTTCTTTGCCCTTTTTGGTAAATTGAGTTTGTAACGCTTGGCAACTGGAGTTTGGCTGCCAATGGTTTCTTTTTTGTTTTTTTTACAAGAATGACAAATAAACACAAGGCCTTTGAAGGGTGTCTATATTTTCATAATCAAGTTGTTTGGACAAAACTGTGGATCAATATTGGGGATAAACTATCCTTGTAATTCTATCAAATTGGTTGAATCAATTCTTTGTGTTGGCTTCCTTAGATTGTTCCTAGATGTCAACCTGGGGATCGTAAGCTTCTGAAAGGCGTTGTGGTTATATACTGAAGGGATGAAATTAACAAGTTAAGTGGGGATGAAATGCAAAACAATCAAATCTAAATGCTTTGAAAGAATGACAGAAAAGAACACTCTTAGATTGTACTCCTAAAGCAAACCTTTGAAACCATCAAATGATTTAAATTAACAACTCAAATAAAATCCTTTAATGTATATAAGCTCTGGTTATATCCAATTCAACTCTAATTAATTAAACATTACTAATTATGTTTGAGATTAAAGTACTCCTGAATTTGCAATATTTTGCATTGATAGAATTTTGGCGATGGGACCTATTAATTCTAGTGACAGGACCTGTGGAATTTGGTGATGAGAACTATGCAACAAATATAAGTTCCAGAAAATACAATTGTTAACTCCAAATGATTAAACAAAATGTAGTAAACCAGTTGATATGTAAACCATGCTCACAAACAAATAACAATTACTGAATTGTACTTAAATTAGACTCACAAGATAAATAACAAACACCAAACATAAATCATACTCACAAAATAACCTAAAATAAAATTCAACTGGTGGATGAAAAGTGGGCCTTGCCTCCCAATCGACCGATTGAAGAGAATGATCAACAATCTCTTATGTTTAACTTAGACAGTAATATTTTTAGTATTATATTACTTTGTTCAAAAAAAGTTGGAAATGTTTGATACATAAAGGAGACTTATATAGTCTTTTACATGAAAACCAAATCATCTAAATAATACATACGATTTTTAAAGTTCAACAAAATCCAGATCGGTTAAAGAAAGAATGATGTGGCCTATGGCCATTCTTTCTATAAGCCAGAAATTGATTTACTAACATTATACAAAAGACATTAACTACCCACTCCTAAAGACTATAAACTGATTGACTATTATTATGTAGAAGATATCAACATGTTGATTTAGAGTTGGCAACAAAAAGGATGAAGACAATCTTTTCCATTACTTTTCCTCCCGGCCACATGAACCTTGTTTTCACACATACCCACTAAAATCAATACTAATTAACTGGTTACTTCCTAATGTATATTTATCCTCTAATCCATATTAATCACTTTTAGTCATATAAAATTATTGTGGCAATTTAGGGAAAAAGGACTAAAATATAGGCTAAAATCAATGGAAAAACAAGACAAACATTTAGCCCATCATTTCCCCCCCTAGTTGAAGACATTGCATGTCCTCATGCATGACTTACAAACTCAATTTGTTCATTTATAAAATTCTTTACTGCTGCCATGATCTCCTTCCCCCACTTGTCTTTCAAACTCTGAACAATTTGTTGGTGCTTTAACCTGGGAATGTAGTCAGTGGAAATCATCTACTCCATTGAGGTTTTCAACTCATTAAATTTTCCCTGATGGTATTCTATAATCATACACTCTTCAGCAATGGTCTATTCCTGTGAGGTTTTCAGGTTGCTAACTATTTGTTGATGCTCTACTATAGTTATGTAACCATCCATACTTTCATTTTCAACAATATTCCTTAGGTTTGCCACAAATTGATGATGTTCCTCTAGATATATATAGGCTATCATGTCCAATCCTTGATTTTGAGCCAAGTGTCCCAATTGGTTCTTTGATCTATTCCTATTCTCCTCAATTCATTGCACCCAACTCTGGAGGATTTGGACCTGTCCTTCCAAATGTTTCACCCTGGCTTGTAAACCTTGAATTTCCTTCTATTTCTTGGCAAACATTTCATCCACACTAAATTCCTTTGAGATGTGTGACTCCTCCTGGGATGGTTTCTCTGTGACCTTAATCATGGGATCACTTTCCTAATACTAGCCTAAGGTAGATGGAATACCAACTATACCTTTGAAAATCATGTCTTCTTTTCTAGTAGGTTTCTTACCAAAAGCAACATTAGGGAGTGGAATACTAGTTTCTTGTAGCATCAATTTTCCCCTTCTTGTAGAAAACCTTGTGTCACATGGGTTTCGTCAGCATTGTCCTAGTTGGGATTTCCTCATCTTTTGGATCAGAGGTTGCATGTAAGTCATCATCACCATGTTCAAACATGTTCTCTTCTTCATTTTACAAATGTGGAGGAGTGAGGGTACCAATATCATGTTCTTCTTGCTCTTCAGAAGCCTCATTTTTCATTTGTTCCTTTTTCTTTTGTTGGTTTTTCCTCCTTTGTTCTCGGGTTTGTCTATCTCTACTTCTTAGAAGGTAAGTGGCCAACACTTCCACATCTGGCTCTAGTTGTTCCTGACATATAGTACTAGCAACTTTAACTAATTTTTGTAGTCTAGAGGTTGAAAGGTCTTCTAATCTGCTTTCCTCTTTTTTTGGGTGTCATAGGAGGGTTCTATTTCAGTATGAGGGGTTTTGGAAGATTTTTGGGGTTTTCCTTTGCTAGCAACTCGAACCCTACTCTTAGCTTGTTTCATCTGCATAGTCTTGCTTGGGTGTTCAAGCTCCTCATTTTGTTGGTTACCCTCTTGGTTTTCAAATTCAATATCTTTTTGGGTTGAATCAAGAGCATCCAATTTCATGTCCTTACCCAAGGTTTCATTGGCATTTTCAGGGTCCTCATCTAGTATATCATCACTTGAATCTTTTCCTCATTATCCTAATCTTTTGTTTCATTTTGGATACTCTCAGCTTCATGAGCCTCTAGCTCAACTCCTAAAGCTAAGGCATTGGAAGGGATTTCTTCTCCTATAAATATAGGATAACTAACTGGGGGAATTTTTGTTTTAAACCCTCCATAACAATTAATTTGATCAAACCATGATGTGTTAAAGAATTGCGATGTCCTTTTTGAACTTTTCAACACATTTGTTTTATGGAATGAAACAAATAATGTGCTAGATACACCAGTTCATTGTGTCGTAAATGACATAACAACCTGAGATGCTGAGAAAACATGTATGCATACCTTCTCTTACCAGTGATATATTGAATTATAACCTTGAAAACATTGGACCATGGTTTGGGAAGTCAACTGTGCAACGTGCCTTACACTGGAATTGTCTTTAACCTCTCCTTTCCTCATAGAAACTTCATCGTAAGACATTTTAAATTGGTTGTTCTAGTCACAACTACTAAGAAATAAGCTTCTCCTTGAAGAGACAATCCAGTGACCATGGAGATGCATTGAGTAGCGACTAGGAAGGAATGACCCCACACCATTGCAAAACTATCATTTTCATTAATTGCCATGGTGAACTCATATGTTATATCATCATCAAATCCACACAGTTTCTTGAAGAAGAAATGTCAGTTTGCGGCTTTAAAAATCTTATAAATCTGTTTGTTAGCTCACAAACTCTTCATGCTAGTGGGCTCTTGCCAAATGTGAGGGCCACTCATGGTGACAAATGCACACCTGACAACTAGAAAAATGCAACATGAGACAAACAATAGGATAACCAGAAAAGGAAATGGCATAATTGAGAACACGACGACTAAAAAACAAGGAATAAAAATATAGATATAGCAAATAGAATGTAATAATTACAACATAGGGAGATTTTGCAAGAGGTTACAACCATAATTACCCTGATTAAATCACATGAAGCAAATAACCAAGATATAATAATGGAGATAGTTGACATGACTGACCCCCCAACTGAATGTACGATGTCATTCTCGGAGTTGCCATAAATAATTTATAGAACAAAAATAATGCATGCAAATTAAAGGAAAAACATATTGTTCTAAAGTTTACTGTTAAAAGTACACCAAAGGAGGACGTGGTAGAAGAAGCCAACGGAAGAGAGGTGGAGGAAGTGATAAGCAAGTGATCAGTGATGAGGTGGCAGCCAAGTTGGGGATGTGACCGAGCTGGCATAAGAAGGGAAACCACCAGGTGAGGTGTCATGGAAGTGACAAAGTTGGAAAGCGTGCAAAAAAACTACCAAGGTAGTGAAGCTTCGTACTAGAGTGACGTCGTCGACAAGACAGATGTGACAGCACGAAGTGAAGACAAACCACCAATGTTGAGCTAGAGGAAAAACTGACATGGACACGAGATAGATGCTAAATGTAGAAGAATAGGGATAAAGAAAAAAGTGGAGGAAACTATCATAATGAATAGGACACTTGCCCACCAATTAAATAAAAGGAGTAAAGTGAAACCATCGATGACTTGATAGGAAGAAGCATCCAGATGGAACCACCCACTATACACAAGATTACGTGGCTAGCGAAGCTAATCAACAAGTCCCACACGTTGCTAAAAGGAAGTGACAGGAGCAATAGAGGTCCAATATCCTGTCGCTAGAACTGAAGGAGCACCATAGAAGCAGTTTCCTATTGCCAATGTGATAGGAGGTTATTTTTAATTTTTTTTTCTTTTTTCTCTTTTTTTTAACTGAAAATGTCAAATCATTGATAGCTTAGTTTTCAGATTGACATCACCCGAAGGTGCTGGAAAAACCAGTTTTCACCTACTAATGTATTATTCAGTTAATATCTTCTGATCACCTAGTTTTCAAATATTAACTAGCCAACAACTCCTGAGGGTTTTTATTCTTGGATCTTTATTGCATTTTTTTTTCCTTTCTTTGGAAAGGGGTCATTTGTAGAGTTTTAAATGGTGCTCATTAACAATGAGAGCCATACGCTCTAAGTCGATAGTGCATAGTTCAATAGCGCCATTCATAGACAGTCTTGATCTCATAGGGACCGAACCAACGAATGTAAAATTTCCCTTTGAAGTCTTGGAACCGAGAGTCATAAAGCAATGCCTAGTCACCAGGTTGGAACATGCACTCATGAATGAAGTGATCATGCCACTGGGCTCACTATTGTTACACCACCTCTGCGCGAGAAAGAGCTTGATGACACATCTCATCCAGGGAGTGGAGTTGAGAAATTCTTTCCTTTTGGGATTCACTGAGACTCATACCAAGTTGAATAGCAGTGCAGAGAGTCTTCACTTCAAATTCAATTGGGAAAACAACCTTTTTTCCATAAACGAGCTCATATGGTGTCAGTCTAGTGGTCATCTTCTAGGTTGTTCGGTAGGCCCAAACTACCTCAAGAAGTCTATCTTCCCAATCTTTCCTATGTAATGCCATAGTTTTTGTGAGGATATTCTCCAACTCTCGATTGGTCACCTCCACTTGCCCATTGGCTTGTAGATGGTATGAAGAAGACTTGTGATGCTTGATTTCATATTCTCATACAAGGGTTGCAATTAGATCAGAGGTGAACTAGGGTCCTTGGTCTGTAACAATTTCTCTTGGTACACCATACCTGGTAAAAATCTCATAATATAAGTTAGCAACTTTTATATCCCTAGCATGTTTCAAAGCTACTATTTGTACCCATTTAATCACATAATCAGTATAGACCAAAATATACTCTTTATCCCTAGAAGGAGGATTTATGGGTCCTACCAAATCCAAACCCCATTTTTCAAAGGGTTCAATTGATAACTGTGGATGTAAGGGCATTTCAACAAAGCATGTAGGGCATCCCATACACTAACACTTATCACAATGTTGCACATAACGTTTACAATCCTTATGGATTTTTGACCAATAATACACTGGAGTCAAAATTTTGTTAGCAGTTATTTATCCTGCGAAGTGTCTTCCACAAGGCTCAGAATGGCATATGTGAAGTATGTCAAAGACATCCTCTTCTACTACACAACAATGCATAATGTTATCAATTCTAGTACAAAAGAGTAAACCATCAATCCAACTATATTTCCCACTAAGCCCTATAAGCTTTCGACATTCTCTTGGAGAAAAGTGGGGTGCAAACCTACATGTGACAAGATAATTAGCAATATTGGAAAACCATGGACTTTTTATGAAAATAGCAAAAATATGTTCATCTGGAAAAGTATCATCCATAGGAATTGGTTCATTATCATGCTACAGTCTGGATAGAAAATTAGCCACTACGTTCTCTCTTCCTAGTTTGTCAAGAATATTAATGTCAAATTCCTCTACACCAGTAAAATTCTTATTGATATAATAGATGGAGTAAAAGAGAGAATCTTCCTTCTATCTGAGTACCACTCCCATGGAATTGCCTGATGCATCTGTATGGATGTGAAATGGTAGATCCCAATTGGGTCCTCACAAAACTAGTGTAGTTATAAGCTTTCCTTTGATTTCTTTGAAGGCTTGTTGCAACTCTAGTGTCCATGAGAAACCAACATCTTTACCTAGCAAAAGAAAAAGAGGTGATGCAATTTTGCTGAAATTTTGAATAAACCTCCTATAGTATCCAACATGACCCAAAAAATGAACATCCTTCTCAGAAGTAGGCACAGATATGTCTTGAATTATCTTTACCTTTTTGGGATATACCTCAATTCCTTTTGCATAAATATAATGTCCCAAGGCAATACGTTCAGTCATTAAAATATGACATTTCTCATGACTTAAAGAATATTAGTATCAATGCATCTTTTAAGAACTTTTTCTAGATTTTCCTTTTCCTCCTCATATGTATCACGATAAATAGTAAAATCATCCATGTACACTTCCACACAATCATGAATTAAATTTGCAAAAATATTTAGGACAACCCATTGGAAGGTAGCAAGTGCATTACACAATCCGAAAGGTAAGACATTATAGGAAAATGTACCCCATGGGCAAGTGAAAGTATTCTTGTATTGATCTTCTAGGGCTATACAGATTTGATTATAACCACTAAATTTTTCAAGGAAAAAAACTTATTTCCAGCAAGGGTGTCTAAGACTTGATCAATAAAGGGAAGTGGGAAATGGTCTTTCTTAGTAGCCTTATTAAGGGCCCTATAATCAACACATATTCACCACTTTCCATTCTTTTTAGGAACTACCAAAAGTGGGTCTGACACCCATTGGCTATCTGAGATAGGATAGATAAATCCTATGTTGAGTAGCTTTTGAAGTTCATCCTTAACAATTTCACATAAGATAGGGTTCAATCTTCAATGAAGTTGCCTTTCAGGTTTGCTTCCTTCCTCGATATAGACATAATATGTGCAAGTGGTAGGGTGTATTCCTCTCATATCCTAATAATCCCAAGCAAAGGAATCTTTATGAGAATGTAACATAGCAATAAGGTCTTCTAACTGTGAGGCGCTCAAGTTGGGATTTATGTTAATCATTTTTCTAGGTAAGATTTCCATAGCCTAAGACTAGACAAGAGTATTTACAGCAAGCAATTGTGAAGTAGATGAGGATGGATCAAAATTTCAAGATATTAAAAATGGACTATATATACAAGTGTGTGGTAATAACTGATGCCAAGTAATAAAATGTTGAATAGACTATGAATTACTCACTAATGGAAATTTTCCAAAAGGGAAATTTTCACTTATACCCGAAGGAAAAATCATTGTCTCTAAAACATTATCAACCAAATAATAATTTTGAAAGAAATTATTAATAATATTGTCTTCTGATATTTCCTCAAATTACCTACTTTGATCAATTGTCAAAATAGGTAAAGACTCTTCTAAATCACTATCAATCCATAATGGATCCTTTGTTTCCAACAATGGCTATGTTGGAGGGTACAACGTCAATTGCTTTGTTTGTTCTCCATTTAAAATCACCATGTTGCCATACTTGCAATTAATAAAAGCATTAGTTGTGGCTAACCAAGGTCTACCTAAAATAAGGGGTACCCCCTAGCTTAACCTTTGGTTGTAAAATCATAAAATATGTGGGACATTCCCAAGACTCAATAGAAATAATGATATCTTTGATCATACCTTCTAATTTTACAAGGGAACGATCTGCCATTTGCAAGATCATTGGAGCAGGTCTTAGTTCTTGAAGGGATAATTTCTCCCTTGTCTCATTTGTCATTACATTTATGGCTTCTCCTAAATCCACAAGTGTATTCAGAATAACTATATCACCAGTACGCACCTTTATCATCGGACTCCCAAGATCTGCATACTTAGGGACAAAAATCCTCCCCAACATCAAATCTGCAAGTTGTACAATGACTTGGACTGTCTTGGGGTCCTGTTTCTTTTGTTATTTTCTCCCACATAGTTCCTTGATTAGTTTGTTGTACATTAGAACATCTTGAATGGTCTGCAATAAAGGAATTTTAATGTTAACATTACGTAACTCATTCATAAAATCAAAATATGATTGAGATGTTTCTTGAACATTGTTTTGGTTGTTCTTGCAAACTATCAAGAAATGGGGGCCTTGGTTGTTCTTTTGGTTCAGTTGAAGAATCCTCTACCTTTGTGATAGTTGGCCCTTGAAGATTCTCTCCTGCCCTTGAAGATTCTCTCCTGATCTTGGTTGTACACCATCAATTTCTAATGCATTTATAGGATAAGTTGGGTATCCTACCACCTCATTTTTATAAATTGGTTGAGTCACCTTATTATTCAAATTGGGTGATGGTTGTGCAGGCATAGGCTTGCTTTCAGAGGTTGAGGTAAACTAGATGGTTGATTAGATGATGATGGGACAAGTGGTAAGAGTTGTTGGGATTGTTAATAGGGATTTATTGCTTGAGGTGGTGGATATGGAGGAAATGACTAATATTGTGGGTATGATGTGGTGGCACTCACCATGCTTGCCACAATTATGGAGCATTTGATATTGTTGTGTCCACTAGGGATAGTATGGAGGTCTTTTCCAACCTCCAAACCATCTAGGTTGTTTTGGAAAATAATTTTGTTGAAAAGGACTTTGGGGTTCTACCCGATAATCAGTTGGGAGCATTCATCATGGTTTCCAAGGTCTCCTCTAGGTCATAAAGTAAAAAGGATCATTTGTGTATTCTACCTCAGTCATACCTATAGGAAGAGATTTTATAATAGTGTCTCTACTGGCTTCTTCTAAAGAAGATATTTTTTTTTTGTTGTATGGAAATTCTTCATCATTATGCCTTATGCGACAAATAGGACAAAAGACAACTAAGGCTTTTTCAACCTCCTCCTACTTCCTTCGTGTATACAAAGTATCTATCTACTTACCCATATGACTTAGTAGGTCTGTCTTGAGGTCCTCGAGCAATGTACCTAATTCTCATTTTATAACTCTTGATGTCCCTCTAGGAGAGGCATGCTTCCCAACATACCCCCTAGCTAAACAAGTGGACCTTGAATAGTTCCTGCACAAATCACAAATGTCATCAAACCTCATTTTAGAAATATCTCCTCCACCCATAAGAATTAAAGTATCCAAACATTCATCTCTAATCCCCCTAAGGAAGATTATTTTTATAGTGTCATGAGTCAACCTTATGTGGCTTGTTCTTTGTAGACTAAATAGGAAACACTCCAAATAATCTTCTAAAGTTTCTTCCTCATTGCATGATGCGGAATAACTCATCTCGTGTTTCATTAGTCCTATAGTATTCTTTGTATTTTTCTAAGAACTTATTCTTCATATCATCCCAACTATGAATGATTTCTCATCCTAATCCCATAAACCATCTCAATGTTGCATCCTTTATAGAGTAGCCAGAAACAATTTTAGCTTTTGTGCTTTAGTATGATAATCGTAACTGTGACATAAAATGTCAATTTCAAAAAGGAACATATTAGGGTCTTCCATAGAAAGGCCTTGGAATATGGGAAAAGTTGAGTGTGTTATGTTCTTCATAGGAGCATCATCTTCTAGATGTGCAATGGGAAACTCAAAAGTAACTGGGTTGTTGTTGGCCAATGCTCTCTCATTGTTGTTGAATCTCTCATTGATATTGTTATTGTTTTTGTTTTTGTTGTTATCCATAAATTCCTAAGGAGTGTACAAAGTTGTGAATGGTTTAAGATCACTTGGGGTCTTCCCACTTCGGACTTCATAAGATTCTCAAAATAGTTTATCAACCCTTTTATACAATTCTTCAAAAGACTCTTGACGGATACTAGAAGGGGTCTCAACAATGGTAGACTCAATGATACATTTTTTTATATTTGGTTCGACTAACTCTTTCTTAGATGATGTGTGCACAACTAATGGTTTTAATTTGTTTTGTAATTTTTCTTGTTGCAAACTACTTCCCTTATCCCTTTTAACAAATCTCCCTCTACTAGTTCTACTATGATTCTGTAGACGTCTAAATTTGGACACTTAATTTATCCAAATTCATCCCCTTTCGCCTTATTTTCGTTAATTAAGTAATACTACTATTATTTAATTAATAGCTTTAATTCTGCCAAATCCCTAAGGTATTTAATCAATAATACCTTATCTCTTTAATTCTCCTTCCATCAATTGAATTAAATAAATATTCCATTTATTTAATTCCCTTCATGTCACATCCTCCATCTTTTATTAGTTTATCCTAATCCATCTTCTAATCTCATCATTAAGGTGTGCACATGTCTAATCCTTGATTAGGATGTGTCACATCCTCCAACTTTTGCAAGTTGGTCTCTAATCTCTTTTAGCCACCTAACCATCCTCTAATCCTTCACTAACTAGCCTAATCAACCTCTCAAGGAATTTTTAATTCCTTTTATCCTTCCAAGGAATATTAAATTCCTTTTTTCTTCCCCATGTCCTTTATGACATGTGTCCTTAGTCAACCCTATTAAAGGCCTTCCCCTTTTGGACAAGGCATCTCCCTTCCCCATGTGAATTTTTAATTCACTTTTAATCCCCCAATGCACCCTTTGGAATTTAAAATTCTTTCCCTTCTCCCCATGAGAATATTTGAGGAATTTTTAATTCCCCACTTGTCCTCTCACCCACATGGGACAAGGACATCCTTTATGAGGAGATCTTTTCCAATCCCAAGGTACTTTGTACCCCCCTCCATGTCATGTCCTTCTCCTTCCACCTCATGTCCACTTCACCTTTTAGGGCTACATCACATGCCACATGTCAAGATGTGAGGGCTTTTGAGTTCTCAACTCACCATAGCCCTACATCTTGATGTTTGGTGGCTCAATCTTGACCATCCATCTCTAGGAATTCTCAAAATTCCTATAAATACCCCCTCTTTTCTCTTATTTTGGGGAGATCATTTTGCTAGCCAAACTCTTGCAATTTTGTTTCTCAACTTATACTTAGCCATTTTCTTGTTTTCATCCACTTGCTCTCATCCTCACAACATCACTTAGCTTGCATCTACTTGCCATCCAAGGAGCATACACATCAAAGATTGAAGGGCCAACCAAAGGATCGACTCAACGCAAGGTATAGAGTTCTATTTTGTTGCTTTCATCTTGTGTTGTTTCTAACTTAGGCTAATCTTGAGGTGTAGGTTGTTTTGGTGTTTATTTGCACTCTTTTACTTATTTCTTGCTTTCTAATGCTCACATTCAACCTATCACATTTCTGGCACGCCCGGTGGGACCCACAAATGGGTCTCTTTCTTTCACGTTTGCTATTTTTTGCATTTTTGCAGGTCCAGGTTACAGAGTGGCGGACCTAACCTGGGGTGGCGGACCTGTCCTGACAGAGTGGCAGATCTGTCCCGGAGTGGCGGACCTGTCCTGCAGTGGCGGACCTATCATAGTGTAGTGGCGGACCTGTCCTCCTGTAGTGGCGGACCTATCCTGACAGAGTGGCGGATCTATCCCTACAAAGTGGCGGACCTGTCCTCCCGAAGGTAAAATTTCAAGTTTTTGTCGATTGTCTCTTGGTAAATTAGGCACATAGTGTAATTAAAGGGGTCAATAAACCTTGCTTGGTGTGTTTAGGAAGGCTATTTGACGTATCCAATCCCCTTGTGCCATTTGGCGATCCTGGGTGACGAGAAATCGTAGCTTTCCAAGTCCTTTTGAGTCACCCCTTTTTCATTTTCTTAGTGGGACCTGCTTGGGGATTTCATCACCCCAAGGGACGATTCCAACCACACGTACCAGTGGGGTATATAAAGGGGGGAGAGCGAAAGTTGTACCTCAATCCAACCACGTTGTAATTGGCGAAGCGTCAGGATGACGTGAAGAGTTGGTTCGAGCCTTTAGTATCTCGCTAAGGTTCCTGACTCACGCTTGTAACGAGTTGGTGTTCACGGTTTGGGCCTCACGTACCGGGTGTATATCGAGGAATCCTTAGCAACCATGTGCATCTTAGAGTAGAGGACTTTGTTGACCATACCCATTTCTACTAATCTTAGGGTTGTGTTGTTTGCATTGTCTTTCTTGTGCAAAAACCAGTGATTATCAGTTTGGCCAAGTCTTTTTATGATTGCTATAGTTTGGGTCCTTTGCCTTACCCATCCATCAAAAAATCAAGCTTAAACTTATCCTTTGGTGGACCTATCCCCGTGTTGTGGCGAACCTATCCTAATGCAATGGCGGACCTGTCCCTGTGCTGCAGCGGACCTGTCCTAGTGCAGTGGTGGACCTGTCCCTGTGTTGTGGCGGACCTATCTTAACACTATGGCGGACCTGTCCTAGAGCAGTGGCGGACCTGTCCTTGCGCTATGGCGGACCTGTCCTAGTGCTGTGGCAGACCTGTCCTTCTGCTGTGGCGGACCTGTCCTTCTGCTCTTTCTTCCCAAGGCTACCATTTCCACACCATTTATCAGATTGACTCCGTTCAAAGTTAGTTCTTATCATTTTTTCGTGCTCTTTCTGATGATATATACCACTTGATACTTTTGAGAAGTTGGCTGGGGCACCTTTTTCTTCACCATCTACCTCCTCGAGGGGGGTATACCCTACCATTCTCTCTGTTTACTCGTTCCGAGTAAACATTCATCCATTTAACATATCCTTTCATCATTTTGAACTCTTGTTCTATCATTCTGATCATCCGTTTACTCGTTTCGAGTAAACATTCATACATTTCACACCTCCTTTCATCATTCTGAACCCTCGTTCTATCATTCTGATCATTCATTTACTCATTCTGAGTAATCGTTCATCCATCCCAATCAACCATTTGCTCATTTTGAGTATTTGTTCATCCATTTCTATCATCCCTTTTGCCAATCAAATCATCGTTTTCCCCGCCCAAATCCTCTGAACTTCATCTCGGGTTATTATCCAAATTGACCTAAGTATTTGATCTGATCGTCATCATTAACATACTCTTAGGATTGTCATCCATCCTAAGTTAATCATCATCATCGGCCCAATCAATCCATTTTCAATCTCAAAGTGGATTTGGTGCCCCAATCATCTCTTTGTCATTTAATCCGATCAATCAACATCCTACGTCACCTAGGGTAATCTCTGAATGGCGTTTAAAGTCCCTTCCGTCATCCTATCTGATCCATCGGTCGATCTTATCAATCAATCATCGATCGATCTTATCCAATCCAATCCAATCTCATCCCTATCCAATCACCTTCGACCCAATCAATCTACTTCCATCTCGAGGCAGATTCGGTGTCGTAATCATCCTTTGATAATCCAATCCAATTGTCAAAATCAATCCCATCCAATCACCCAATCATCCTAATCTGAGCTTTAATCCAATCCCGATCTGAGCTTGCCCTAAATCCCGATTTGAGCTTTAGTCCATTTCCATCCAAAATCTTTTGTCCATCCTCTTTATCCTTTCATCATCATGAATTCTTATCCTCCATCAATAGTGATCAAGGGAAACCCTAATTACGTTGATGATGATAACAAAAGTCTTGTTGATCAAGAGGTATACGACATAGATCCCCTTGACACTATCATTGCTGTTAAGCTTTCTCCACCCACATTCCAAAATCCAATCACCCCATTGAGTTATCCCATCATGTCTTCATCTATGCCTAATCACACTCCTTATGCTACCTTTGACAAGGGATATCCATCATATCTGTCATATCCTTCATCTACATCATCCCCTTATCCTAGTTTTCCGTCACAACACCCTTATCTTGATCCCCCATCCACATCCTCTTATCTCAATCCTTCATCCGCATATACCCACTACCCCAATCTCCCACACCAATCTGCTCACCCTAATCCTACATTCACATCTTCCTATCCTAGTCAAACACACCTGCCAACTTACCCTAATCTGACATCTGCATCTCCCTATATTAATCCAACACCTCAATCTTCCCATCCTCATCCACCATCCCCATACCTTTACTACAATCCACCACCCACATCCTTGTGTCCTAATTCACCATGCCAATACCCCTATCTTAACCTTTCACCTAATCCCCCATCTATTCCCAATCCTGCATCCAATCCCATTCCCCTATCTAATCCTAGCCCACCAATCCCTATTCCTAATCCCCCACTAATCCACAAACCTTCATCCACTCCCACCTCGCCATCTCAGCCTAGTGTATTCAAGTTTCTCCAAGCACTTATAACAAAGGAAACATCCCCCACTCCACACATTGCAGTCGTGGAACCATGCCATCCCAACCCATCATCCATGGTCGTTAGTGACGAGACCCTTCTCCATCCAACACCTATCATTGATGATACCATCACATCCTCTGAATTCATTGAGCCCCCATCTCCTACCATCACATCCTCTGAATCCACTGAGTCCCCATCTCCTACCATCATGTCCTCTGAATCCACTGAGTCCCCATCTCCTACCATCATGTCCTCTGAATCCACTGAGTCCCCATCTCCTACCATCACATCTACCAAATCACCCCCTACTCCGAGAGCCATCGAACGTATCAACGACACCCAAATCTAATCCACTTCTTCCACTCCTAGTATCTATTCCCAGGAATATTTTGAATCCTCCATCCTTCCATCTTCCCCACTTGAAGAGTCCCCCCATGACTCCATTATCATGCCTCCTGCACACGACGAGTCATGCCAAGAGCCTGATCCAAAGCATGCCAACATATCCCCTCCTCCAGATCAAGATCCTACCATCCCATCTAGTCTACCGCAAGATCATAGTCCCCCATCCATTCCATCCCGTGATCCTCTTGAGATTCAAGATTCTACTGCTCCATCTCCGTCTCCATTGCATGATCCTACTACCACAAAATCAGATCCTATCATATCCCCTACTCCCTCTCCTGATACCACCCATCCAAGTGTTGCTATCCCATCATATCCTTCTCAGGATCCCCCATCATCACCTAAAAATACTATCCCCACACTACTTGCATATCCCCTTGGTACTCTCACATTCTTCCATGGTGGCCTCCTTGCAGAAGAAAAACATAGTGTATATACCACCCATCATCCCCCACCTAATAATGGACTTGCATCATGTTTTCAGAATAACAAAAATCCTATCATGGATCGAATGCTCAAGAACATGAACTATCAAGGAAAAGGTCTAGGCCTTCACGAACAAGGTATTCTAGAGCCCATCCAAGTCAAGGAACAAATCTGCATGCAAGGTCTTGGATCTATTTCCCAAGACTCACAATCTAAAGATGTTGGTACAACTTCTAGATGTCCTCAACGAGCCTTTTTCCAAAAGAACTTCTGGCTTTTCCCATCACACCGCCAGATCATATGCTGCCATCCCTCCTCCTCTATCGTATCACCTCAAAACAACCGTCCATATTCCTCCTTCATCCACTCCATCCATTTTGGGTCCTTACATCCCTCCATCCACAATCTCCCATCCTTCATCTACTGCATCCATTTTGGGTTCTTACATCCCTCCATCCACCATCTCCCATCCTTCATCTACGCTATCCATCTTGGGTCTGTATATCCCAAGATCACCTCCTCCATCTCATCCTTTCGCCCATCCAACACCTATACACGTCATCCATCATAAACATCCCTCTCGCATATCCTGTAATCAGGATCAACAAAGGCACATACCTAAACATCCCCCATCTACACGTAATCCCCATACTCCTACCTCCATTGCTCCACATCGTCCATCCCCTCACACCCATCCCATTGCTAATAAATGCACTTTGGATGCTAACATAAAAATGCATAAATCCAAACATCCACATGAATCCAACGCTTCCCATGTCCCCTCTAAAAGACATGGTAAAGAAAAGAAAAACAAAATCCAAAATCAAAATCAAATCTATAGCTCTCAAAGAGCCACCCAAGCAAAAATCAAAACCATGTGGATCCCAAAGAAAAAGATGCAATGCCATCAAATGAAAAATCTGTATGAACATCCAAAGTTGCTAACCCAAAAGCTAATTATACACCCCTTTCATCTCCTAAATCTGTTTTGGGTCCCTATGTCCCGAAATTTGCTATTCCATCTCCTCCATTATCCCCACATTCTCCATCCATTAGTCCCCTTATCTTTTCACATCCATCACCACATGTGCCAATGTTGGTCCTAAACTCATCTCCCCATCACGTATCCACCTCATCATTCTATCCATACCATTTCCAACATCCCACCCATTATCCCCTGTATCCCCCCCATCAAATCCCTCTAATTCATCCTCTTGCATAATCCATTTCTCCTAATAGGGTTGTACCAACATCTAGTAGTCGGTTCGAACATGAGCTCTTAATACCTCATATAAAACTTGATGCTTGAGTCCTTCATCCATATCCTTATCACATGTCTTCTAAATCCACTTATTCGCCTCCCTATCCTTATCCATCTCCTTCCGCATACTATCCAAAAATCAAAAAATCAAAAAAAGTCAAAAAAATCAAAAAATCAAAAAAAAAAAACTAGTAAAGAGAAATAATCCATCCAATGGTGAAAACTTGGAAAACAAGCACCTTGGATAAGTACCATGATGAAAACCTGGCAAACAGGCGTCATGCGTAAATCCCCATCTGCACTTGGGGCCAACTTCCTGATATGCATTCCCTCCATCCGCTATGCTTCCTGCTACGCTTTCGGCTATGCACCCATCTTCTTGCTATACATCATTTTCGTTCATCACCTCCATCCTACCTATCTTGCACATCCTTCTTGGCATATCTCACTTATCCCCATCCTTCCATCCTCCTTGTGATCTTGATAACAATGGGGCAAACATATGAGCATGATTTGGACACCTCCTAGCATACATTCCCCTCATATGTACACTATCCCAACTATTATTCTCACTTGTCCATCTTCCTTATCCACCCGTCATGCTACCTTCCATATCCCTTCCTTATCCATGCATCCAATCTTCATCCATCTCACTCTTTTATCTCCCCATTCACTTGTCTTCAATCCTTCATGCCTCCTCGCACATGACATATCTAGAGTGGGGGCATCTGTCTTCCTTTGTGCTATAGTCCTTGGAGACATCATTCATCATGTCAAAGCACTTACTTCCATTCCCCTATCCTCATTTCCTTATCATTATATCCCTATCCCCATCCTCATCCTCCTATCCATCCATCAAAACACTCCCTTTCATATCCCCATCTTTGTCTTCCTACCAATCCCTTGCGTCTTCCCGTCCTTGTATTCTTATGCATCCAAACCTTCCCCCTTATCATTTTCCCTCCATCCTAGCATCTATCCACCCATCTACCTAGCCAATCCCATTTTTTTGTCCTTCATCCTTCCCCCCCTCGGTGGACTCGTCCGGCGGCGGCGGACCCGTCCACGTGGCCACCACCCAATGTCCCCCTCCTGGCGCAAAAATACAAAAAAAATTCAAAATCCGCCTCCGACCCAGTTTCTAATTTCCCCCCGCCATCAAAACCCATGTGTTGAAATTTTCAAAATTTATTGAAAAACCATATTTTTGAGGGTTTTGATTTTTACACCAAAACTTCCAGAGGCCATAACTTTTGACTCGAGTGTCCGTTTGAGCTGAAATTTGACGGGTGGTTGTGTTATGAGATAACAAGTGGATTTCCAACTGGTTACTTCAAAAGTTGTTGGAACCCGTTTTGACCCATTTTCGGGGCCTCAAACTTTCATCTAGGCCCTCAAAATCCCAATTTAGTGTTTTTTTCCAGCATTTTGAAAAATTGTTCACTCAGCTCAAAATGCATATCTCGAATCTGGGATGTTAGTTGGCAATTCATCCTATCTCACCAATGGGTATTTCTTGGAAAAAATTGGGACTCTCAAACATACGACCATGAAGTTTCCTAAAATGGCAAAATTTGACAATTTTTGAAAATTGCCAAATTTGGAAAAATCTGCTTGTCAACACCTTACGCCCTTTAAACCCCGAAACTCGGTGTAGAATCAATCCAATCATATCCTTCAATCATTCTCATCTTCACTCCAATCCTAATCTGAGCTTTCATCTAATCCCAATCTGAGCTTAACCGAAACCCCTAATCTGAGCTTTTCTCCATCTACCGTCAAGATCTTTGGATATCGAACAAAGTCTTAAGATCCCTCCCTCCATCTTCTTCCACTCTGTCCTATTCATCCATTCTAATAAATCCATTCACCCATTCCGTGTAACCATTCATCTATTTCAAACCTTCATCTATCATCTCAAAACTTCATCAAACCTCCTATCATCTCAAACATTCATCACACCTCCTATCATTTCAAACTCTCATTCCATACTCTTGATCAATCATTTACTCATTCTGAGTAATCTTCCACCTGTTCCCACCCTTCACCTTCTAGTTCCAAGAATCATTCATCTATCCATCTGGTCACCTTTTCCTCATCCAAATCCTTATCCCTCTATCCAATCCACCCAAACAATCCTTTTCCTCCCCCCATCCTCTCCCCTCATCCCATCTCATAATCCCTTGTTCTTTGTATCTAGCTATAGGCTTTTCGCCACACAACCCAATTCCATCTACCTCATCATCATCACTTCTACTTCTTTTGCACATCTTTTCCATCTCCTATCCTTTCTCATCATTCATCTCTCCATCATATCATCCTCCCAAATCATCTTTTGATGGTTTGAATAACTATCCCATCCTTTAGCTTTAGTGATCACCACCATCCTCCAATTCAATCCAACAGCTCTATCGTGTCCCATCGTGTCGGTCCAATCATTTCATCCCCTTATCTAGAGTTATCTCATAATCTTTCATCCATCACTTGTCTTTGGCCTTCTATCGAACTACGTTGCCCCTACGCTTTCACGTAGGCAAGGTCGATCATTTGATCCGCCCCCGGGGTTCCATCATCGATCTTCATTGTCCACTTTGTCCCTTTATCTCCTATCATCAATCTTTCTACTTTGTCCATCTGATCTTTTATCATCTATCATCAATCTTCTTATCTTGTTCCTATTTTTCTATCCTGTCTTTATCATCCATCGAAGTCTCCTATCTTGTGTCATGTCTCTCGTGTCACGTCGTCAAGCTACGCCCTTATCTAGCTGGATCTTAACAAATGAGATTCACTTGTATCATCATATCCAATCGGTTCTGAATATCCTGCGTCATATCAATCTTTTAATTTAGTATCCATCATCGGTCTCAACAAGATGCATCCTTCCTAACATACCTCATCAATCCCATCCATCCCCTTGATTGATCCTATGGCAAAGGACGTTTAAAATTCATTGTGATCTTTTGATGCTTTTGGATTTTATTTATCATTTGAGCTCCCTATAATCACTTGTCATAGTCGCCTTGATCCATCATATCATGGTGTGCTTTGACTAGTCAACATAGGGGTGTATCTTGATCTTTTTTGTCTTCTTGGTTGTCCCACGAGTACCCACCAAGATCCCTGAGGTCTTGTGTTACACTGGGGCATCCTTGTGTGCTTGTGGTTATCCCAATACCTGGCCTGACCAAGGTCACCATGACTTTGGGGTGTTGGGATAGCCTTCTTGCTTGTTATGTTTGTTTTATGCATTAGACACTAATCCGCCTTAGTTCTTCATACCTTGGAATCTTGTGTCTTATGCTATAGCAAAAATCAGTGCATTTGGATTTCATTTCCTCTTCATCCTCTCGTCTATCCAAATCCCCCCCATCCATTCATCCTTCATCACACTCCCCTCCTAATCTTCCATCACATTGCATCATCTTCTTCAACTCCCCTTGCATCATCTGATCCATTTCGAGAGTCCACCCGTGTTCTCTTGAACCTGCATGTCCTCTCGAGGGGGCATTCTTCATCCCTATCTTTCATCTTCACCCCCATCATCTTCCTTCCTAGTCAATCCTTTGATGACTGGGGCGTCTTTTCCAATCTAACCATCTTCTTCTAGGTTCTATGTTTTAATATTCTTTGAAATGATGCTACTTCATAACACCATCTCAAAGAGGGGCAAAATGTAGACGTCTAAATTTGGACACTTAATTTATCCAAATTCATCCCCTTTCACCTTATTTTCATTAATTAAGTAATACTACTATTATTTAATTAATAGCTTTAATTCTGCCAAATCCTTAAGGTATTTAATCAATAATACCTTATCTCTTTAATTCTCCTTCTATCAATTGAATTAAATAAATATTCCATTTATTTAATTCCCTTCATGTCACATCCTCCATCTTTTATTAGTTTATCCTAATCCATCTTTAATCTCATCATTAAGGTGTGCACATGCCTAATCCTTGATTAGGATGTGTCACATCCTCCAACTTTTGCAAGTTGGCCTCTAATCTCTCTTAGCCACCTAACCATCCTCTAATCCTTCACTAACTAGCCTAATCAACCTCTCAAGGAATTTTTAATTCCTTTTATCCTTCCAAGGAATATTAAATTCCTTTTTTCTTCCCCATGTCTTTTATGACATGTGTCCTTAGTCAACCCTATTAAAGGCCTTCCCCTTTTGGACAAGGCATCTCCCTTCCCCATGTGAATTTTTAATTCACTTTTAATCCCCCAATGCACCCTTTGGAATTTAAAATTCTTTCCCTTCTCCCCATGAGAATATTTGAGGAATTTTTAATTCCCCACTTGTCCTCTCACCCACATGGGACAAGGACATCCTTTATGAGGAGATCTTTTCCAATCCCAAGGTACTTTGTACCCCCCTCCATGTCATGTCCTTCTCCTTCCACCTCATGTCCACTTCACCTTTTAGGGCCACATCACATGCCACATGTCAAGATGTGAGGGCTTGTGAGTTCTCAACTCACCATAGCCCTACATCTTGATGTTTGGTGGCTCAATCTTGACCATCCATCTCCTCTAGGAATTCTCAAAATTCCTATAAATACCCCCTCTTTTCTCTTATTTTGGGGAGATTATTTTGCTAGCCAAACTCTTGCAATTTTGTTTCTCAACTTATACTTAGCCATTTTCTTGTTTTCATCCACTTGCTTTCATCCTCACAACATCACTTAGCTTGCATCTACTTGCCATCCAAGGAGCATACACATCAAAGATTGAAGGGCCAACCAAAGGATCGACTCAACGCAAGGTATAGAGTTCCATTTTGTTGCTTTCATCTTGTGTTGTTTCCAACTTAGGCTAATCTTGAGGTGTAGGTTGTTTTGGTGTTTATTTGCACTCTTTTACTTGTTGCTTGCTTTATAACGCTCACATTTGACCTATCACAGATTCATGCACCTATATGATTTATAACGGAGCAAACTAAGGTTAATTATCCAACCGAGGTTGACTATCGCGTAGACTTTCACCTTAGCTTACTAGTCCTAACTTAATAGGTTTAAGGCCCTTAACGCCTCTCCTCGGCAATGACACCAAAATGTTTGGATAAAATTGTGGATCAATATTGGGAATAAACTATCCTTGTAACTCTATCAAATTGGTTGAATAAATTCTTTGTGTTGGCTTCCTTAATTTGTTCATAGATGTCAACTCGGGGATCGTAAGCTCCTAAAAGGCGTTGTGGTTATATACTAAAGGGGTGAAATTAGCAAGTTAAGTGGGGATGAAATGCAAAATAATCAAATCTAAATGCTTTGAAAGAATAAAAAAAAAGAACATTCTTAGATTGTACTCCTAAAGCAGACCTTTGAAACCATCAAATGATTTAAAATAACAACTCAAATAGAATACTTTAATGTATATAAGCTTTGGTTATATCCAATTCAACACTGATTAAACATTACTAATTCTATTTGAGATTAAAGGAATCTTGAATTTTCAATAGTTTGCATTGATATAATTATGGCAACACGACCTGTTAATTTTGGCGACACGACTTGTGGAATCTATTGACAGGAACTATGCAACAAATATAAGTTCCAGAAAATACAATTGTTAACTCCAAATGCTTAAATAGAATGTAGTAAGCCAGTTTATATGTAAACCACACTCACAAATAAATAGCAATTACTAAATTATACTTAAATTAGACTCACAAGATAAATAACAATCACCAAACATAAATCATACTCACAAAATAACCTAAAAGTAAATTCAATCGGTGGTTGAAGAGTGGGCCCTACATCCCAGTTGGTTGATTGAAGAGAATGATCAACAAGCTCTTACATTTAACTCAAATAGTAATAATTTTTCAGTTTTATATGGCTTTGTTCAAAAAAAGTTGGAAATGTTCGATACACAAAGGAGACTTATATAGTCTTTTACATGAAAAATGAATCATCTAAATGATACATTCGATTTTTAAAGTTCAACAAGATCTAGATCGGTTAAAGAAAGAATGAAGTGGACTAAAACCATTCTTTTTACAATCCAAAAACTAATTTACTAACATTATACAAAAATAAATTAACTACCCACTCCTAAAGACTATAAACCGATTGACTATTATTATGCAAAAGATATCAAAAATGTTGATTTGGAGTTGGAAACAAAAAGGATGAAGACAATCTTTCCATTTCTTCTCCTTGTGGCCATAGGAACCCTATTTTCACACATAACCACTAACATCAGTACTAATTAACCGGTTACTTCCTAAGGTATATTTATCCTCTAATCCATATTAATCACTTTTAGTCTTATAAAATTATTATGGAAATTCAAGGAAAAGGACTAAAATATAGGCTAAAATCAATGGAAAAACAAGACAAACATTTAGCCCATCACAAGTGAGTTTGTTTAGCAAGCCTTGGCATGTAGGCTTTGACCCTATAGAGGAGCTTCCATCCTAATTCCCTGTATGGGTTTGTCTACTCAGGTTACTTATGGAATTTTGGGGATAGGAAATTCTTCATTCAGTGTTGTCATTCTTGGAAAACTAATTGGCCCATCTCATCATAATCTTGAAAGAAAATTCATTAATTATGCTTGTATATGTGTTGAGATAAACCTCAACAATCCTTTGCTAGATTCTTTGGAGATTCTACTGGGGAATATGAATTGGATTTAGCAAATATACAATGAGGCTCTTCCCTTCATATGTTGTCTTTGTCATAAGTATGGACACTTGTAGATAAGTTGTCTTAAACATTCTCATGTTGATCATGCCCCCTAGGTGGGAGCATCTAGAGGAAAGATGAGTGGAAATGGGAAAGGAAAGTATCCAAATGCTAATGACCAACCTAACTCAAATGGTTTTATTCTAGTGACGTCTCACAATAGGGGAAAGACAACTCAGTGGTAAAAAATAATTTCTCTATGGGACAGTCTAGTAACCGTTTTGATGTTTTGAAAAGTTTTGAGGATGTGTAGATTATGGATCAAGAAGAGTCATCGCCTAACCAACAATGGAGTGAGCCTATTCCTAGTAACATGGTTTTGACTAATCAAATTCCTCAGGCTAATAAATGTAAGGAATTTGATCATTCAAAATTATGCCAATGGTTTCCTTACATTGTTGGTAAGACTACTGAGGTTCAAGAAATTGGTGGCATTCAAGAGATTGGGGGAGTCCCTAGTCATTTGGACTTGGTTCAAGGGGAGTCAAAAGAATTTAATGAACAACTAGAGATTGACCTTGATTTACCAAATAAAGAGGAGATGAAGAAGAAAGGACCTATAGTGTTAGGAATTTGCAAAAAAAAGCTTTGAAAAAGGGTCCAAAAGTGGTTAAGAAGAAGGATCAGGACAAGGTCAAGTTGATTGGTGAATCTTTGTTGGAATTAGGTGTCATAAAAAATATTGACACTCATTTCTCTAACATTTTGAAATTATTGTTTTCTCGTGGAATGCTAGGGGTTTGAGTGGTTTCCCTTGTTAAAAAAATTCTCATGATTTGATTCAGGCACATAAGCTAGATGTATTTTTTATTCAAGAAATTAAGATGACAATGGAAGATATAGTAGGTATTTCTTCCAAAATTTGGTATGGTGGTTGTTATTTGTGTATTAGGTCCTTTGGAGATGTTGGGGGATTGGATTTCTTCTAAAATCCATGTAGTATTACTATGGAATGGAGCTTGGGAAGTAAAAGCTCGCTTTCTTTGGTGGGATCTTGCTTTGATTCAGGGGAGATAATTTTGCTCACTAGTGTCTACGCTCCATCAAAGAATGTAGGTAAGGCTCTTGTTTGGTCCCATATTCGATATGTAAGATCTCATTTGCCTACTTTTCCTTGGATTTTAGTAGGATATTTCAATGCAATAACCAGTTTAAATGAGAAAAAGGGAGGTATTGACCATCTTGGCCCTGCCTATGCTATGTTAAGAGATAATATAGATTTTATTGATTTGGTGGATGTGGCTCCTAGAAATGGTATCTTCACATGGGTTAATCGAATATGCGCATCAGATTTAATCTTCTCTTGTCCTACAAACCCCCTTTCAAAAATTAGCTTATGTGGCTTCGAGACTCAAATTTGTTTGATCTTGTAAAGAATTGGTGGTCTGAAGGTAATCTTGATTATGGAACTACAATGTTTTTATTTTTCAAAAGACTCCAATTTATGAAATATAAACTCAAGAGGTGGAACAAAAATTCTTTCAGAAACATTTTCCTGAAGAAATTAGAGTTTTAGAAGCAGATGGAAGATATTTTATTTTCATATTAAAGTGGACAACGTGACTATAGAATTTTTGAGGATGGAAAAATAGTGCTCTACTGAATGGGAGCTCAGGGAGGAAATTTTTTGGAAATAGAAATCGAGGATTGGTTGGTTGCAAGCTAGAGATAGGAACACCTCTTTTTTCATAATTCTATGAAGGATCAGCGAAGTGGGAATGTAATTTCTTCCCTAATCTCTAGTCAAGGATTCCCATCATCCTCATTCCAGGGGACATCCAAAGAGGCGACCTCTTTCCTTTTATCTTTGTTCACGCAGCAGAAGCCTTAGGATTTGGGGGAAAGAAGGATTGTTCTTGACTACATTCCCTCCTTGGTCTTAGAAGAAATGAACTCATGTCTTTTGGAGCCCATTGCCTTGGATGAGTTAGAATTTTTTTTTTCCAAATGAAGAAAGGGAAACTCCTAGACCTAATGGCTTCCCTATAGAGTTATTTCAATGTTTTTGGGAGATCCTGAAATATGATCTTTTGGCTCAGGTGGTTAGAGAATCACAACAAAATAAGTAGATGTTCAAAGCTATTAATTCTACTTCATAGTTGTTATTCCTAATAAAGTGGAAGCAAATTCTTTAGATGTTTTTATGACTATCTCCTTGTGTAATGTTTCTTACAAGATAATCCCAAAAATCATAGTAGAAAGATTCAAGAAATGTCTTGGGCCTCTTATCTCTCAAGAACAAGGAGGGTCTATAATGGGTAGGAAAATCTTGGATGGAATTTTTATTGCAGTTGAAACTATTCATTCTATGGTGATGTCTAAGGAGAAAGCTTTGTTCATTAAGCTTGACATGTCTAAGGTATATGACAAGGTAAGTTGGTCCTTTTTGTGTGACATCTTATCAACCTTTGGTTTTAGTTCTAGATGGATTGAATGGGTTATGAGTTTTGTTAGCTCATCCACCTTCTTCATTCTCATTAATGGTATAACTTTGACACCATTCTCAATGTCTAAAGGCTTAAGGCAGGGGAATCCTTTATCTCCTTATTTGTTTATATTGATGGTTGAAGGTCTTGAAAGGTTGCTACAACACCATAAGGATACTAAATCTATTCTAGGTTGGTCTTATAGTTAGAATAGGGTGATCCCACAAAACTAGTTTACAATTCCATTGAGGAAGGAAAATTGCAAAAAATGCCCCATGAAGAAAATTTGCTCTAACCCAAAAGGGGTTCACTCGAACCCCCCTTCGAGCAAACCCTCTTTAATGATGGGACCGACTTTTTGCATGTTTTCTAGAATGGAAACAAAGGGAAATTTTGAAAAAAGGGGGGTTCACTCGAACCCCCCTTTGCTCGAAAGGTCAAGGGGGTTTGCTTGAAGGGGGTTCAAGCGAATCCCCCTTCTTTCCCCTTCTCCCCTTCTTGCACCAATTTTTTGCAAAAAAATGTCTTTCAAAGCTCAAGTTGAGGATGAAAATGGAGGAAACTTCACAGACCCAACTGGATGATGGGAGTCCTCAAAATGAGCTATCCATAAAATATAATTTTAATATATTTGGGTTTTATTATGTATTTAATTTTTAGTTTAATTAAACATAGGTTTTTTACCAAAAATCAAGCTCTCTATTATGCATGTGGAAAAATAGTAGATTATCAAAAAAAAATCTAAAAAATATGTTCGGGTTAGGTATTGATGTCCTTGATCCAATAAAAAAAAATTGAATTTCGATACATACAAAAAAAGTTATGTTATTTATGGTCCACCTATGTTTGAATTATAATTGGTTTGACTTCAAAACTTGATTAAGAAAAAATATTCAATAACAATCTATGAAACCAAATGAACTTGTTAAATATCGTAGTTACAAAGCTATTAAATTCAAAAAAAAAAAGAATTTTATCCTTCATATAAAAAAAGTTATGTTGTTTATAGATAAAAACTAGTTTTTGAAGGAGATGGAAAAGGAAATGCAATCTAATTCAAAAAAAATTAAAAAATATATATTTAGAATCTATAGACAAAATTTCACAAATCACTAGTTTGCATCATCTTCAAATTTCTCATGGTTTAGCAGCTATAGGTGCTCGAAAGTGAAGATTTAGTTAAAAAAATCAGTTCAATGTCTAGTTTGGCCAAAATTTGTAAACCAGTATTCTAGGATCACCTGTGCTCCACAGGGATGCGTCCCCTATGTTTTTATGTCATTTCTTGTACCGAGTACGAAATGGGGACATGGGGATGGCCAAGAAACATCCCCTAGTCGTCCCCTTTTTCCCTCCAAGTACCTGATACTTCCAGGGGGCTTTTGGCAAAAGGCAGGGGACGTAGAGTACTTCTAGAAGTACTTGAAACTTCCTAGTCATCCCTTGGTTGTATTGGGTACAGCTAGAAGTACCCTACGGCCCAGCAGCAAAAAAGACACATTTTTATAAAAAAATTACAGTTTTTAAAAATGAAAAAAAGGCATGGGTGTTCCCACAAGGGACACCCCATGCCACTTAACCTAATTTATGTCTTATATATGCCCTAAAATGAGAAAAAGCAACTCATTTTTACATTTGGCTTGTGAAGTGAAGGAGAGCAAAAGAAGAGCAGCTGAGTGAAGGAGTGAACATCAGTTTGAAGAGGAGCTTAGGGCATCATTTCTAGCATATTAGAGGTATGTTTTTCATCTTTGTTTTGTATTTGCTATTTGTTTTTAATTTTTGCAATATTTTTGTAAGTTTTTCAACACATAGGAAGGTCATTGTGGCTTTTTTTTTAACTTGTAGCTCTTTGATATAGAAACTTCATAAAAATTTAGAAAACAACCATGAGTAGTAGTAGTGATAGTGAAAGTGAGGATATTGAAATTCAAGTGCAAGAAAGAACTCAAACTCAAAGAACAAGAAATAGACCTAGAGGTAGTGCAACTGCAAACATTGGGGGGTGTTCAAAGAGTGGGAGTGGATTAGGGTTAGCAAGTTCAAACCCATTTGAATGTCCATCTAAAATCCTCAAAAAATGGGCAAAAGGTCCATTTAACCCCAAAAAATATCTACTACAATTTGCAACAAGAGTTGATAAAGACAAGAAAAAAAATTGGGGGGTAGTAGAGTATGGGAGTGTCATTTGTGCCACAAATAATATAGGGATAGCTATACGAGAGTTTATTGCCATCTTTAGTGGATTGGTGGTTAAGGGGTGAAAGGGTGTAAGAAAATAATCCAACAAGAAAAAATTGAGGCAACTAGATTGCATATGGAGGGGGAGGCATTAAGTAAAGGGGTTTCAGTTGAGAGTTTGTAGCCTAGTACAGGAATGCCTACACCATCAGTGGATGTTGCTTCAACTTCTCAATCTCATGTGGGGAGGATTCTAAGAGAGGAAGAAAAGGAGTATGCATTTTGTTGATATGTTTAATGTTACAGTAAGATATGGGGTTGATTCCTCTATTGCCAAGTTTTTTTATGCTAATTCTATACCATTCCATGTCTCACGTTCACCATATTTTAAACAATTGTGCAAAGATATTATAGTTGTTGATCCCTCATATGTTCCACCTAGAGAAACTAAGCTACACACCACCCTTCTTGATAAAGAGTACTCCAAGGTGAGTATTTTGATGAAGGATATGAGACAAACATGGTTGATAGATGGTTGCTCCATAATCATGGATGGGTGGACTGATATCAAACATCAGCCACTCACCAATCATATTGTCACTAGTACAATAGGCTCTTATTTTCTTAGAGCTATAGATTATTCAGGCAAAAGGAAGGATGCAACCTTCCAATTTCATATTTTGAGAGATGCTATAGAGGAGGTTGGACCCTCTAATGTTGTACAAGTACTGATCACATTTTTTATTTTTATTTTCTTTCTTTCTTATTTTTGATTTGGAATGTGAGGCATCATCTATAAATTATTAAATTGATATCTATACTTATTACTAATCTCATATCAACTTGATGATATGTCATTGCCAGGTAGTGACTAATTCAGCCTATGTGTGTATATTAGCAGGATTGATGTAGAGTGCTTATAAGCACATTTTTTGGACCCCTTGTTGCGTGCATGCATTGAACAATACCTTGAAGGACATTGGAAAGATAGATTGGGTGAAGGCAGTGGTTGCATAGGCTAGATAGGTGCAAATATTCATTTGCAACCATCAAACTTCACTTGCTTTCTTTAGAACATTTTTTAGGAAGGAATTCCTCAAGCCCATGGAGACTAGATATGCCAGCTACTTCATTTTATTGGAGAGGATGATTGAGGTCCAAGAGGCTCTAAAATTAATGGTGGTCAATGTAGAGTGGGGTAGATGGCATGAGTCAAGCACAGTGAAGGGAAAAAGGGTGAAAGAAAAAATCCTTAATGATGACTAGTGGTCCACAATGAGGTAAGAAAATTAGCATTGCTGATTTTTTTATTTATTTGAATTATTTCTTAATTTTATTATTGTTGATTTTCATTTGAAATTTTATTATTTAATATTTATAGGCTAGCTCATTTTAATTTTTGTAACTTGTTTACAATTGTAGATATGTATGCTCCTTCATCCAGCCTATTGTGCAAGTGATTAGATATGTTCATACTGACTCTCCTAGCCTTGGAGAGATTTATGATACCTTTGATAGTATGCTTGGATAGGTCAAGCAAGCAATTTATAGTAGGGACCCTACTTTGGCATTTTATGAGGAGCATCTTAGGCCCATTGTGATGCGACGATGGGACATTATGAACACCCCACTTCATATGGCAGCCTATGCTCTCAATCCTAAATGGTATGCATCGAAACCTGGGAGAGTGGCTCCATCTCATGATGAGGAGGTGAAAGAAGGCTTAATGAAGGCCCTTAAAAAATGTATACTTCAGAGGAATCTAGTGTACTTCACACACAGTGGCTTGAATTTTCCAATCTTCATGGTCCAACATTCAACAAACGAGAGGCAAGGATGGATAGAGCTACATTGGCTCAAACCGAACCTATTAGATGGTGGATGTGGCATGGGAAGGATACACCTGAGTTGAGATTACTTGCCATTCGCCTTCTTTCACAGGTTGCTAGTTCCTCTGTTGCAGAGAGGAATTGGTCCACATATAGCTTCATCCAATCAGTCAAGAGGAACTTCCTTACCTCTAGACGATCGAAGAAGTTGGAGGTAGTACATAGTGCTTTGTGGCTATAGGATTACCAGACTAGTCAATATCATCAGACTCCAGCCTTACGTTGCAATGTTAATCTCGAAGATACTATGCAGATTGAGGAGGAGGATGCACATGAGGGATTGGTTGGGGTTCCATTGGTTGAGGCAAATTCTTCTATTAACATGGACACTAACATTGACTTAGACTCGAGCTCTGATGACAAGGGCGATGTTGATTTAGACCTGCCTTATGTTGATTAGGGACCTTGGACAATGATATATTTTCTTAGTTTTATGTTTATCATGTCATTTCATAGTTGAGACTTGGAGCCTTTGGGCATTTTGGTTATAATTATCAGACTTTAATATGATATGCATGCACATTGATAATGAAAAGCATTTGAACTTTGTTAATTTGTTTGTCGATTCTCATGTGAAATCTCAATCCAAGTCTAATGATATGTATTAAGCTTATACAATGTCTAGAATGAATGCTTTATCAATGTTATGCTATGAACATTTGAAATTTCTCTATATTTTTAAAAAAATCCCTATTTTTTATTAGTCGTCCCCTGTCATCCCCTAAAAAATGACCCAAAAGTACCCCCGTACCGAAAACTCGTCTCACCATACTGGGTACTCCCCGTCCTCAAAACCCCGTGGAGCATAGGGGATCACCCAATATTATTTGGCATACTCATTTACAATTTGTTGATGACACTGCTTTGTTGGGTGTGGAAAATTTTTTGGAAGCAATGAATATCAAAAGGGCTCTAGATATATACTTGGAAGCCTTAGGACAAATGATTAATGAATAAAAATCAAGTATTTTCTTCTTCAATACATCAGAGGCTATTCAACGAAGGATTATTGATATTCTTCATTTTCAAATTGGGAGTTTGCTACTGAAGTATTTAGGAATCTCTATTCAATTGGAAATCTTGGAAAAGAGCATTAAAGGAAGATTATTGACCAATTTTGTGCAAAAGTGGCCCATTAGACTTTGTGCTAGTTATCTTTTGGGGGTAGGGTAATCTTGTTGAAATCTATTTTACAAGCCTTTCCTATCTATCAATTTTTACTTTTGGAAACTCCTAAAATCTTCCTTAAGGAATTTGATTCTCTTTCTAGAAATTTTCTATGGGATGACAACATTGAGTCTCAAAAATGGAGCCTTGTGAGTTGGGAGAATGTGTGTAATTCAAAGAAGGTGGGAGGACTTGGACATCATCTTTCAGAAGTCAATTATCAAGCTTTAGCTACCAAACTATTTTGGAGATGGTGTAAGAATCTAGAGCAACCATGGGTTGGGATCCTTAATTTTAAATATTTGGGTAGAGTGGCGGATGAAAATGTCCCAAGAGTGGAGTTGAAGGGAAGGGGGTCAATGATCTAGAATACCCTAGAGAGGGGCATCGAGATTATTAAAAGGGGGGATTTTTTGGATAATTAATTAAAGGGAATAAAGCCTTTTTTTGGATGATTCATTGGATAATCATCCCCTATTATCTCTTCTTTTCCTCACCTCTATTCCATTTGAGAGGCTTTCCTTGTTGCAGGTTGGCATCATGTGGTTGATTATAGGATGGGGACCTATTCCAATACAGTTTCCCTTAATGGATGGAAGGATCCTAATTGATGGCCTAAAGGGGGATCCCAAGATGATAGGAAGGTTCTCACTTCTATTTTGGCTAATAGGATGTGTTATCCTTTAGAGGATTCTAGAATTCTTGCTTTGGGGCTTGGCCTAAAAGGTGATTACTCTATCAAGTTGGGATATTAGGCTTTGGAGATGTAGAATGGTAGATAGGTTGAATTCCCAAATTGGGAGAAAATTTGATCCAAATTTGGATGGCCCAAATACAACTTTCTTTGGTTGGTTAGTCAAAACAAGTGCCTTACCTGGAACAAGATTTGCAAGAGAGGGTTTCAAGGACCTTCCATGTGTTCTTTGTGCGGTGTAAATGAGAAAGATGTGAGCTACCTTTTCTTTAGATTCTCATTCCCTTACGATATGTGGAGCCTATGGTGGCAGGTTTGGAATAGACCTAATCCTCATTCTACCTATTTGCTTGAATTTTGTAATAGTTTGGGGAACTGATTTTCTTTTGGCATCTTGGGATATTGGTCCATCTTTTATCATTTGTAAATTGTGGTTGGAAAGGAATCGACATATTTTTAAGAGGATTGTAGGTGGTTGCATAGGTCTAGCAAAAAATTAAAGGTATGATCAAAAAACTATTGAGCCAAAGTTCTTCGAGGTGGGTCCCCTTTCCTCTATGGATGCTTGGGTGGTTGATATTTTGGAGATTGATATTAATCCTAATTCTCTTCTTAGGCCTTTGCTTTGACCCCAATCTCTTAGAAAGATGGATCAATCAGGTAAGTGATGCCCTCCCCTGGAGATGTCATTACAATTAATACTGATGGGTCCTTTAGAGGGAATCCAGGTACTACTGGCATTGGTGGTGTTGGTCGTGACAAGACTGGTTCTATTAATTTCTTATTCTCTTCCTCCTTGGGGTTTCATTCTAACAATTTGATGGAATCCTAGTCTATTCTTTATAGTCTGGGGAAGGCTTATGCTAGTGGGTGGTGTAAAATTGTCTGTGAGGTTGATTCTTTGATTCTTGTTAGTCTCCTAAATAAAATAAATGTTAGTGATTATGCATGGAAGTTAGAAGGGGTGATCAAAAAATCTTCAATTAGCTTCTAAGTTTGAAGCAATCTCCTTTATTTATATTTTGAGAGAATGGAATAAGGTTGCAGATTGTTTGGCCAAATGGACTTCTGAGGAAGAGAATGGTTGGATTGTGGAGAATTGGAGGGATTTGAATCGGGACCATTCATAGCTACTGCTATGACTTATTGATGATGACAAGTTGGTTTGATATTGAGGGCTCTTATAAGGCCATGTTGCATTCCATTTGATGTTATTGGCACGTGTTTATCTTGGAGAAACGGTTTTATAGAAACCCCTTGTGGGCTCTCCTTTTTATTTGTATTCAGATGGAAATGACCATCTAGAAGTCTCTTTGGCTCTTTGATTCATGTACCCAATCTTTCTTGAATAGATTCTTTTTTTTTACCCTTTTAAAAAAAATGTTTTAGAACTATTTTGTTTACTATATACATATATGAATTTTACTTTAGTAAATAACATAATAAATAATTATACACTTTAATAAATAAGATATAATGTTTCTAATTTATTTTGTTACAACTTAGAAAAATAAACAATTTTTAAAATAAAATAAATAAATATTATTTATTTAAATACATTATTATTAAATTAAATAATTTAGAATTTCACAATTAAAATGTTAATTGAAACTTTAGATATCTTGAAAGTACAAGCAAATAGATTTTATGTACTTATATATAAAATAGTTTATATGTATATATATATAGATCTTTTAAAAATATAAATATTAAAAATTAATGTTTATTTAAACTATTGCAAATATACAAATAGATAAGTAAATAGTTGGAAAAAACATAAAATTATTTCATTTAAAGATTTATTAAGCCGAGAGGCTTCCTACAATGGCATCAACGAGTATGTGTACATTTGTATTCTCCCCATTTAAATTGACATCTACTAACCCATCACAAAGTAAAGTATTTATCAATAGATTTATGCTTTTAAAGTGGATTTTAAAGCAGTTTACATACTATGGAAATTTCCTTGTTTTAGATTTGGTTTCTTAGTGTTTCGATGCCTATGGCATCCCACTTTAGCTTTGTTTTTTCTTCTTTCCCTTATTGATCTTTGCTTTTATAGCTTTCTCTATTTTAAATGTAGTAGTTGCAGACACCTTTGTAACCATGCATGAAAAATAATGAATCAAATCGCCATGATGGAATGGGGATTTAGTTCTATTTGAACATCACCTCTCTGCATTGGAGGATAGCAAGAATATGGTGTCCAAATTATGTGGATAAGAAGCAATGAGATTGCAAAATGAAAATGTAGAATTCTCAGTTTCCAAATAGTGAGAGGGTGTGACCAGGCAAGCTACTAATGGTGGTGTCTAATGATGTCATCCACTTCTTCAAAACTCATCATTATCTGCATCTAGAACCAGTTCTCGCAGCTTGAGTAAGGCCATAGATAGATCACAAATGGTGATAGAATGAGAACTCTCAAGGTCGACCTATTGGAAATTATCTTGATATCGCCCTTGAGTGATGGTAGAATACAACAAACAAAGGAATGATTCTAGTCTCCAATGGGCCATTTCTGATGACATAAATGGGCCTAAGCCGAGATAAGGGCATGGTGAATAGATGAATTCAGTCTATAGAAGCTTGCAAGAAGCATTGAAGGAAGGTGTGTCTTCTACTTTTTCTTTTATAGGAAATCTTAATTTTCATCATCATATCGATGCATTAGATTGACCAATGTCATACAACCTATGTTCTAGAAATCTCTTCTATATTATGCGATGTGAATGGGTCCAATTTTGTGGACATGCAGGCACCGCCATTGGGTGTAATTCCTAAGAAAAACTCTATGGATATTTCTTTTGAAATGGATGGTAGTTTAGGTGATCCCTACAATACATATGTGAATAGAAATCTTGAGTATTTAGATGATTTCACCATGGAGTCATATCTAAGGATGTGTCTGAGTCCCAAGCAAGAAGAGGTCAAGAAGACATCAGGTGATTTGAATGCAAGTATCGAGGTCTCCCTACAGCCATAGAGTTTTGATGATCTAACTGATGAAGGTTCTATTTATCAAAGCATTTTTTATGCTTGCCTCAGTGAGCTGTTGTAAATTTGAAATGAATAAGTAGACTGTTGGTTTGAGATTTGATATTTGAAGATTTCCATACTATTCTTTGAGTTTGGTAGATCTTAATTTCATCATCATATCCATGCATTAGATTGACCAATGTCAAATGGCCTGTGTTCCAGAAATCTCTTTTGTATTATGCGATGTGAACGGGTCCAGTTTTGTGGACATGTAGGCACCGCCATTGGTTGTAATTCTTGAGCAAAACCCTGTGGATATTTCTTTTGAAATGGATGGTGGTTTTGGTGATCCCTACAATACATATGTGAATAGAAATCTTGAGTATTCAGATTATTTCACCATGGAGTCATATCTAAGGATGTGTTTGAGTCCCAAGCAAGAAGAGATTGAGAAGACAACGGGTGATTTGAATGCAAGTATCGAGTTCTCCCTGCAACCATGATGTTTTGACAATCTAACTGATGGAGGTTCTATTTATCAAAGCATTTTTTATGCTTTCCTCGATGAGATGTAAATTTGAAATGAATAAGTAGATCTGAACTTTTAAAAGTTATTAATATGTGTGACTCAAGGAAGAATCTATTTAAAAAAAATGTTTTATCATGTTGTAATCTTTATGAGCTAATAACGAGATTGTTGTTGTTTATGTGTAGTAATGGGCTTTCAGAAACAATAAAAATCTAGGCCTTGCATAGTATTTATAATTGGGATGAAATTCTAAAATTCTCTTGAATCTTATTAAATCATTTGCATTCTCTCTGTAAAAAACCCTTTTGTGTCTATATATAAAATGATTACGCTCCCTAAAAAAAAGGAAACAATTAGATGGCAAAATCTCTATTTAATAAGGTGCGGGAAAATATTGTTTATGGGATGGGAACCTTCTTCATTGGTGAATGGTATTTTGATGATAATTGATAAGGGTTCAAAATGCATACACATGCATGGCACAAGTAAGAGGAAAAACTTCATTCTTGCATGATGAATGGTTTCTTTTTGTGCAATTTTCTATATATGAAGATATTTGTTTTTTCTGAGTTATATTTTTTTTCTTAATTCTATTGCATGGTAGCTTTCTCTTTTTAATTTTTATTGGCTTCTCCACGTAATCAAATCAAGCAAGTTGCTAAGAGGATTTTTTATTCTATTGTCAATATTTACATATCTTGTGTTTTAAGGAAAAAATTATGTTATTGCAAGTGAATTTATAATTAAAAAAAATTAATTACTTCACATTATAAAATTTAATTAAAGATAGCCTTAATGATGAAAATAGGTGCCTCGAGAAAGATAACTCTCGACATATTTTTTATATATTAATATTTAATATATGTATACTAGTTTTATTTTACTTTAGAACTATTTTATTTACTATATACATATAAAGTTTAATTATATTTAAGAATTATTTTATATTACATTATTAATTTTATTTTGATTAAAGGATTATTTTACCTTTGTATGTAAACTTTAATTTTACTTGTAGAAAAGTAATCATTCATTCATTCAATAATTATATTTGCACCTCCAATATTTTTTTAAACATACTAAATAAATATTAATATATATTAATGTCAAGGTATAAGAAAACAAGTGGGGATGAAGGGTTTTGAATTTGCAAGGCACAAGATTTTTCTATTGGCTAAAAAAGGGTATGGAAAGGAAGAAAATAAGGAGGATGGAGGTGTTGTAGGTGAATGAAAATATAACCTTAACAAGGAAGAGTAAAAAATCTAGGTATTTGGTTGGAGACTCGACAATTAGCTAAAGTTCATTTGGTTTCTAAGCCTATTGACAACAATGTCATTAGTGTTTCACCTATTTTTATTTTTAAGTTGGTTCACATATTTTCAATTTGTTTTTGGCTCAATATAGAGGATACAAAATGGCTTTCTTCCTTCAATTTCAATGTTTTCTACTACTGAGTGAGTGGTAGCATCAGTGGGTTTGGAAAAGATGGAAGGGGATCTAGTGCTTTCTCCATATGCAAATTCTAAGAGGATTGTGCCATGTTGGGTACCTTAAGGGAACCCTCCTACCCCTTGTTTGGTGGGGGAGAAGTAGATTTTCCCCTAATTTCTATCCAATTTCATGATTATTTGGGTTTCATGTTGTTGGTGGATGAGGGATCTTAAATGGCTTTAAATTTCCATGCCTTCAAATGTTAATGGTACTTTTGAGCTCAAAGGGTTGAGGCTTTTTGGACTTGGGTGTGAGAAAGAAACCCTAGGTAGATGTGGCTAGCTATGATTTCATCTTTGACCATGTTATATTAGGCCTCTAGAACTTATTGGGATTAACAATAGGTTGCATATCATAGTCCCTGACTCTATTGTGGAGAGTGTTGTGCCTTACACACATGCCCTAATATAATTGTTATAAAAATGTGGGACCTATTTTTTTCTTTTTCTCTCTGCATATTTTGTGTCTTCATTTTCCTTGGTAAAAAAAATTAGTATTATTGTATTTCTTCTATGGTCATCTTTATAAGGCCTTAAACGAGTGAAATTTAAAATTTGGAAAAGTTAATGACTATGAAAGTCTTAAGAGTGTTTTGGAAGATTAAATTTGAGTTTCTTAATTTTTATGAGATTATAGAGCTATAAGGGGCTTGTGGACTTTCAAACATTAATCCAAAGCCTTGGAATTCCTTAGGTTCCCTCATCCTTGTTCACTTTCTTTTGAAGCCTATTTATGTTTAGGTAGTTTGGTCTACTCATGATGTGTGAGTTATAGGCTTCTATATTCCATTTTCTATTCTATTAATTTTGTCCAAAGTTTGGATATCCTCATCAATTTACAAAGTGTGTTATTCAATAAATAATAATTTGTGGGGTTTTTGTGGACTTCTTCCATCCCTCTTTGCATATTAATTTCTTGAGCTCGAGCAACCTCTACAATTCCTAGAATCATCATCTTGTTATTGAAAGGTCTCATGTTTTAATTAAGTACTTATTTTTTGAAATTTGGGTTGTACTGTAGTCCACAAAGTCTTTTATTTGTGTCTTTAATGTCTACAAAGTTCATAAATTGTTACAACATGCTCATGGTCAATTTTTTCCATATTTAATGATTAAAACCTAGTAAGTGGTTTTTCCAAAACTTGTTGAAATTGTAGACAATAAAAATCTTCCTATGCCTGCAGTAAAAATTTTCCACTAATTTTCCTAAATTTGTATTTCTTCTTATCCTTATAATTAAATAATTTTAATTATTTAATTATTCTAACTTTTCTTTAAGAATTAATCCTCCTTTCATGTTAATTAAACAATTTTATTTGTCTAATTAATTGACCCCTTTTGATTAAATAATTATTTAATTATTTAATCTCTAATCTTTTTTATAATTAAATAAATATTTTTATTTATTTAATTATCTAATTTCTAAACTCTTCTATAGTTAAATAATTTTATTTATTTATTTAATTATTCATGTGGGTGAAACTAAATAAATTATATTTATTTTAATTCCACTTACCCTATTAACTCTTCCATCTTTCACTTTTATCTCCACTTAATTCCTCTTTTCCTTCCAGTCAAATCTTTCTTTCATCATCAGTTCACTCTTCTCCATTTTAGAAACCTCTTCAATCTTCATTAGTTAACTAAGCATGAAAATAAAAACTTCACGTGGGCCATTATCCATCATTTTAACACAAATAATTCATTATATTATCCCTTCATGAATCAAAATGATAACTTTCCCATGCACATTCTCTCCTCCAATCTCATTCGTCAATTTTTTATCAAATCCTAACCATCGATCGAGGTTGCATCCTCTATAAATGCAACTCTCACACTCTTTCAAAGCCAACCACAAACTTCAAAATCTTTCAACCATTATCATACCTCGAGCTTATCACAATTATGCACATGATTTTGAAAGCAACAATAACTACTTGAAATTTAGCAAGGTTTAGAAGAACAATGGAGGTAATTTGACAAGGAGTGCTTGAAGGTATAATATTTTCTTAATTTTGTGTATTTCTTGCATTCATCTAATGTACTTCATTGGTAGGTTAGAATCATTTTCTTAAATCCAATGGTTTTTGTGGTTGTTGTTTAGGATTTAGGCTTTTGTTTTTTAATTTATAGTCTTACATTTGGTGAACACCACGTGAAATTACTAATGAATTTTGAGAGAAAATTAGATTTTTTGAAGGTTGAAAGATGTCATAACATATCTAATAGATTTTGTGATGTATATGTTTTGCAATGTATTTGCTAAACCCTACAACGTATTTTTTTGAGTTTAAATTTTTAATGTTTACCTAATAGTTATTGTTCTTGGTCATTATAGGTTGTTAAATCTTGATTACTTAAAACCCTAACCTTGGATTTGTCCTTTGTGTGTTGCTTTTTTTGTTATGTTTTTGGTTGTTTTTGGTTTGCAAGATTATATGATGTGATTGAAGGATTTTGCACTACAATTGATTATGTGATGTGATTGAAGCATTTTGCACTACAATTGATTATGTGATGTGATTGAAGGATTTTGCACTGCAATTGATTATGTGACATAATTGAGGGATTTTCCACCACATTTGATTCCATGAAGCAATTGAAAGATCATGTTGTAGACATCTAAATTTGATCACTCTCATACGATCAAATTTATCTCTTTATTTGTCCATTCCGTCAATATTAATTTATTCAATTAATATTACATTTTCTGGCTAAAGTCCTTAAAGTATTTAATTTAACAATTAAATGCTTTACCTTTCACCTTTTTCCTCTCTAAATTAAATAAATACATCAATTTATTTAATTCAGTCATTTTAGCCTTTTTGAATTAAAATCAATTTAAAATTCTTCATTTTTCTCTCTCCTTGTCACATCCTCCATAATCCCTCTCTAATCTGGATTAATTTAATTAATTCATGATTAGGATGTGCATCCTCTTAATCAAGGATTAATGTCACATCCTCCTACGTCTTCCACTTGCTTCTAATCTTCCATTAATTATCCTAATTATGTGTTTGCACAACCTTAATCAAGGTCATTAGCCACATTTAGCATCCTTTTTTAGTCAACCTTTCCATTTACCTTTCTTGGCATTGACCCTCTTTCCCATGTGAATTTTTCATTCACATTTATTCATCCTAAGTCCTCTTCCCCATGTGAATTTTTAATTCACATTTTATCCTTCCAAGACTTCTAGAACATTGGACTTGCCACCTCATCCACATGTGACCAACTCCCACCTTTTTGGAGACCCTCTCTTATCCATTAAATTATCCCAAATATGTGAATTTTTAATTCACATTTATTTCTCCAACCACTTTCTCATTTCCCATGGAGATTTTTTAGGAATTCAAAAATTCCTCAAATGTCACTTTCATTCTCACTTGGGGACAAGAAGTTCCTTTCTGAGGAAATCTTCTCACTCCCCAAGGTACTTGTCCTTCCTCTACATCATGTACCCTCCTTCCACCTCACTTACACATCATCACACCCTTAGCCATTTCACATTCCACATGTCAAGATGTGAGGGCTTGTGAGTCCTCAACTCACCATAGCCCTTCATCTTGGCCTTGTTGGATAAATCTCAACCATTGAATTCTCTAGAGAATTCAAATTCCTCTATAAATACCCCCCCTCTAAGGCATTTTCAACACTTAGTCATTTTGCACCTACATGTTGTCATTTTGAACGCTCAACTCACAAGAATTTCCTCTTACTTAGCCAAGCCATTTTAGCCATTTGCATTTGCATCCCATCATATAGTCAATCTTGCATTTAGTCATATCAATAGCCATCCAAGGAGCACACAAGTACTCAAAATCAAGGGCCAACCAAGGAATTTCAGCTGCAAAGAGAAGGTATAATCATTTGCAATCTTCTTTCATCTTATCTCTTTGTGTTAAAATTCCTTAGGCTAATCTTTGAGGTGTTCTTTGTGTTTTTACAGTACATTTTAATTGTTTTGCATCATTAGAATAGGTAAACTTCAAGGATACACACATGCATCACATCTAACTAGTAAATTAGAAAGGTAAAAAAATGTTTCAATTTTTGCATGCACTTTAATTTAGTTAAATGGGGTTTTTTTGTTACTAATCTATTTGTGCAGCTATCTTAGTGAACGTTGGGAGAAAGAATCAATCATAAAACTACTAATTCATTTATTGTAGGATGTTGGGAAAAGGCTTAATCATAAACCTTGTGTATCTTTCATTTTATTAGATAGCTCAAATTTTAATTTTCTAAGGTTAAAGAACCTTTATTTACTGTGTTTGGTGCACTTGCACATTTGTGTCATCCCAAGTTGTTGTGTGTGTATCCTCTCCCCTCACACACTCATGTGATCTTGGGTGTCTTGAGAAACACACAATAGCCTCCTTTTATTTTTAGTAGGAGGCGATGAGTCCAAATAATGACTCATTTTTGTTAGGATTTATCATATGTTTGTTATTGTTACTATGGGCTTTTAGCACCTGGTTGCTAATACTTTCTATGTTATTTTCCTAAACTTATGAACTTTGGACATGAACTTATCCTGGTAACCTTTGATGGTATTAACCTACTATGTGATATATCTATATTAATTTTACATGTGATTGAATGAATGTTATTCTAAGGTGATTATGGATATACAATTGTCTTGTGCATGATAATGTCATAATACAAGTTCAGATTAAGATGTAGATATAAATAGAGCTTGCAAGGTGGAAGAAGTTCATGACAACTGCTCGGTTACTAAAGGAGTCAAAAAGAGATGGACATTAAAGAGGTCAATGGTTGGAAACTTCCAGCTCATGTGGAAGTTATAACTTAACTTTAAATGACCATGTCTATTAGTTGAGTAGATTTAGGAGGTGTTGCTATGTTGGATCCTTGTTGAGGCAAGACTGGTTTGATTAAATCTTGTGCATGCATAACCTCCTTCCTCTTTTTCATGCTTTCAATAAATGTCATCCTCCTATTCTGTTGGAGTTAGTTGCCCAGATAGTTAGAGTTAGTTAGAAGCTTTCCTTCTATAAATAATGATCAGATATTCCTCTTGAGGAGGTTAGTGTTCTAATATTGTACTTTCATTTTCAGTTTCAAGGAATATAGTCATGTTGTCATGATATAACAATGTTTTCAATTAATAAAATGATACTTTAATTTGTTGCATTTGAGTTAGTCTTGGGGAGACTCATTCAAGGGGGGCCACTTGGTGAGAATTCCATCCATTCAATTCAGTAGTTACTTTTTTGTTCAGCAATTAGTTACAGTCTTAGTAGCTATTTGTTCCTGTAGCCATTGGAACTTCGTTTTGTGTCTATTCCTATAGCCAAGGCAGATAGAGTAACTTCTTGTCTATTTGTTGAGACTTCTATTTTTGTCATTCATTTCAGTTCAATTTAGTTGTTTATTTATGCTCATTACTTATGCTAATTCTTTTCAAGCATTTCACTTTCAATATTATTTCCTCTCTAGTTATAGGATAAGGATGACTACAATTGAGTCCTAGTGCATAGATAGTGTTGACCCATTTCAAGTTCGCGTCCCTAGGTTGATAATGAAATGAACCTTCTAATAGGATATCATCAGGTCCTAACACTTTAGTTAATAATCGCATTCCTATATCAACCGGATAGTGTCCAAAGGTTGTATGCAATAGAAGACATCTCAACTATCTCTCTCTCAGGTTTCCTAAATACTAAACAGATGAATAAAACTCTAAACTACAGGGCCTCTAACTTTGAAAAGACTAAATCATCTATCTAGAAAGTTGGAATAATCTAAACTAGAAAGCAGAAAACTATGAATCTAAAAAGCATCACCACTAAGCTAGAAAGCATGGAAATGATTAATCTAAAGAATGTGTAAATTGCTAAAGTAAAACTCGTAAAGAAACTAGGAAACATTGATCTAGTGCAAAAGATAACAATCTAGTAGCTAACATAAAACGATTTAATAGAAACAACTAAAGGAAGGTGCTCTGGAACTTCAAATACTAAACTTAGAGACTACAAACTTAGCTACAACTCGCAAGATTGACACTAACAGTATGACACACACATGAAAATGAATTCCAATTTTAATTTTTATCTATTAAAGAAAAGTATAGAATGAAAAGTAAAATACTTATCTTATCTATCTATCTATAACCCTCGAGTGGCCAGCTCTCAGATGTTTCTATAGCCATCTCAGATCACATGCACTGGTAATCTCCAAGTTACTTCATTCAAAGGACTCCATTCACATTACTTAGTATTTCAAAGTGTGGTGGGAAAAATCATTTTTATTCATATGGTAGTTTTTCTCAAAAGACATATTGGCATCATAATGGTATTCTATTGTATCATCATTTGCAACAGTTACATGTTTTTATATGAAAGTGGCTAACAAAATCCTACTTTCCAGTCGATAAAGTCTTTAACAAATTGTCAATAACTAATGGACTTTAAAGCCCGTGGCATGAAATATTAAAGAGTCTCAACACGAACCATAAAGTTTTTGAAACTAAAAATAACAAAACTACGAAGACTCAGCCCATAACAATGCTCTTGGAATTTCGGCACTCACTCGCTTGTTTTCAAAAGTGTTAAGATCTGTGTTTATTTCCCTTTTGACTAGAATGGAAATCAGAAGTGGAAATTGACATGTGAAATGCTCAAGGACTAAACCATTAAATTAGCATAAGTTAGCTTAATTCGACTAATTTCAAGAAGTAAAGTTTGCATGCTTATTCATAAAAAGAGCAATTATTTATCCTAAAGGTAATTAATTGGCAGGGTAAATTGGGCTGAAAGGTATAGGTTTGCATATTGAGTCCATTATAATGATGAGATCTTTTTTACCTCATCATTTCCTCCCCTTCCTAAGCCTGAGCGGGTCCTCCTGCTCTTTGGTGTGTTCCCTGTCCTTGATTCCTCTTATTCATTTCCTCATACTTGGCACTGAGATCATACAAATCATCTACCTCTATATCTAGTTGCTCTAGGTTCCTCAAGAACCCTTGATGAAAAGTGACTCTTTGTAGCCACCTTGCAAAACTGTCATCACTTTGGTCCAGATTGGTATATTCTGAAGGAGGTGGTGAAAGAAGGAGAGGAGGTATGTACCTCATACCAATCCAATTAATCTTCAATTCTTCAAGGATTTTGGCCAAAGTTGTTGCTCTTCTATAGGACCATCTAATATTAAGGGGTGAAATTATTTCCCTTTCCTTGAGATGCATAGGAAGAGGGGTATACCTCTCTTCACATGGATGCCAAGTTGGTCCTATCAAATTTGGCCCTTGTTCCTGAAAGTGATCATAGCACAATCAAAGGTTGTTATTGTATTTGCCATGTACTTCCTTTTTAAGTCAGACACCTAGAAATTGTGACTTGAAAAAGAAGGGCTTCCTATGAGGATATCTCATGTGCAATCCCACAATCCTTTCTGCATGTGCATATTCTCTTGATCTATCTTTGCGAGTGAAGTTGATTTCTCATTGTAGACAAGAATGATCTCAATTCTACTTCTCACACAAAGAAATCTATATATTTTTCTAGGTGCAAATTATGAACAAAAAACTCATAACAAATCTTGTTGTTCAGGGAGTGACTCAACAAATATTTTTACAAATTCCTTGTCATCAGGATCATGTGGTTGGTTTTGGTGAATTCTTTTTAATTTCCATCTTGAAAGTTGTTCATTAAGAAACATGGAGTATAGCCCAAATGGTCTTCTACAGGCTAATAATAGTTCACCAATTTCACAAGCATCTTGTTTACCCCTATATGCCTGATGAAAAGATTATTTTAACATTGCCAATTCCCTCTTCAGCCTATTATTCTCAAATTCCAAATCCTTTAAAAGATATCAATGCTCTATCCATTTCATTAATATTGGAGGAATACGTACCTGGAACCATTCTATAACAATAGGTTTAGTTTGTGTCTCCTTTGATTCCATAATTTGTTAGTGTCACTCCCTTGCAGATCTTGCTCTAATTCCACAATCTTACTCATAGAAGCATTTAATTCAATTTCCTATCTATTCTTCTCTTCTTCAAAGGCACTAAATAGTTGCAAAAAATTGTTTTTCAAGTATTGAATATGCTTATCTTTGTCAAACAGAGCAACCTTGTGTTGCTCATATTATTGATTCCATTGTTGAATCTGGTACTGTACTTGTTCAATGAGCTTGTCTTTTTCCTCCATATGTGCTGTCAGTTTTGCAATTTCCTGGTCTCTTTTATTTACAATGGCAATTTGTACCTCAATCTCTTCTTTTTGCTGGTTAATTTTTGCTTCATCATCCTGTAGCCCGGTTCTTAATTCCATGATTTCTAATTTTAACTTTTCTAATTCCTCACTTTTCTGACTAGATTTTGTATCCCCTATGTCCATGAGGAAAGATGAATGAGGAATTTCTATATCAGCATGAGGCACATTTTCTTCCTCAGTATCCTCAAGAAGGGATGAGTGTGGCACTTCTTCCACTTCTTCATCAACATGATGCATATTTTCTTCAACTTCAAGAATGCTTCCCACTCTGTCAAGAAAAGGAGAAAATCCCCCCATAGGTTCATCTTCATTCTACTTTGAATATGGCGATTGTGTTTTCTCCCCTTCTTGTTCTTTGGATGATGGGTTTCTCTTGTTCTCCTCCCTAGGAAATTGATCACCTTGCTTTCTTATTTCATTTATTTCCTCACCATCAAGTGGACTGTCAATTTCTACCACCTTTGCTGGAGTCCTAGCCTTCTTCCTTTTGGAAGTACTGCGTACGTCTTGGGGTTTGGTTTCATTGGCCCCTAAAGACAACCTTTTACTTCTTCGTAGAGGATTTGTTTGAAAGGTAAATTTACTTATTTTCTTCCTCTTGCAAGGAGGTTCCTCTTCATCTCTAGAGTGCACAATTTCCACCTCCCCTTCTTGTCTGAGGATTTCTAACTCATCTGGCAAAGTTTTTGGTGCATCGCCACTGGGAGCCGTGGAGGTATGTTGGGATTTAGGAGCATCCAATGCCTCTGAGGAGGGTTCTTCTAAAGACTATTCTTTTTTCTTGGAAGATTCTCCCTCCTCAAGTGATCTTCTCAGTTCTACATTTTCAAATTTCTGCAAAAACCTTTGCCACTTCTTTTTTGGCTTTTTGCAAAAGTGGTATTTACATATTAACTATATGAGACCATGATGTTTGAGGGGCCCTTTCCCAAATTTGTACTTTTCCATCATAGAGGTGACTAAATGACACAGGAAGGCTGGTAAATTTACCCTAAGAGAAGGGTCATCAATGTCATGGCGTAAATGAGTTAACAAATGAAAGGGGGTCCCACTACTATAGTCATTTGTCCCTCACAAGTGAAATACTTAATTATCTAGGCTACAACAAACCTTCAAGGTTCTGGAAGAGACATTCTATGGATTCTCTTATTTTGTCCCCTAGTGCTTATGGTCATTACAGGTTGGGGTTCCCCTTATGAAATAGTTCTATCAAATTTTGATTAGGAACATGGGAATTTTTATTCAAATTAATTCCCTTATTTTTTAGACCAGAATGACAAGCAATAGTTTTTGTACTTACCCAGAATCACTTGTCACGCACCACGATCTACCCATCTACGAAATTCTCGACAAATTCCTTCACAAGCTGCTCTATATACCCTTCAAATTGCTTCATGAAGTCCAACCACCCGACTTTATGAAATAAAGTTGCAATATTCCCCAATGCCAACAATGGAACTGCAGAAGTTGGCTCGGACTTCTTCTTAGCTCCTCCCATTCTCTTTGTTTTCTTTTTCTTTTTAGTCAGAAAAATTCTGCAGAACTCTATAATTCTTTCCTTACTGAATTACAGATGAGAAAAGAATTTTGTGTCGATATACCCAATGGAGGAGGAGTTAATTATCACCTTTCTTGTCACCTTACTGAGTAATTATGACAAGCTTTCAAGGGGAATTACACAACTACTGTCATACTTTTAGCAATCATGTAAAGGCACAAGTTTCAAAATTACAAGGAGGAATGGATCATGCCAATTAATTAGCCTTTATTCAAAATAAGTACTAACTCTTTTAAATAAATAAATTAGCACGTGCCTTATGTCTTGTCATTAGATCAAATGTCACTCACCTGTGCTGATGTAATTGGATAGTCATATGGTTGGCGAGGGTGTTAGTGGATAATAATGGCACTAATGGAATGGTTGAAGTGGCGAAAGAAATTATTATGACAAAAAGGTGTCATAATAATTTTATTTATCATAGAGGGGTTTGGTATGATGTGGCAGAATAATCATTAGGGAGAAGATCTTGAAGTGGCATAAAATCAAATGATAGGCATGTGCGAAACTTAGGAAAAATCAAAAGACTAGAAAACAAAACTTACAAAAATTTGGAGCATTGCCAAAAAATGAAATCGAAGTAGAGGAAAGAAGAGTTATGGAACATCACTGAGAGATGTCATTAGAACATATTAACAAGATTGACGATTTTGGAGCATCACTAGAAAGATGCAGCTAGGACAGTAACCAAAATTTCTGGAGCATCATCGAAAGATGTAGCTAGAGTAGTAACCAAAATTTCTGGAGCATCATCGAAAGATGCAGCCAGAGCAACAACCAAAAATTTTGGCACATCGCCGAAAGATGCAGCTGGAGCAGTAACCAAAATTTTTGAAGCATTGTCGAAAGATGCAACCGAAGCAGCAACCAAAATTTTTGGAGCATCGCCGAAAGATGCAACCAGAGCAGCAACCAAAATTTCCAGAGCATCTAAACAGAATTCTCGAGCACCTAAGAAGAATTTCGAAGCACCCAAGCAGAATTTTGGAGCATCGCTGAAAAAATTCCATCGGAAGGAAAAAACAATAGAATTCTAGAGCATCATTGAAATGATGCTGCCGAAAGGAAGAAAGATGTGACGTTTTAGCCTTGGCTTCCCGAAGCATCATTGAGTGATGCATCAGAATGTAGGATCAAGATGAGAAGTAGGACAAGTCCATTGTACAGGTTCTAGAGCATTGTAGTAGCAAGTTCCGGAGCATCACAGCAACTGGGTTGACCAATTTCAGAGCATCGCAGCAGGGTGCGCCATAATTGTGTTTGCCAAAAAGATGAAGTCCTACAAAATAGAGACAAAATTTTAGTCAAGTCCAAATAGTGAAGTTGATGAAGAAATTGAAGAAACATCTGAAATGACAATTATTATTATTATTATTATTATTGGTGGGATTTATTTGACAAAACTATATTGACCTTGCCACAACAGAGTCAATGCAGTGGATTTCTCCCTGCATTTTTACCATTTTTGTAAACTCCTCTTTATTAACAGGCTTATGATAGATGTGTAATCGGTGCCCATTAACTAGAAGAGTTCAGGTATCACCATCAATGGGTTTCAGCTGGACCGAACCATTAGCGAACACTTTAAAAAATTTGTATGGTCAAAGCCAATGTGTCCTGAGTTTCCCTTGATGATCCTTCTATCTAGAATCAAATAATAATGCCCAATCCCAGTATGGAACTCTTTCTCTTTGATATGTTTATCATGCCAAACCTTACATTATTGTTGGACCAGTTCAGTTCGATGGACGACGTCCAAACGGAGTTCATCCTAGTTCGCTAAGCTATAAAACTCTCTCAATTTGGGCCTATTTGAGATCCATACCCAATTCCATGGTTGTTCTAAGGGTTTGGAAATTGAATTAAATGGGTAAGATGGGCTTCTTCCCAAAGAATAACTCATATGGACTATAGCTAGTAGTCGATTTCCAAGTTGTGTTGTAGATCCAGACAGCTTCCGGTAGTTTCCTGGCCCAATCTTTCCTTCCTGAAGAAACCGTTTTTGTTAAAATATTTTCCAACTCCCTATTAGTGACCTCAACTTGTCTGTTTGCCTACGGGTGGTAGGGTGAGGACTTCTTGTGACTTACTTGGAAATGATCTGTGAATGCCAACAAAACTTTAGACATAAACTGGGGGCCCCAGTCTTTGACAATTGTCCTTGGTGCTCTGAATTTGAGGAAAATTTTGTTGTAGAGGAAATCAGTTACCTGTTCCTCCCTAGCAATACGTAGGGCTTGCACTTTTGCCCACTTAGGTAATTGATACAGACCAGGATGTACTCTTTTCCTTGTGAAGGAGGGTCTATTGGGCCAATAAAATCCAATCCCCATTCTTTGAATGGTTCAAGGACTACCTGAGGCTACAGGGGCATTTTGTTAGAGGTTGTCGGCCTTCCTACCCTTTGGCATTCATCACATCGGCAAACATATTTCTTGATGTCCTTGTGCATTGAAGGCCAGTATTATCCTGCTCCCAAAATCTTATGAGCTATCCTTTTAGCAGAATAATGCCCTCCTAAAGGGTCATCATGATAGGCTCTCAGGATACTATAGGTCTCATTTGCCCTAACACACCATCATAAAACCATATCAGGTCCGCATCAAAACAAGATTCCATTAATCCATTTGAAATGGATACTCTCTCTGACGAGGTGTTTCTTTTATTTTGATGAAAAGTGAGGTGGTACTTCTACAACACCCAAATAATTCGCAATATCAGCAAACCAAGGGGTTTTAGTGGAGATAGCGAACAGATTTTCATCTGGAAATGCATCTTGTACTATAGCACAATCACCATCATGTTTAATTCAAGATAAGAAGTATGCAACTACGTTGGACTTCCCTGGTTTGTCAACAATTGTGACATTGAATTCCTGGAGGAGAAGTAACCACCTAATTATCCTTGCATTTACCATCGGTTTGTTCATGAGGTACTTAATGGTTGAGTGATCTGTATGCACTATAACTTTATATCCCATGACATAATGTTGAAATTTCTTTATTGCATGCACTACAGCCAAGAATTATTTCTCTATTATGGTATAGTTCTTTTTTGTTGGCGTCAAATTCTTGTTGATGAAGTATATAGCATATTTTCCCCCATTCTCATCTTCTTGCCCTTGAATCTCTCCAATGGAATCATCAAACATGTTAGTATATATATGGAATAGAAGGCTCCAATTAGGTCCTCAAAGGACAGAGGTAGATATGAGTTTCTCCTTGATAATTTCAACTAAAGACTAATACTCAGGCATCTAGATTAAATCTACATTTTTCTAAAGGAGAGAAAACATAGGGGCTGCGATTTTGCTAAAGTTTTCTATGAATATTCAGTAGTATCCAACATGCCTTAAGAAATTCTTGACATCAGTCTCAGTTTTTGGGATTTTGATTTGTTGTATGACTTCAATTTTCTTAGGATCAACCTTAATCCCTTTGGCTGAAATATGATGTCCCAACACTATTCCTTGTTCCATAATGATCAAACATTTCTCATGACTTAGGTACAAACAATGATCCTCACACCGTTTTAACACTTTGTCTAGATTCACGAGGGCTTCATCAAAAGTTGAACCATATACAATGAAGTCGTCCATATAAACTTCCATGCACTCATTTACAAACTCATCAAATATAGCCAAGATGGCCCTTTGAAACATTGCAGGAGTGTTACATAGCCCCGAGGGAAGAACCCGATATACAAATGTTCCCCAAGTGAAAGTAAAGGTCATCTTATCTTGGTCTTCTGCTGCTACCTGTATTTGGTTGTATCCACTAAATCGGTCCAAAAATGAAAAATATTTCCTCCCAGCCAAGTTATCCAACATTTGGTCCACAAATGGCAGGGGGAAATAATCTTTGCGTGTTGCTTTATTAAGCTCCCTATAAGGTATACACACTATCCACTTCCCATTCTTATTTGGAACTACAACCAAGGGTGACACCCACTTGCTGTCAGAAATTGGGTAGATAAATCCTACCTGTAAGAGTTTCTCAATCTTGGTTTTAAGAATGTCTTCAGAGCAGGATTGAGTCTTTGTTGTAGTTGGCAGATAGGTCAAACATGCTTCATATAGATATGATGCATACACACTAGGGTGTATTCCTCTCATATTTGTATAGTCCCAGGTGAACGCTTTAGATCTATTCACCAGGGTGTCAAACAATCTTTGTTCTTCCATCTCAATCAACCAACTATTGATTTTCAAAGTTTTTCCTGGCAGCAACATAATGGTTTTGACTCCCAGATGATTGGATGTGACAGTGTACATAGGCCTTATCAGGGTGTTAAGTGGACAACTATGAGGTACAGTTTTATGAAGTCGGGCAACATCTAAAAAGAAATAGTGAATTTTTGGAACTAGGTTCATTAAAGGACAAGGTAATTTGATGAAACTAGCACCATCAAATTCTGCATGATCTATGTTGATTAGGTGTCCTAGGATTTCTTCTACGTCTGACATTTCCTCATTGCATGAATCCATGGTAAGATTTTCCATGTCGTTCTCCAATTCATCCTCTAATTCTTCACCATGATGTTTGATAACTACCATGGCCAGTGAAGCCAAATTTTCCTATTCGATGGGGCTTTCTGATTCACCAACCCATACTTTATTATGTTCGGTAGGCTTGGCAGGAGGATACAAAAATAAATGTTTACTATTAGATCCATATGAGATGGTCATTCCTCCCTCCCTGCAGTCAATTTTGGCTGCAACAATAGCCAACCATGGTCATCTTAGAATTATTAGATAGTTGTCCTTGGGTGTAAGGGATTCAATTATCTGAAAATATACTAGGTATTCCCATCCATCCACCTTAACAAGAATGTTTTCAATGATGCCCTTTGGAATAGCTATGGATTGATTTGTCATCTGTAAAACTATAGTTATGGGGTGTAGATCAGTAAGTCCTATTTTTTTCATCACATCAACAATTATCATGTTAATGGTTGCTCCAAGGTCCACCAAAGCATTAGGTATTGCTACCTCATTAATTGTTACTGTTATAAGCGAACTACCTAGATCATCATATTTCGGAGTAGTGGTCATCCCAACCAACAAGTCAGCTAGGTACCTATTTATGTGGATGATGTTGATTCATTTTGGTTTTCTCCCTAGGGTCTTAATACACAACTATTTAATCAATTAGTTTAACTCAAGGATCTCTTTAATTGCCTGTAACAAGGGAACTTCAATTTGCAATTGTTTAATTTCTTGTATCAATGTAGTTTCAGTGGGTGAGGTCATTTTTGGAGCATCTTTCACAGGAATTGGTTTGAGTCACTCTAGAAAAGGTGCTTTGATTTTGTCTTTAGTCACAAGATCCTTTGGAAGTTCAGTTGGAGACTGACCCCCCTCCTCCTGAGGTAGGTCAGAAGCTCCAGCTGAAGATTGCGGGTTAGGCTTATGTTGCATAGTATTTGAGATTTGTTCTATGGATGTGGGTGTTATTTTGGTTTCCTCAACAGAATTCTTGATAGGTTCATCTAGGATTTCTTCAATAGTCAACTGTGAAAGTGTTTTTCCATACCTTAACTACAAATTTCCACCGTGTATGGAATTGAGTCCAGTGACATTGTCTTGTTCGGTAGAATATACTGAAGTATCTAGGTGATTGTTCTTTGGGTTCAGAATTGGTTGCACTAGAAGTGGTGGCTGGTTAACTTGTTCATTTTGTTGTGTATTCTGGGGAGGTGGTAGAAGACTCTATTTTTAAGTAGGCATTCTCCTGGGACCAGTGTAAAATTGATTTTGAGGTTGATTCCATTGAGGAATGGGATTTTGAGGGTACCACTATTGTTGAGGCTGGTTAGGCCACTAAGGGTTACCCCAAGATTGATTGGCCCATTCTGGTGGTCCCCAGGGATAGGTTCCCCAATTAGGAGGTACTAGAGGTGGTACCTATGGCCAAGGTGCTTCCCATTGATTATTGTTCCAATTTGGTTGGGGTCACCAGTTAGGATTGGAATTATGGCCATAGGAAAAATTGCCTCTAGTTCTTTGATTGACAACGTTCACTTCTTCCTTGACTGGGGTTGCTCTTTTCTTGGAACTTTTGATGGAATTCAATAGCTCCAAAGGACATTCTCGTAGCAAATGTTTTTTTTGGCACCTAGGGCAATAAATGGACAAGGTTTCAGGATTTTAGGTTTTAGCCTATATGCCATCTAAAGTATTTTTTAACTCAACGAGAATGTTAGTTTTGAAGTTAGCGAGCTCTTCACGAAGTTTGTTGATATCATTGGAACCTTTAAAGTGAGTGGAATTTATGATTCCTCCTCGAGTTTGAGAGAAATTCTGACACATTTCCATAATATCATCCAGTCCCAGTTGGGACACGTCTCCTTTTCCCAATAATTCGAAGCTCCTCCAAGCTTCATCATCGAGACCTTTGAGGAATAAGGTCTTCTAAATATTGAGACTTATGACTTCTCCACCACAATGTTTAGATAAGAAGATAAACCTATCTAGGTAATCCTCCAAACTTTCATCCTCATTTTTCCTTACTTTGAATAGTTCTTCTTTCCTATCACTAACCTTGCAGTAACTTTGGTACTTCTCCAAAAAGATAGACTCCATTTCATCCTAGGAGGTTATCAACTGAGAAGCTAATCCCATAAACCAGCACATAGTTGAGTCTTTCAAAGTGGAAGGGAAAAGCTTTAGTTTCTGATTATCATTCTTGTAGTCATATTTTTGACACAAGACTTTAAACTCAAATAGAAATTGATTTGGGTCCTTAATAGACAAACCCTGAAAGGTTGCAAGAAGGTCGAAAAGATATTTTTCATTGTCGTATCACCATCTACATCAATAGCAATAGGATAAGTGAATGTGTGTGGTTGTGGTGGAGGGTTATCATTGTTGTTGGTGGCATTTCTACGGTCACCCATGATGTTGAAGGGGATGCGATCCTCTTCTGAAATTCGCTTAGCTCGGCAAGGTTCTAGAGTTTGAAAAGGAATACACTCCTCTAGAATTATATGTTCTCTTCTCGAGGTGTGTGGGAAGGTCTCAGGTTGACCCTGTTCAGTCAATTTCTTAGTAAGTTCTTGATTTGAATTGCCTTCCTCCCTACTTGTTGTTGGTATGTCAACTATGGGGTTTTTGGTAAGAATCTTCCATGGGGGCCTTGTTTCCTGACCATGTAAAAATGAAACCAAAGGACTATTTCTATCCTTCAAAGAGGTATTCAAGATATCTCCTACTAACACTAAAAAAGGCTTCCCCGACAACAACGCCAAAAAGTGATAGGCTGTCGTCAGGTCCTAACAGTTTAGTTAATAAACACATTCATATATCAACTAGGTAGTGTCCAAAGGTTGTATGAAATAGAAGACATCTCAACTATCTCTCTCTCAGGATTCCTAAATACTAAACAGATGAATAAAACTCTAAACTATAGGGCCTCTAACTTTGAAAATAGTAAATCATCTATCTAGAAAGCTAGAATAATCTAAATTAGAAAGCAAAAAACTATGAATGTAAAAAGCATCACCACTAAGCTAGAAAGCATGGAAATGATTAATCTAAAGAATGTGCAAATTGTTGAAGAAGTAAAACTCATAAAGAAACTAAGAGATATTGATCTAGTGTAAAAGATAACAATCTACCAACTAACATAAAATGATTTAACAAAATCAACTAAAGGAAGGTGCTCTGGAACTTCAGATACTAAACTCAAAGACTACGGACTTAGCTACAACCTGTAGAATTGACACTAACAGTATGACACACACATGAAAATGAATTCCAATTTTAATTTTTATCTATTAACGAAAAGTATAGAATGAAAAGTAAAATACTTATCTTATCTATCTATCTATAACCCTTGAGTGGCTAACTCTCAGGTGTTTCTACAACTATCTCAGATCACATGCACTGGTAATCTCCAAGTTACTTCATTCAAAGGACTCCATTCACATTACTCAGCAATTCAAAGTGTGGCGAGAAAACTCTTTTTTATTCATATGGTAGTTTTTCTCAAAAGACATATTGGCAGCATAACAGTATTCTTTTGTATTCATCATTTGCAACAGTTACATGTTTTTATATGAAAGTGGCTAACAAAATCCCACTTTCCAGTTGATAAAGTCTTTAACAGATTGTCAATAACTAATGGACTTTAAAGCCCATGACATGAAATATTAAAGAGGCTCGACATGAGCCATAAAGTTTTTAAAACTAAAAATAACAGAACTACGAAGACTCGGCCCATAACATATGCTCCTGGAATTCCGACGCCTGCTCGCTTGTTTTCAAAAGTGTTAAGATTTGTTTTCATTTCCCTTTTGACTAGAATGGTAATCAAGAGTGGAATTTGAATTGTGAAATGCTCAAGGACTAAACCATTAAATCAGCATAAGTTAGCTTAATTCGACTAATTTCAAGAAGTAAAGTTTGCATGTTTATTCATAAAAATAGAGCAATTATTTACCATAAAGGTAATTAATTGGCAGGGTAAATCGAGCTGAAAGGTATAGGTTTGCATATTGAGTCCATTATAATGATGAGGTTATTTTTACCTCATCACCTTCATGGTGATCAAGATAACTACTTAGTGTAGATATCTAATCTCTAAGTTATAGCTTTAAGGGCTTAGTTATTGAACCATTAGAGGAGGCCAACATTTTCGGCATCATTGTCAGGGATGGTGTCAAACTAGGAAGTTATTCGAAGTCATTTCCATTTTCTTTCTTGTTTTTAGTATCTCTAAAGTTTGTTTTTAGCATACCCTTCATTCGAATAAAGTAATGATCCAATATTCTTTCACTAATTCTTTGTGTGAGTTGGCTGATACTAAGTTAATACCGCATGCGTAGGGGTAGGAGAAGAGATGCTTTAGGGAGATTCCTTCCTAATGACCCTAATCCTGATAACAAGCTAGTTGAGTTTCAAAATTTTCCAAGAGACGAAGAAGGAGAGACAAATCCTTTCACTAATGCATTTCCCAATTTGACTAGTTCTAAAACTTCCTTTGAAGAACAAGTTGCCCAAAACTTGATTAAGAATCCATTTGCTTTGATAATCCATCAAGAAATTATGGCTGGCCAAAATAGACCTAACTATCCAAATTTTCCATTCCCTATCACTCACCAAAATGAAGTTGATAACCTCAAGAACATCCCTGCTTCAATTCTTCCTAAATTTTGTGGGCTTGTAACAGAGAACCCTGACACTTTCTTATTTGAATTTGATATCCTATGTAGAAGCTATGATTACACTACTAATGCTCATAGGCTTAAATTGTTTCCTACTGCCTTGAAGGAAGTTGCATTAAGATGGTTTATGGGCTTAGGTAGGAATATTGTAGATACTTGGGATGATAGGAAAGAAAAGTTTCTTGACAAGTATAAAGAATATTGTAGAGGCGGTGATATGAGAGGAGATGATATCTTCGGGATGTAGTAGAAGGAGGATGAAAGTTTGGAGGACTATATTTCAAGGTTCCTATTTTGTCTACAGAAATCCCCACATCATGCACTCGATGAAGAGTCTCAAAAGTTGCTCTTCCTTAAAGGGATCAATGAAAATTGCGTTGATGCTCTGGACTTGATAGGAGAAGGAGTTATCACCCAAATTCCCTGGGATGATATTAAAAAGATATGTCAGAATTATTCCAAGGCAGCTATAAAGAAAGGAAGAGGTTACCAATCTTCTATGGGTAAATCCTCCACTAATGGAGTTTCAAGGATGGAAATCACTCATTTGTTGGAAGATTTCAAGCAGGATATCAGAAACAATATGGCCACTCAGCTAGATACACTTCAAGCAAAGAAGAAACATGAGGAGGCAGAAGCAATGTTGGCAGAATATTGTCCTCATTACAGGAAAAAGAAGGACTGTAGATGTAAAATGGTAGCCAACATTGACAGTAAGAAAATTCCACCAGAATTCAAGCCAATTCAGGGTGATGATGATCAGGTTTTCTACATTGCACAAAGAAGGCCATGGGCTTCAAGACAAGGTATGCTACCAGACCCATTATCTTTTAGTGGACCTTATTTGAATTCTTATGCATCCAATAATCAATGGAAACCCCCATACCCATCAAAATTTTGAGGCTATCCACCTTAGCCTTGGAACAACCCTCCAAATTCTTGGCCCAATTACCAAAACACTCCACCTTAGTGGTAGAAATTCTAGGGGAATTGGTAGCAACCTCAAGGAAACTGCCAACAAACATCCCAATGGAGGGGAGCACAACAATGGCCAAACCAGGCAACTAGTTACATGCAGTCACCTCCATAGCCTCAACAGCCTACCATAATGCCTCCTAACTCAAAAGCTAGCACACCTAGACCTACTTAGTTACCAGCTCAACCCACACCTAACCCAAATAACAAACCACAGTAGCAGCTAATTTACTCTGTAGATCCCAATCAATTTCCTACATATGTTATGAGTGTGAGTGATATTCATCTGCATTTAGGAACCACTTTTTCATCTCCTTCCACTCTTATTATAACAGAGCTTCCTATGGAAGAAGAGGAGCATCAAAATTTATTTGATATCCTTGCTCTGTCAAGTGTGCCTGAGAATCCTGAACTAGTTCGACAGTCTGATCCATACCCACCATTTCCTCAAAGGTTAGAAGTTGTTAAACAAAAGGAAGAAACAACCTTTAATATTTTGCATCAGTTATAACACATATGTGTCAAGATACCTTTGTTCCAAGCCATAAAATATGTACCCATATATAGTAAGGAAATTAAGGAAGCATGTCTCAAAAATCCAGGAAGGAAAAAGAAGGACCCCACTACCATTCATGTGGTGGGGCAGTTGGCAAATTTCATGCTTGGGAAAGTAACTGTTCTTAAATATACTAACCCAAGTAGTCCTATAGTTGGAGTCATTATAAATGGAATCCAAGGAAAGAATGCTCTAATAGACTTGGGAGCAATTATCAATGTGATGACTAAGGATATCCTGTAGCAATTGAATGTTACAAAATTGAGACCTACTCCTATTGTCCTGTAGCTTGTTGAAAGTTCCACTGTCAAACCAGATAGTATAGTAAAAGACCTTGTTGTTACTCTAGACTCTTGGGAATATCCAGCAGATTTCATGATCCTTTTCCCTAAAGCTAAATTAGGAGGGTATCCTATTATTCTGGGAAGGTCATGGTTAGCTACAGCAGATGCTTACATTGGATGCCAGTCAGGGGACATGACTATTTATAATAGGAGAAGCACTAAAAATATTGTCCTTTATCCTCTTACTCAACCATCCCATGATATGGACAACCCCATCTGGCCACATGTTGGAGAAGAGGCCGAGGAAGTCAATTTAGTGGCACAACTCATGATGAAGGAAAAAGTCCTTTTATGCAGCTATAGGAAGAGGATGAAATATTATCCCATATAACTTAGAACCATTGTGAAGTGCATGAAGAACCACCCACTCATGAATCCAACTTTGCATGTCCATTGTAGATAATTTTTCCAGCTTCTCTTGCACCTAAATTTCCTACAACTACAGATATGCTTCATACATTGTTACCAAATGAATTAAAAATGCCAAGCATCAGTGAAACAACCATGATTGATCTGATCACACAAGTACAAGTTTCAAAGGGGAAACATTTGAATATTAATAACAAGCTTAGTTAAGAGCAGCAGTTGTCTCTGACAAACCTGTTAAAGTTGCATCAGCATGCATTTGCATTGGATTACCATGACATGAAAGGATTAGATCTCAAACTCTGTACTCATAGGATCTACATTAGAGATGACTACACACCAGTAAGGCAACCACAAAGGTGAATCAACCCTGCATTGAGGGAGATTGTGAAAGGAGAACTAAAAAAGTTATTGGATGTAGGATTTATCTACCCTATCTCAGACAGCCAATGGGTGTCCCCTTTAGTAATTATGCCTAAAAAGGGAGGAAAATGGATAGTTTGTGTTGACTATAGAGAACTAAACTCTGCTACCAAAAAGGATCACTTTCCCCTTCCTTTTATAGACCAAATATTGGATTCATTTGCAGGTAAGTAGTATTTTTCCTTCTTAGATGGATTCAGTGGTTATAATCAAATATAGATTGCACCTAAAGATCAGGACAAGATAACTTTCACCTGTCCTTGGGGGACTTATTCCTATTCTATACTCCCATTTGGTCTATCCAATGCACCTGCAACCTTCCAAAGAGCGGTTATTAGTATATTCGAGCATATATTTCACATGATTGTATGGAGATCTACATGGATGATTTCGGTGTTTATGGTACTAATTTTGCAGAAGCATTAGAAAACCTAAGAAAGGTTTTTTAGAGACGTTAGGACCATAATCTATCCTTGAACAGTGAGAAATGCTTTATGATGATGCAGGAAGGAGTGGTCCTTGGCCATTATATTTCTCATAAAGGAATTCAAGTGGACCCAACCAAAATTGAGGTAATTACCAATCTTTCTATTCTTGTCAAGCAAAAATATGTTAGAAGTTTCCTGGGACATGCAAGATACTATAGGTTCTTCATAAAATATTTTAGTAAGATGGCAGCACCACTTTATAATCTTTTAACTAAAGATGTTGAGTTCCAATGGACAATGGATTGCGATAAAGCATTCTTTGATTTAAAAACAACATTAACCCATGTTGTTGTGCTCAAAGGCCCTAATTGGGGGCTCCCTTTCCATATTCACACAGATGCATCTGATTATGCTATAGGGGTTGTGTTAGGACAAAAAGAGGGAGCAATAGAGAATGCAATCTGCTTTTTCAGTAAGAACCTACAAGGGGTTGAGTTTAACTACACAGTGATAGAGAAGGAGATGTTGGCAATCATTTATGCTCTCAACAAGTTTAGGCATTATATCATAGGATACCATATCTTTGTCCATACAAACCATGTAGCCATAAAATACCTTATGAACAAGCCATTGATCACAAGAAGGTTAAGAAGGTGGTTGTTGTTAATGCAAGAATTTGATATCACCATTATAGATAAGCTATGTAAGGAAAATGTTGTGGCATATTTTCTCTCTAGATTGACCACATCAAAGGACACTCAAGTCATTGATGACTCCTTTCCTAATGAACATTTGTTCTCTATCAGTGTGCACACACCTCGGTATGTAGATATAGCCAATTATTTGGTCACAAGAAGATTTCCCCCTCATTTCTCTCCAAAAGAGCGAAGGGTTCTTATTGAAAAAATGTTTCCATTCTCATGGATGGTAGGTTGTTTCTAGACTAGATAATGTGATGAGAAGATGTATAAGAAAGGATGAAACTTGTGATATACTACATCCATACCATAATGAACCTTATAGGGGACACTTTGTAGCTAAGAGAACAACCATGAAGATTATCAATACATGGTATTACTAGCCTACACTTCATAAAGATGCAGACAAGTACACTAGAAAATGTGATAGGTGTCAAAGGATGGTTGATCAACTAAATCATATGAGATGCCTCTATACCCTCAAGTAGTTATCACACCATTTGATAAATGGGGACTTGATTTTGTAGGTCCAATTGATCCACCATCAAATGGAAAATCTTACATCTTAGTTTGTATTGATTATGTGACTAAATGGGTTGAGGTCAAAGCCATGAAATGTGATAGGGACAATAAAGTTGTAGAATTCCTCTATGAAGAAATCTTCACGTGCTATGGAGTTCCTAGAGAAATAGTCATAGATCAAGGGGCTTAGTCCACATCCACTCTTGTCATAGCATTGGTGAATGAGTATAATGTTAGACATAGAAAATATACACACTATCACCCTCAAGCCAATGGCTAGTCTGAGGTAAAAAATAGGGAAACATAATCTATTGTGACCAAAATAGTAGCAATCCACAAAAAAGATTGGGCAAATAGGTTGTCAAAATCTATCTGGGCCTATAGAACCACTTGGAAAACCACCATTGGTTTTACTCCCTTTGAACTATTATATGGAAAAACAACAATGATGCCTATAGAGTTTGAACACAAAACTCTTCGAACAACACTAGACCTTGGAATAGATATATCTGAGGCACATAAAGACAGGGTTATGCAACTAAATGCCTTAGATGAGATGAGGAAATCAACTCTCCACCATGCTGAGATGGTGCAGAACTAAAGAGTTAGATGGCATGATAAACACATCAAAGAAAAGAAGTTCCAGCCAAGTGACTGGGCATTTCTTTATGATTCCAGGTATAAAGACAACTTAGGAAAACTTAAAAACCGGTGGTTAGGACCATATGAGATTGTAGAGGTCTTTCCCAATGGTGTTGTTCAACTTACAACAATTGATCCTGTCAGGTTCAAGCTCCTGGTCAATGGTCATCATCTTAGGCTATACCATAAGCCTGCCTCAAAACAAGAGTTCATGTAGCAATTTATTGAATACCAAAACTTTGAAGTTCTTGCAGCTAAAGGAAGCGAACCTAGTGTCTAACCTTCTGGCTAGTCAAAAGTATGCATGCAACCATAATAAAAATTTCCACTTTTGTGTGAACTAATTTCTCCATCAATAAAACTAACCCCCCATTCATCGCCAACCCCTCTCTCTCTTCCACATCACTCCACCATCACTTCATTTAACAGCTCAACCGTACTTTTCTAATGACCGGTACTTCCACACTTTTCAGAAAAGACATTCCAACTTTTCAAGTACGTGCATAATGCTTAATGCATATTAATTACCTTACATGCATTTGTTTGATTATTGTACTTTAATATTGATATTTCACATAACAAATCCTATTAATATGCCCTATTATATCATACTTCCATTCCAGCGTGTGCGGACACATGCTTTTATTTAGGTTGGGGGGGAGTGTGAACCTATGTGTCATACATGTCATTAGTCATATTTCATGCACCAGCATGGCAGTAAATTTGAAATGATAAAGTTGAAGTGACATTCTACATGCATGATATGACATTAAGCCACCACCATTTTCTTTGATAATACCCCTCCTTTATGTCTTCTTTATTGCCTTAGTTGGAATCATAGTGTCACTAAAAAGGTAAAATTGAGAGGTCATACAACATTGGTGTTAGTATTGGTGAGAATTATAGGAAGCGGATGAGAAATTGGGTTTTTGGCTAAAGGATTGCAAGAAAGAAGTCTTTGCAGAGGTGTTTTCCAAAGTGTGAGTGGAGGTAATGGGAGGTTAGTTAATTAGAAGTGAACCAACAATTCACCAGGTAATCCTACAAGATGCACTCTATGAGCCTAAATTCAGGAATTGTGGTTGGCTAGATTACTTTCTGAAGCTAAATAGTTTCAATAATGGCATTGCCTTAGAATTTGCACAAACATTTTCTAATGGTGAGGCAATGGTGAAAGGATTAAAAGTTATAGCCACTGAAGAAAGGATTGTTGAAGTGTCAGGTTTTCCCGTTGAAGGAGAATCCTACCCTACTTATAGGGATGCTATATCAGCTAGAGCAGAATTTAGTGAGCCTAGTGATCCTCCACTTGTTATAGACAAACAAGGAACAAGAAGACTTTCTTTGCTAGAAACATGGAAGCAAGTTGTTTATATTATCAAATACATTACCTGCGAGGGTCTCTAATCTTGTCTTCATTCTATGCATTTCAAGCTTCTGAATCACATGAGACATAGCAAGAGGATGAATGTGCCAAATTTCTTGTACAATCTTTTTGCAATCATGGTTGCTGAGACACAGAAAGGTAGGGAAAACTCTATTTCCCATCATTGTTTGATTAAATTTCTAGTAGAAAAGTCTTTGCAAGATGTGTCCAATATGTCATGGGATGAATTTTTGAACATTAAGTAGATCATATTAGAAAATGTGGGTCCTAGAGATCAACCCATAACTCATAAGGTTAGTAGGGATGAGAGGGTTATTAAATTCACTCATGGAGCTTCAACTTCTGGGGCAATTCCTAGCACAAACCCTCCTACAACAAAACCTACAGCAGAAACTAGTTCCTCTTAATCCAAGCATGTGGATGAAGATAGTTCATCTTCGGACTCCAATGTCGATGTTTCCCCTAAAACCATAGTTCACACTAGGGCTGCTATTTGAAAGGAGGAAGCAAAAATGAGAAAAGCAGAAATTAGCAAAGGGAAGGCTAAGAAGCAAAAACTAGAAAATGTAAATCCTAGCCCTAGGAAGCGGAAAACTGAAGAAACTGAGCATCTTGTAGCCGCTGGGAAAAATAAAAGTCCTCCAAGGAAATCAAAATTGACTGAGTCTACTACTGGTGTGCCTCCAAAAAGGAGCCATAGACTTAGAGGGAAACCTGGAAAGAAGGAAGAAGATCCTAAGGGGCAGGCAAATATAGGATTGGTAGAACTCACTGCTATTGCAAAGCGAGTTGAACATCAAGAACCGGTGCAGGGGAAGATCCTAGTAGGAAACCACATACCTCCTACTTTTTCATGGGCATCAATAGCCCTGGATTTATGGAAATAAATGTAGGAGAAAGAAGAATGGAATAGAGAAAAACTCAGGCTACAAGAAGAGATCAATAAGAAAAATGAAGAAATTAAAGAGAAGAATGCAAAGATTACTGCATTAAAAGATAAGGTAAACAATGTGGTGACTCTAGTACCACAAATTATGGAATGTAGGACTTCCCCAAGGGTATATGCATTACATTTGAGGGAGCGTAATCTCTCTTTTAAGTTGTCAAGTTTCATTTCCAGTCTAAACTCTTCCATTGAAACCCCACAAGAATTTTTCCAAGCTTACCAATCCTCTCCTCCTGAAATTAAGAATTTATTGTGTGAGTTGTATTTGCACAACTATGTTGTTCCCAATGACCATGAATGGAATCCATTGCTATATATTGGGGATGTTCACTTGAGGGCATTAATGTCATGGATTCAAAATGCAATTAGCTGGGGGAAAAATTAAAAATATATAGAGAAAAAGAACTCCATACCCCCCATCTCTAAGAGCTTAATCAAGCAATCTTGCAGATATATTCTACACATGGAACATAATTCTTTACAATCCAGAGTACAAAAAGAGGATCATGCCTTCTAGGGAGGAAGCATTCCTAGAATATGAACAGGTAGCTGCCACCGCAGGAAAGACAGTATTTGGATATTTATCACAGAGACAGGATGACTTGCTAGATCAGTTAAAACAAGTTGAACCTCATTCCCTACAAAATTATTATGCAACTTGCAAACAAAGCATCAGATATATACATCTTGGGAGGACGAAGCATTATTGGCTCCCATGAATATTTCAACCACCTATTCTATTGTGGCCAATACCAGACCACATAACCTATTGGTACAATGTAGATGTAGAGAGGCCAAGGTGGGGTAGACTGGAAAGCAAGCAGGGGTTCTATTGGGATCCAAATTTAGAAACTGCATGGACTAATCAAGGGAAGAAAAAAATTGGTGATTTCAGGGCTTTGGTAAGGCAAAGAAATTGAGTTCCCTCTATTGGAGGACCAACAGATCATTAGGTTGGGGGGAGATGATGAGTCCAAATAATGACTCATTTTTGTTAGGATTTATCATATATTTTTTATTGTTACTATGGGGTTTTAGCACTTGTTTACTAATACTTTCTATGTTATTTCCCTAAACTTATGAACTTTGGACATGAACTTATCCCTGTAACCTTTGATGGTATTAACCTGCTATGTGATATATCTATATTAATTTTACATGTGATTGAATGAATGTTATTCTAAGGTGATTATGGATATAATTGTCTTGTGCACGCTAATGTCATAATGTAGGTTCAGATTAAGATGCAGATATAAATAGAGCTTGCAAGGTGGAAGAAGTTCCTACCAGCTGCCCGATTGCTAAAAGAGTCAAAAAGAGATGGACATTAAAGAGGTCAATGGTTGGAAACTTCCAGCTCATGTGGAAGTTATAACTTAACTTTAAATGACCATGTCTATTAGTTGAGTAAATTTAGGAGGTGTTGTTATGCTAGATCCTCATTGAGGAAAAACTGGTTTGACTAAATCTTGTGCATTCAATAAATGGTCCTCCTAGTCTATTGGAGTCGACTACCCAGTTAGTTAGAGTTAGTTAGAAGATTTTCTTCTATAAATAATGATTAGATGTTCCTCTTTAGGAGGTTAGACGTTCTGATATTGTACTTTCATTTTCAGTTTCAAGGAATACAGTCACATTGTTGTTATAATGTAACAATATTTTCAATGAATAAAATTATACTTTAATTTGCTGCATTTGAGTTAATTTTGGGGAGACTCATTCAAGGGGGCCCACTTGGTGAGAATTCCATCCATTTAGTTTAGTAGTTTCTTTTCTATTCAATAATTAGTTATGATCTTAGCACTTGTATGTTCCTCTTTTTCATGCATTCAATAAATGGTATCCTCCTAGTCTGTTGGAGTCGACTACCCAGTTAGTTAGAGTTAGTTAGAAGATTTCCTTCTATAAATAATGATTAGATGTTCCTCTTTAGGAGGCTGGACGTTCTAATATTGTACTTTTATTTTTAGTTTCAAGAAATACAGTCACATTGTTGTTATAATGTAACAATATTTTCAATGAATAAAATGATACTTTAATTTGCTGCATTTGAGTTAATTTTGGGGAGACTCATTCAAGGGGGGCCCACTTGGTGAGAATTCCATCCATTTAGTTTAGTAGTTTCTTTTCTATTCAACAATTAGTTATGATCTTAGCACTTGTATGTTCCTGCAGCCATTGGAACGTTGTTCTGTGTTTGTTCTTGCAGCCAAGGCAAATGGAGTAACTTCCTATATGTTTGTTGAGACTTTTGTTTTTGTCATTCATTTTAGTTCAGTTTAGTTGTTGATTTATGCTCAGTACTTATGCTAATTCCTTTCAATAATTTCGCGTTCAGTGCTATTTTCTCTCTAGTTATAGGATAAGGATGACTATAATTGAGTCCTAGTGCACAGACAATGTTGACCCATTTCAAGTTCACGTCCTTGGGTTGATAATGAAATCAACCTTCATAATGAGCAAGATAACTACTTAGTGCAGATATCTAATCTCTAAGTTATAGATTTAATAGCTTAGTTATTGAACCATTAAAGGAGGCCAATAGGAGGCATGCCTAGGGATTTCATCACCCTAGGGCTTGACCTCAACCATGTTTCTTGACAAGGTATAAAAATGAGGGAGAGTGAAGTTTGTAACTCAAGGGGTTTTTAGCTTCATTCAAATCCAAGTCGTGTGACCCTCAGTCCATCGAGACATGTTTGGTGATGAAAGTAGGAGAGTGCATCCCAATCTCATGTTATTACAGATGGGCTCTTTGTTCACTATTATTCCCCACTAAGAACCTTTGTTTTTGAGAAGCTTGGGAGCCATCATCCATTGCTTAGTGTAGTGTAGGGTACATTATCATGCTCGAAGCTGCTTACCGTGTATTCCCTTAAGTAGAGATATAAATTCTTGGGTTTGGATTCTCTAGCCTCGTGAGGAGAGAGGAAAGGTGAGTTCATTGTCATATTAGGTATATGCCACTAGACCTCTAGATATCCACTCTCGAAAGAGAGGTGTCTCACATCTATCTTGGGATATTAGCACTTTACATGATGGGCCTTATAACTAAGTATACACATCTGTAGCCTGAATAATTAGGATATGCATGTTTCAACTATTTGTAATCATGTTATACCAGTGACATAATTAGTCTTTTTGGCCTTAAGCCTTTACTCCCTAAAGTAAAGAGTCAAAAACTATTCTATTTTTTGAATGTATTCTATCCTAAAGTTGAAAAACATAACACGAAAAAACCACTTTAAACTCTCATTTTTTAGAAAACCAACCAGAATCACACATATGTCATTCTTCAATGCATCTATAATTTTTTGTAACACAACTACTTAGGAAAACATAGAAAAACAAAAGTTACACAATTACCCAATTCTACATTGCATCTATCATTCTATCATGCATTTGTTATTTTGTAACACATCTAAACCTTTCTATCACAAAATTGTCATACCACATCTGAATTTTAATATGCCACATCTAAAACTTTCCCTAACATATATGTTTACATTGAGATAAACTAGGGTTTATCCTTTGCAATCCAAAATTTAGACCTGATTGAGATAGTAACCTATTAGACTTTCCTAGTTTAGTATTCCACTTCCCATATTCTCCCTTTGCTTAGCTTAATTATATCCTTAGATTAAATTTTGCATTCGACCATTCATCCAACATCATAACCAACAACCTTTGCATTTCAAAACCAAAAAACCAATCAGATCCTAATCAAACCTTTGTTGTCCTTTGGCAGTCTTGAGATCATACTCTTTCATCATCTTATCAATAGTTGGGCCTAAAACCCATTAGTCTATTTTTAGGTTCGACTCTTATCTACCATCATCTTCATCTTTTTCCTTTTGAGATCTAGGTGTTTCTTCTAATCACTTTTTTCTATCATCATTTGTAGAAAAATCCAAAAACACATCATTTAGCATATCAATTCTTATATGGTCCAATCAAGGTCACAGAGCAAGAGAAAACAAATGGATCCTACAATTGACCCTCCTTTTGATCCCACTAGCATGATGCAGCTTGGGACATCTTTAAGTTCACAACCAACACCCCAATCAAGATCTACCCTACCTCCTTTTGATGATGAGTTTACCTTGACTTATGTTGAAGGAAACTTAACCCAAGAGGAGATTGATGAAGCTTCATAAGATCCCTGAGTATTGAATGTGGTAGATGCCCTCTTGTTCAAAAATCTTGATAGATATTTCTTGTCACTTGCATAGAATGGAGCTAAGCTTCCCATGGATTTTGATGTTTCTATTGTGATGGAACAAACACCTAATATGACTTCCCAAATCCTAGGTTCCATTAATGTGATACTGTAATGAGCCTTGCTCAAACTAATCACAAATTGCCCTAATTTGTTGCTTGTAATTTTATCAAACAATTCATGTGAAACCTTGTAACTTGTTGATATAGTGTTCCAATTGGAATTTGCTTGATAGAAATGGATACTAAGATTAATAGAAAGCTTTAAACACTTCTACAATGTCTACAATCTGATCTACATGCAATATGATGCTCTTTTTGGATTTTTCAATGCAAATATATGAGAAGAGATAGTGTGAAATGCAGCTACAGCTTGTTGACATTTAGTCATACACTTGCCTTTATTCATACACTTTCCATGCATAATATCAATGATAATTAGAATGCAACGATATCTATCTCAAACCAACAACTTGTACCTTCTTTATTTCCATCAAAAATAGATCATAATGATGATATCAAAGTTTCCAAGACTCTTGGCATTACAACATAAGATTATGAATTTATTAGTACAATTTACAGTCAAAGCATGACATCTGAGTATGCAAAGTATATGTAAATATATGTAAAGAACAACCAAAAGGAACCTAGGAATGAAGTCGCCTATTGTTGTTGTTGAAGAAGCAATCAATATCACATCACAAGGTGCCTTCTTATGTGCAAATCAAACCCTTGACTAGTCGCCTCTATTGTAGATGTAATGGCAGATATAAAATAATTTATAATCTTTTGGCACTTCAAATCACCTCCAAAAGGGTTGTCCTTCCTCCTCAAACCAAGCGCCACCCTCCTTGAGTGAAATTGAATTTTATTGGAGGCTCCTCTTGCAAAATTGTGGCCCTTGTATGCTGGCATAAACTTCAGTTTGTTGATATAGAAATCTGAATCTTTCACTTATTTAATCTTTTCCAAATATAATCAAAATGAGAAGACTTCTCAACCATATAAGAAACCCTATATTGGTCCAATTGAATTGCATCCAAAATTTGCCCTTGGCCACAAATTTTTCCCAATGAAGTGACTGAAATATCACCTCCAATCTACAACCCTTCAAGAGATATTTCACTCCCTCAGTTATGCAATCAATGGGAGTTTTTGTTCCCAAAGACAAATTGATTATCTGTAGATCACTTGGCTCCACAAATTCTCAAGAAGAAATCACCAATCATCAACATCAAATCTGGATGCCTAAGAGTGAGACCTCAAGGTTTATTTATGCATTTCCTCTAGAGGTCGGCCTCAACAAAATAATATTATTTTTTGACTTCTAGAAGATTCCAATATATTTTTAAATTATTTGCACTTTATAAAATATAAAAATATAATATTATTAATAAAGTGCATCTCAACATCAAATTATAAAATAAGGTTTCCATAAATAGAAATAATAATGATATATGATGGAAAACCTTACTCCAATCAAATACTGAGCCAAGTAATCACCAAATGACTGCCAGATGACTCTCTCACCATGCCTCATTAGCCTACGAGAGCCATTAATAGGCTAATCCTGTTGATATGTCAATGTCAACTAGAAGGGGACATTACAGTCCGCCCCTCCTGAAATTTCTTGTCCCCAAGCAATCTCAACTCAGGATGCTACAAGATCTCCTCACTCTCCCATGTCACATCCTCAACTGGTAAGTCTCTCCACTTGATCAAGTATTCCCTAATGACTCGTTTCTACAAAGTCTTCTCACAAACATCCAATATAGCTTCTGGCACCAAAATCAATTTCCCCTCATCATTCAATGGAGGCAAAGTCATGGAGGGAACCACACGATGTCCTAATGCCTTCTTGAGGTGAGACACATGAAATACATTATGTACGCTACTGTCAGCAGGAAACTCCAACTCATAAGCCACTTCTCCTACTCTCCTGATAATCCTGAAAGGACCATAGTAATGTGGCTTAAGCTTCTCTGCACCGCTCCTTTTAAGAGTGGATTGTCTGTAAGGCTGCAACATCAAGTAGACCATATCACCAACCTCAAAGGAGTGCTCAACCCTTTTTTGATCTACATACTATTTTTGTTGGTTTTGTGCCTTTTGAATATTCTCCCGTAAAGCCCTCATAATGTCTTGATTATCTTGTAAGAGATCACCAGCACTAGGCGCACGACTGTCACTCAACAAGAGATCCAAGAAACTAGGCACATTATATCCATACAAGGCCATGAATGGTGTCATCTGAATGGAGAGATAGTAAGTGGTATTGTAGCAATACTCACAAAGATATAACCACTTGACCCACCCCTTCTATTGTCCTGCAATGTAGTTCCTAAGATACCCTTCCACCCATTTATTCACCATCTCTGTCTGTCCATCAGTCTGTGGGTGGTAACTAGTGCTCGGAGAGAGTTCTATCCCACATAGTTTGAATAGCTCCTACCAAAAATGGCTCATGAATCGGCTATCTCTATCACTGACAATGTTTTGAGGTAATCCATGCAATCTAAATACCTCCTGGAAGAACAACTCTACTACTTGAATAGTTTAATATGTAGATGTGATCGGAAATAAGTGAGCATATTTAGTCAAACAATCTACAACCACATAGATACAGTCTCGCCCCTGGGCTTTAGGCAAACCGGTGATGAAGTCCATCGATAAACATTCCCACTTCCTGTCAGGGATTGGAAGTGGCTGAAGTAGGCCTACAGGGTGTGTGTGCTCCTGTTTATTTTGCTGACAAATAGGACATTCTCTGACATACTGTAGCACATCTGATTTAAGGCCCTTCCATGTAAACCTCTCTCATACTTGTTTATAAGTTTTGAAATAGCTGGGATGTCCTGCCATAGGTGCATCGTGAAAGGCCCTCAAAATGATGATCTTCATTTTCGATCCTGGAATCAAATAGATCCTCCCCTTGTAAATGATAAGTTCATTTACAACTATGTACATGTCATCTTGAACTGATCCATCAACAATCCCTGTAGCCTAACTGTCCTTAACATACTTTGCCACAATCAGGTGCCTCCAATCTTCCACAATCCTAGCCATAGAACTCAAGTGTGGACGTCATGATAAAGCATCGGCCACAACATTTTGTGTTCCCTTAACGAAGGAAATGTCAAAGTCATATGATTGTAACTTACTTACCCATTTTTGCTGACGATCATTAAAATCTTGTTGCCCCAGGAAGTGCCTCAAGCTATTGTGGTCTGTCTTCACTACAAATTTGCTGCCCACCAAATACTGTCTGAATTTGGCCAATGCATGCATAATGGCCAACATTTCCCTATCATATATGTTATATCCCCTCTCTGGACTGCAAAGCTTCCGACTCTCAAAAGCAATCAGATGTTTGTCCTGCATAAGGACTGCACCAATTCCCTCACCTAAAGCATCACATTGTAGCTCAAAGGGTTTATAAAAATCTGGCAAAGCAAGCATTGGGCATGTAGTCATAATTATTTTGAACATCTCAAAGCAATCCTACGCTTCTAGTGTCCAAACAAAATCCCCTTTCTTGGTCAAGTCTATGAGTGGTGTTGCATGGCGTGAATATCCATTAACAAATCTGTGGTAGAATCCACACAACCCCAAAAATCCTCTAAGCTGAGTAGGATTCTCTGGTGTAGGCCATTCAACAATTGCCTTAATCTTAGGATCCATACGTACTCCCTCTGAACTGATGATGTGACCAAGATATAGTAACTCTTTCATCCCTAGGTCACATTTGGATTCCTTTGCATATAAGGACTCTTTCCCCAAAATGCCCAATACTATGTCAAGATGTGTTATATGATCATCCCATGTTTTACTGTACACCAAAATATCATCAAAGAATACTAGCACATACCTCCTCAACTATGAATGGAAGACCCTGTTCATTGTAGACTGAAATGTTGTTGGAGCATTGGTTAACCCAAATGGCATAACCATAAACTCAAAGTGCCTGCAATGGCACCTAAATGCGGTCTTCTCAATGTCCTATTCCCTAACCCGAATCTGATGATAACTGGACCTCAGATCAATCTTAGAGAAGAAACAAGCACCATGTAACTCATCTATTAACTCATCAATTCTAGGGATGGGATATCTATTCTTGATTGTTCTCTTATTCAAGAGTTTGTAATCAATACACATCCGCAATGTACCATCTTTTTTCTTAACCAACACTACTGAAGATGCAAAAGGAGACTTACTTGGTCTAATATGTCCCATGGACAACAACTCCTTAATTGTCTTTTCAATTTCATCCTTGAGTCCCTTGGGATGTATGAATGGAGTGACTATTACAGGCTTGGTGCCCTCCTCCAACTCAATGATATGCTCAATCCCTCGATCTGGAGGTCTACCTGGAGGAATCTCACTAAACACCTTCATATGCTTAATTCTTAACTCTTGGATATCTGGATGGTACTCTGGCTTCTGTTGTTCCCCTTGTGTAGGCATCAACACACATTCTGCTGCCCACTCTACCATATCATGTCTTACTAGCCTCGCCATCCTCCTGAATGAGATCATCCTGAAACTGGAATCTTGAATTTCCTTAAGAACATGAGTCTTTCCATCAACTTGGAAAGACATCTCCATCTCTCTAAGATCAAGGGTGAATTTCCCAATATCATGTAGCCATCTCATACCAAGCACCATGTCAGTATCACCCGTGTTCACCACATAGAAGTCCCTCTTGAACTCATAGTTGTTCAAACGTATGGGCAAGTTTGGAATTCTCCTATCACATTTGAGGGTATAACCATTTGCAACCTTAACTCTTATCCCCTCAAATTCCTCTATCATGATGCCTCTCCTATCAACCAAACGAGCATCAATAAAGTTGTGAGTTGCCCCTGTATCAAGAAGAGTGATTATCTTTTGCCCTGCTAGAACCCCACACATCCTAAATGAACCCTCATGTTGGATGCTAGTGATGTGTGCATCATGTTGCCTTGTTGCTCCTTCATGTTCCTCTTCACCTTCATGCTTTTCTTCCTCATGCTCAGTCCCTGAATCTTCAAAATCAGATTGTTGATATGATCTCTCTGATTTAGAATCCTCATAATATGCCCACATTACTCTATTAGCCTTTCCCTTCAGTCTCAAGGGACAATCATGGTTTGCATCATAAGGCCCCTTACAATAGCAACACAACTTCTTCTTCCACAAATCATTGAGTGTGTCATGATCCAAAGGTGCTATTGATTTTCCCTTGAAGTCTGGTTTGTTCTTTTTGTAGGGAAGGATTTATTATCTCGATATGAAGAAGATCCTTTGGATGCAAACTTATTCTGTGGTGCTGACAGCTCCATACTCCTAGCCTTCTTCATAGCCTCCTGAAGAGTAGGAGGATCAAATGCTCTTATCCAACCTCTCATAGGCTCCATTAATCCTTCAATAAATAATACCACCAACTGTCTCTCAGAGATGTTAGGAACCATCACTGATAATTTCTAAAAATCTCCAATGTAACTCTCCAAACTTCCAACTTGCTTGAGTTGGGCCAAATCCCTGAAGTATGATTCTGGGTCTTTCCTATCAAAGCATTCCACAAGTCTGTCCACAAACTCTTGATAGGATGTAATCTGATTATGTTGTAATGTTACTAATCCATGATGCCACCATTCATGTGCTGCACCCTCCAAATGAAATGTGGCATACTTGATGGCTTCTTCTTCTATCATGGATCAAAGAGCCAAGAAAGTATCCAACTTATGAATCCATGACTGTGTAGTAATCTTGCCACTACCATCAGGCATGGGCAATGTAAGATTATTAGTAGCTTGCTTAAGATCCTTATTCTGATTCTGAGGTCTCCTCTCCTATCGAGACCGGTAGTAGTCCATCCTTGTTTATACAAAATGATCAAAATGCATGAGCTCTCGAGCTTATGGTGTCAATAGTTGCCATTCATCATGAGCAGCCATATATGCATTAGCGAAGGTAGGCTCCTCAACATCTTCAACATTCTCTTATGCAGCCCGCTCTTCCCTTAGGAAGGTAGGTTGTGATAGCCTATTAGCAGTATGGGAAGTGGTTCTTTGCCCTCGCCTTGATCCAGCTACACTCTTGTCCTCATCTTGATCCATGTTATTCCTTGTTCTATTTTCCAAAATAACTTTGTTCTATTGAATCTGCTACTACAAGGAGGTTGAAAATTCTTCAAATGCTTGGGCCATTATTTCCAATAATTCTTCACCTCTATCCTCATTCCTTCTTTCATTTCTAGGAGGATCACCTTCTCTTCTTTCCTCCATGGTGTCACCAATCTCTTGGTGTCTTGCTACAACAGCTGCTGATAAGGTGTCTTGTTCAGGGTGTGGTGGACATTGTGTTTGTTTCCTTTCTTCTCTAGATGTATATCGCTTGGTCCTATCACTTTGAATTGCATAAATGAAAACAAATTCTAACCCAAAGGATGGCAGGAAACCACTCTGATACCACTATAATGAGCCTTGCTCAAACTGATCACAAATTGCCCTAATTTGTTGCTTGTAATTTTATCAAATAATTCATGTGCAACCTTGTAACTTGCTGATATAGTGTTCCAGTTGGAAGTTGCTTGATAGAAATGGATGCTAAGATTAATAGAAAGCTTTAAACACTTCTACAATGTCTACAATCTAATCTACATGCAATATGATGCTCTTTTTGGATTTTTCAATGCAAATATGAGAAGAGATAGTGTGAAATGCAGCTACAACTTGTTGAAATTTAGTCATACACTTGCCTTTAGTCATACACTTGCCATCCATAATATCAATGATGATTACAATGCAACGATATCTATCTCAGACCAACAACTTGTACCTTCTTTATTTCCATCAAAAATAGATCACTATAATGATGATATCAAAGTTGCCAAGACTCTTGGCATTACAACATAAGATTATGAATTTTTTAGTACAATTTACAGTCAAAGCATGACATCTGAGTATGCAAAGTATATGTAAATATATGTAAATAACAACCAAAAGGAACCTGGGAATGAAGTCGCCTATTGTTGTTGTTGAAGAAGCAATCAATATCACATCACAAGGTGCCTTCTTATGTGCAAATCAAACCCTTGACCAGTCGCCCCTGTTGCAGATGTAATGGGAGATATAAAATAATTTATAATCTTTTGGCACTTCAAATCACCTCCAAAAGGGTCATCCTTCCTCCTCAAACCAAGCACCACCCTCCTTGAGTGAAATTGAATTTTATTGGAGGCTCCTCTTGCAAAATCGTGGCCCTTGTATGATGGCATAAACTTCAGTTTGTTGATATAGAAATCTGAATCTTTCACTTATTTAATCTTTTCCAAATATAATCTAAATGAGAAGACTTCTCAACCATATAAGAAACCCTATATTGGTCCAATTGAATTGCATCCAAAATTGGCCCTTGACCACAAATTTTTCCCAATGAAGTGACTGAAATATCACCTCCAATCTACAACCCTTCAAGAGATATTTCACTCCCTCAGTTATGCAATCAATGGGAGTTTTTGTTCCCAAAGACAAATTGATTATCCGCAGATCACTTGGCTCCACAAATGCTCAAGAAGAAATCACCAATCATCAACATCAAATCTGGATGCCTAAGAGTGAGACCTCAAGGTCTATTTATGCATTTCCTTTAGAGGTTGGCCTCAACAAAATAATATTATTTTTTGACTTCTAGAAGATTCCAATATATTTTTAAATTATTTGCACTTTATAAAATATAAAAATATAATATTATTAATAAAGTGCATCTCAACATCAAATTATAAAATAAGGTTTCCATAAATAGAAATAATAATGATATATGATGGAAAACCTTACTCCAATCAAATACTGAGCCAAGTAATCACCAAATGACTGCCAGATGACTCTCTCACCATGCCTCATTAGCCTACGAGAGCCATTAATAGGCTAATCCTGCTGATATGTCAATATCAACTAGAAGGGGACATTATAGATACCCCATTAAACAATCTCACTTCACAATAGTTAAGCACAAGCATGTCACCTGGACGGACATCTCATAATGTAACAAGTGTTAACATACCCATGACTCCAACATTTGAACAACAATTCAAAAACCCACTTTACTACATGTCATTGTATCCCCAAATGATAACACAATCAATTAATACAACACTAATGACATAAAACATCACAAATCAAAATCAACCCATCCAAAATCAAAGGTCAAACACTTCACTTCCCATATCATAGGTAAACATGACCAATGCTTCACAACACACAAACGCAAATGTCATCACACCTCAAAACACATCATTTCCATAAAATATCACAACAAGCAATCAAAATGTAAACATTTATATACCCACAACCCAAACTCAAACACTTATCAGACCAAATCAAAACATGAACCAAAATGCATCACAACAACAAAGTGCCTCTTCCATAAGTGGGCACTTTTGTTGACATGTGCCACCTAATCCAAACTTGACATTCACATCCCATTAAAATAAAATCACGCAACCTATGCCACAACATCATCACTTGAGCACTCTCAACCAAAACACCTACAACACTCAAACAAACACCATTCCTATATCGCCATCACCAACAAAAATACTATCTCAACAAATGCAAAACCTATAACATATCACAAACCTACAAGTTACAAGACTCAAAAAGACATACACAATCGAAGACATATGTCCTTACCCCTTTGATAGAAGTATATACATGCCACCTTTCCCCCAAAACTTTGAAGTACCCAAATTTGACAAATAAAAGGGGAAAGGAGATCCTAAAAATCATATCAGGGAATTTTACATAGCTTGTCTCAATCTCACATATGATCACACATACTTGATGTGACTTTTCCCACGTAGTCCTGGATGATAGGCTATGGAATGGTTCACTGATTTACCTCCTAGCATAAGGACTTGGAATGAATTAGAAGATAAATTTATTGCATACTTCTCCTATAACATTGAGCATGAGATATCCATAATAAACTTATGTAACACCAAACAAAAAGAGGGAGAATATTTTGCTTCATTCTTACAAATATGGAGAAATCTTGCAAGTAAATATCCTTTCCATATACCAGAAAAACAACTGGTTTCAATTTTTTTGAAAAACCTTAATTCAGAGTTGATGTTTCATCTTCAAGTCCATTGTTCCAACACATTAGAGGAAGACATTGAGAAGGGTATCTCTATTGATAAATCCCTCATTATAAAAGGACTTGTAAAAAAGTTCAAAGAAACTAACAACAATCCAAGCACATCACATGATAAAACCAAATTTTGGTCATGAAATAAAAATCTAAAAAATGATATCATTGTGGATGCAAAAGTGGTAGAAAAGGCTCATCCTATTGTTAGTCTTAAAGAACCTTCCACATCTAGGACGCAACATCAAACAACAACTAATAAAAAAATCATGAACAATTGATGAACACAATTTAGAATGTTCAACACACAACATAGTCCTCCAAGGACTAACGTAAATCCAAGATGAAAATACATGCCCCTAGGGGAACCAATTGAATAAGCTTTGAAGAAGCTCCTACAATCCAACATTATTCAACTTATAGAAGTAATACATTATGAGCTAGGACCTTTCAAATCAGCCTGGTGGAATGAAAATGGCTTTTGTGAATATCATAGGACTAAGGGGCATAAAACTTTTGTGTGCTTCAAACTTAAGAACATCATCCAAGATCTCATAGATCAAGGAGGTGTAGTGATCAATAACCCGTTTGGATCCTCTAACACTGATCAAACTATATTTAAAGATCCTCTACAAAACCAGGGGAAAGGGAAAGCCTCTAGTTCAGGGACTAATACTAAAGATAATTCCAACTACACCGTTGTAACCTATGAATACACATACAACCATATCCAACACTTGCTGACAATAATGTCTCAATAATAAAAATCTTGAATGTGCATTTACCACGTAGATCCAAAGTGAATCTGCAAGGGACCACTTCTAGATTTCAAACAAAAAACCAGTATAACCTTTTGGATCATTTAGGGAAGAAACCTACGTGGATATCCATTCTAGAGCTACTACGTATATCCCTTGCACACAAGGCCATCTTAGACAAATCTCTACAAGATTTCTCAGTTCTTATTGACTTAAATGTCAACTAGTTTTAGGCCTTGGTAGGATATCTTTCTACCACCCACCATGTTACATTTATAGAGCATGATGTCCCTTCACATAAGCCTCACCATAACAATGCTCTCCATCTTGAAGTCTTTATCAATAAACACAAAATTAGATGATTTTTGGTAGATGGTGGAGAATGCCTAAATATTTGTACTCCAAAATTGGTCATCACATTACAATTCTCTGAAGCATGCATTGATGCATCAAAAACGATTATCATAAGAGCCTATAATGATGTAGAGCACTCTTCTAAGGGTTTTATCACCATTCCTATCAAATTTGGTCCAACTATTGAAGATACATTGTGCAATTTTTGGACCTGGACCTTTCATATAACCTTCTCCTTGGTCATCCATGGATTCACACCATGAAGTTTGTCCCCTCCACATACCATCAATGCTTAAAATTCCCTTACAATGAAGATGAAATTACTATATCAAGTGACCTCAATCCTTTATAATATTGCATTAACTTGAAAGGGACTTCTGAATATCAAGTACATATTGACAAGGAAGCTTCATCATTCAACTCATTGCACTATATTGATCCTACACCACTATCCAAATCTCTCAATCCATCCATATCCTTTCCTAAGAACAAGGTCCAGGTCCAAGATAAAGGATGTGGTGAATACAACATTGAGTACTCATTTTGCATTGGCAAGTTTCCTGCTTCACCTAAATCTTATGGTAAGCCATGTCCTATTCAAAAGGACTCTAAATTCATCATCCAATATCAACCTCCCACTAGTTTCACTAAGGAGAGAATTGGACAAAGAATCTATAGATGAGGAAATATCTACTTGGATTTATAAAGACAAAGAAGATGCAAAACCTGTTTAGTTGCTAGTTGAACAATATGGTAAAGGCTTCATTATCAAGAAACAAATAGGTTATGATGGCCACAATGGCTTAGGTCTACAAAAGAAAAGGAATCATAGAACCTATTCAACCTAAAATCCTACCTAAGAATAGAGGGCTTGGGTATAAACCATTGATATTAGATGCTCCTAGTACTAATTGCTTTCAAGTGAAGACATTAACACTTCTGAAGATATCAAGGCTTCTAGGGATAGAACTGACATGAACCCTTGTGAGAACAAACATATTGATGACCAAGCCTAGATTGAAACCTTTTGGGACCCTCAAAACTCCTTGATCCTTACCATATCTACCTTATCCCTAACCTTTGCAAATATTGATGATAACTTACCCTCAATCCACCCACAACCTATAGATTAGGATCAACAAGGACCATCAAGCTTAGATACTTTTGAAAACGATGAAGTTATAGTCAACTTTATGGAACTTTGAGAGGGTATACCCCTATGTGATCAAAAGACTATATTTAACATAGATCTTGATGTTGTTGCTTAATTTGGTGAGTCTACTCCCCCTTCCAATCACAAAAGTAAAAAATATAAAAGAATAGGTCTCTAGGTGAAAACCAAAAGGCACCTTTAGACCAAGAAGAAGTAAAAATAAAGGATGCATCCAAGGGTTAAAACCTCCCTAAGGCACCCAAGGATGGAAGGTTGGATATTCTCCCCACTAGTCAAGAGAGATCTCCACTTTTTGTAGAGAAATAAGAAGAGATCAATATTAGTACAGATGAAAGTACAAGAATCATACACTTCGCAGCTTCCCTGGCAAAAATAGAGAGGTTGATTTCATCAAATTTTTCTCAAATAGACAAGTCAATTTTTCTTGGTCTTATGCTAACATGCCTGGGCTAGGTATTGAATTAGTTCTTCATCACTTACCTATCTATTCGAGTGCAAATCCTATAAATCAAAAACTAAGAAAAATACATCCTCAAATTGCTTTATTGGTCAAAGTTGAGCTGAAAAAGTTGTTAGATGTTGGCTTCATCAAACCTATAGACTATGTTGAATGGATATCAAATCTAGTACCAATTGCCAAGCCAACTAGGGGAATTTGAATATGCACTAATTTCAGGGATTTAAAAAAAGTTGTCCTAAGGATGATTTCCCCTTACTGAACATTGATATCATAGTAGATCTGATAGCTGGATTTGAGATTTTGTCATTCATTGATGGATTTTCTAGCTATAATCAAGTAAAAATTGCTTCTAAGGATCAACATAAAGTAGCTTTCACATGTCCTTGGGGTACTTATTGCTAGAATTCAATTCCGTTTGGTCTCAAGAATGCTAGAGCGACATATTAAAGAGCCATGACCACAATCTTCCATGACATAATACATACTTTAATGGAAGATTATGTTGATGATTTTCTAGTGGAATCTTTCACAAGAGAGGGTCATCTAATTGTACTAGACAAGATCTTTACCAAACTAGAGAAATACAAAGTCATATTGAATCCAAAAAGTGTCTTTGGAGTCACTTTTGGAAAACTCCTCAGATATATTATTTCTCATAAAGGTATTGAAGTCAATCCTGCAAAGGTGAAAGCCATCATTGATATGCCTCCACTATATAATATGACTCAACTACGTAGTCTACAAGGGAAGTTGCAATCCATCCACAGATTCATTACGCAATTAGCAGATAAATGCTACCCTTTTCAACATTTGCTTCACAAGGGTGTTCCATTAAAATGGACTGATCACTGCTAGCAAGCTTTTCAACAACTCAAGGATTATTTGTTATCACCATGAATTTTAATGGCACCCATCAATGAAAAACCATTAATTCTATACATATCAGCTACATCATCGGTATTAGGATCTCTCTTGGCAAAACACAATGAAGAAGGAAAAGAGAGAGATATATTATATCAATCATAAACTTGTAGGGTATGAATTTAATTATACTCCTATTGAGTGTGCATGTATTGTCATTGTCTTTGCTTCATAAAAGCTCTGAGATTTCATGCTAAATCATTAAACTAAGCTCATATAAAAGATAGATCCCTTGAAATATCTGCTGAATAAAGTGGATTTGACTGGTAGATTGGCAAAATCCATGATTTTGAGCAATTTGACATCAAATATATTGATTGAAAAGTATTAAAAGGACAAGTAATAGATGATCAACTAGTAGATGCTCCAACTATAGTAGATCATCCTCTTGTATTTGATTTTCTTAATGAAGCATTTTTCATGGTGATGACATATACAAAATGGAAATTGTACTTTGATGGATCCTATACCCACCATGGTTATGGAGCTAGAGTTATTTTCATTATACCACAAGGGGATGCAATCCCTAAGTCCTACAAAATAGCATTTCCATGTACAAACAACATTGTAGAATATGAAGATATTCTTACAGGACTTAAGACAACTATCAAATAGAAGATCAAGCACATTCATGTCTATGGTGATTCTCATTTGGTTGTCTAATAGGTTAATGATGACTATGAGACAAAAGATGAAAAACTTATACCCTACAAGAGGATGGTCGACAACTTTAAGCAATACTTTGATGTCATCATGTTTGAGAAAATTCCAAGGATACAAAAAAAAGTAGTTGATGTCATGGCTACCATAAGATTTCTACTTGGCATGCCTCATAATGTGTATCAATGTGAGTTCTTGGTGGAACAAATTTTTATCCCCACTTTTGATGTTCCCAAATCTAAGCTCGTGTGTGAAATTTTTGGTCCTGATTCTCCCTGGTATAAATATATTTATAGTGACCTACATGACCAAATTCTTCCCCCTAAATTGTCAAACAACCAATACAAAACTTTTATACATTAAGCCTCTTGATATGTTATTATCGGTGAAACCCTATACTAACATAGTCTAAATAGTACTCTTCTTAGATGTCTCAACTCAAAAGAAGAACAAATGGCTTTATACGAAGTACATTACAGTATGTGAAGATCATTCTAGTGGTCCTACATTAGCCAAAAAGCTCATGCGAATTGGATATTATTAGCCCACTATGGAGCATGATGCATATTGATTTAACAAGACATATCATCAATGTCAAATTCACAGAGATCTTGTTAATGTACTAGCACAAGAGCTTCACCCTATTACATCTTCGTGGCCTTTCTCTCAATGGGGACTCGGCCTCATAGGAAAGATCCATCCTACCTCTACAAATGGTTGTAAGTTCATTATTACTGCCACTATATCTTCACAAAATGGATTGAAGTCATTCCCATGACCAACATCACCAACAAAAATATTACAAATGTTATCCTTAATTACATCATATTGGTATGGTGTTCCCCTTTCCATCATCACAAATAATGTTTGTCCTTTCAAGAACCAAGATGTTCAGGAGCTATGTTATAACTTTCACATTCAACATCACTTCGCAACTCCTTATTATCCATAGGGTAATGGTCAAGTTGAGGCATCTAACAAAAATATAATCAAAATTTTGAAGAAGAATGTCTATGATGGTGGTCGTGACTGACACATATAGTTGAATCCAACCTTATGGGCTTATCATACAAGCATTCACACTCCCATTGGTCCCACACCATACTCCCTAGTCTTTGGTTCTAAAGCCATCCTTTCTATTGAGGTCAAGTTACCATCTTTGAGGGTATCCATGCAACATTTTATTAATGATGCAAACTACATAATATCTAGTCTGCATGAGCTAGAATTACTAGATGAGAGAAGTCAATTTGTGTTAGTTCATCTACAAGCATATCAAAATCATCTCCGTCATAGTTACAACAAGAGAGTCTGAGTTCAAAGTTTTGATATTGGAGACAGTCCTGAAAGAGAATCAAAAAAATAGTTGGATAGAGAAAATCCAGGCAAGTTTGAGCCTGATTGGTTGGGTCCTTACATCATCATTGTAGCATATGGATTTGGTGCATATCAACTTGCGTTACTCTTGAAGGCGAACCAATTCCAAATCCTATTAATAGTATGAACCTTTGCAAGTACTACACACAACCCACAGAGAATCCCTTTTAAAAAAATTAAAAATACAAAAAAAAAAAATTTAAAAAAATTAAAATTTAAAAATACAAAAAAATTAAAAAAAATTTAAAATTAATTTGTTTTATTTAAAAGATGCAAAAATACAAAAATAAAAATATAAAATATAAAGCAAAGAGAAATAATTTTCCCTATAGTGAAAGCCATTTCGGTGGTGCTTTGGGTAAGTACCATGGTGAAATCCTAGCAAAAAGGTGCCATGTGTAGTGGGTCACCGCTTTTCTATCTATCATCATTCTATTTGGGTTTTTTACTCCATCCATAATAATTTGAGCATATGCTCCTTCATAACAAAGTCCCACTCCCATACAACCATAATAAAGCTTATCACACCACTCATGGCCTGAGATTGGTTGATGTTTAGCATCACTCACCTTCCATACCAGTTCATAATAAAGTCAATCCACCTTATTATTTCCTAGATGGCAGGTTTTGTACTTGACTGGGTGAAATCCTTAACCAAGGTTTTTCAGATGGGATCTTTGACATGGCATCAGAGGATACATTATAGTAATCACTCCATTATCATCACACACCATCACAATTACCCATCATGATCCAACTTCCATAATAAGTTGTCTACAAACTCATAATAAGTTTTATACCCATCATGATCCACCTTCCATAATAAGTTATTTTCAAACTCATAATAAGTTTTATTCCCATCATGATCCACCCCCATAATAAATTGTCCCTTTGTTAAGAGCGACACTTTGATCATATGCAAATAGAACATCTTGCAAACACTGATCTTAGCAAATCATGAAACAACAGGAAAACTATCAAGCTAGCCTTCAAGCCTATCCGATCAATTACCTAATCAACATCATCTATCAATATCATCTATAATTTTTCTTATGTAGGTTGTTGCATCATCAAATCCAGACTAGATGTCTTATACAAGATGTTCCATTCCTAGAACCAAACACCATATTTAGAATCTTATCAAGAATCATTCACCTTTGGCGAGAAGATCTAAATGGTTGTCTACTCGTTTGGTCTACTGAGTCTTATATTTTATTTGATTTATCTTCTATCATGGTCCTATGCTACTCAAGGATATCTACAAGTGGTTAGAGGAGTGAGGATGGATCATAATTTATTTTTTTTAGTTTTTTTTTTGTAGTTTACAATCTTGATAATATTATTGGGGCAACTAAGTTCCTTGTCTGTGATTTGCATTCCATTTGGCATAATCATAACATCCTATGCAAGTCAAAGGTCATCTAACGCTTTCTTGTATTAGGATCAAAATGCTTTGTGGTTACCCCCTCACATATTCCAATAGGTTTTCATTGCCACTAGTATGAGTCATGACACTCTTTTTTTGCAATGTGTTTGTCTACACAAAGGGATAGCATTTAGCACCTTGTTCTTTCCATACCTCGGTGTAAATTATCCATTTGCAAAATAAAAATTATCTATGATGATGTTTATGCACTAATTAAATATCAAAGTCTAATCTATCAATCCATTTCCAATATTGATCAATCTCATTCAACCTCAAGCTAACCATTCTTCACTCCTTACTAATATTTCTTCCATCAGTCCTTATAGTCATTTTCATGGAGTGTTATGGCATACAAAAATAAATACATCTGTAGACATCCAAATTTGGACACTTAATTTATCCAAATTTATCACTTTTCATCTAAACATCCTCTTATCCGAGTTAATTAAATAATATTACTATTATTTAATTAATATCTTTAATTCTCGCCAATCCTAAGGTATTTAATTAATAATTAAATACCTTACCCTCCTTAATCCTCTTTTCATCAAATAAATTAAATAAATATTACATTTATTTAATTCCTCACATGTCATTTTCATCTAATCCTAATCATTTCCTAATTTCTTCATTAGGGATGTGCACATGCCTAATCCTTGATTAGGATGTGTCACATCCTCCAACTTTTGCAAGTTGGCTTCTAATCCTCATTTATCCTTAATTACTAATTAATTAAGCCTAATCATTCTCCAAGGAATTTTTAATTCTTTTTATTCTTCCTAGATTCCCCTCCTTTATATGTGAATTTTTAATTCACATTCCATCCTTCCAAGGCTTCTAGAACCTTGGACTTGTCACATCTTCACATGTGACCAACCTTGGACTTGTCACAATCTCCACATGTGACCAAGTCCCACCTTTTTGGAGCCCACCTTTTATCCTCTAGATCATCTTATGAATGTGAATTTTTAATTCACATTTATATCCCCAACCACCTTTCACTTTCCCATGTAGATTTTTGAGGAATTCTAAAATTCCTCAAAAGTCCCTTTCACTCCCACTTGGGGACAAGAAATCCCTTTTTGTGGAAATCCTCTCATCCCCCAAGGTGCATGTCCTTTTCCACCTCATGTACCTTTTTGACAACTCATTTCCATCTCATCTACCCTTGGCCACTTCACCCTCCACATGTCAAGATGTGAGGGCTTGTGGGTTCTCAACCCACCATAGCCCTTCATCTTGACCTTGTTGGATCAATCTTGACCCTTGAATTCTCTAGAGAATTCAAGTTCCTCTATAAATACCCCCTTCTCAAGGGCATTTCGAACACTTTGCACTCTCATAACTACATGCTGTCCATTTGAATCCTCAAGCCTTTTTCAATCATTCAACCATCTTTGTTCACCATTTTGCATATTGAAGCTTGCATTTTAGTCATTCAATCCATCATCTAAGGAGCACACAATCAATCCAAGCAAGGGCCAATCAAAGAGGTATCAACAACAAGGGAGGTAAAAGTGTTTGTGTTTCATTTTATTTGCATTCCTTTTCGTTGAACCACTCTTTTGGCTAATCTTGAGGTGTCCTTGGTATTTTTTCATTCATGTTTCTTAGTTATTTTGCACATTTAGAAGCGTAGGAATTCCAAGGTATCACATTTTTGGCACGCCCGGTGGGACCCACACACGGGTCTTGCATTTAATGTTTCTTTGAGTTAAGTTTTTTGCAGGAAAAGCTCGCAGAAGTCAGTAGCAGCCCTCCAGAAGTGTGGTAGCACCCGCGAAGTGTGGTGCGCCCCACAGAAGTGCAGTAGGCCCCCACAGAGTTGCGGTAGCGCCCTTCACGCGGCTGCGGCAACGCCCTTGGCAGGTGCCTTGCAGCAGCGCCTTAACAGCATAGTTTGGAGGGTAAAATGGGCATTTTGGCTTCGTTTTTGCTCTAGTTTTTTGCTATATTCACATGATAACTCTCTAACGTTGTTCTGGCAAGAATATTGCTATTTTTCACTAACGTTTTTGCAGCATATTGTGGCAAAATTTGACCAAAGAGAGGACAACTAACATTTGTTTTGCAGGGGCATCTACATAATCAGACTTTCAAGAAATTATCTTTGCTGCTCTCAAACATAGTCTAATTAGGGGGATTAAATCTCATTGTTTGCGTGGTTGCTTATTTTTGTGTTACCCAAGGGGCATTAATTTGTTTTCACTTTCCCCTTGCACTTCGTGTGAGCCTGGGGAGTAGTTGGAAGCGGTTAGTGTCTTCTTTTTAGTGGGACCGGCTTGGGGATTTCATCACCCAAGGGACGATTCCAACCACGCGTACCGGCGGGGTATATAAAGGGGAGAGCGAAAGTTGTACCATAATCCAGTCGTCGTAATTGGCGGAGCGTCGAAGCTAGGGTGATACCTAGATAGACGTGAAGAGTTGGTTCGAGCCTTTCAGTATCTCGCTGGGGTTCCCGACTCACGCTTGTGACGGACTGGTGTTCACGGTTGTGCCTCACGTACCGAGAGTATATCGAGGACTCCCTAGAAGCCTTGTGCATCCTAGATTAAGATTTTGCCTTGCCATACCCGTAATATTAATCATAGGATTGTGCTTGCTTGAGGTATTATCTCATGAAAAATCTGTCAAATTTTTGATACTTTGGACTTGTTTTATCATTTTGTGTCATTGCCATAGCCTTTGCCGTAAAAAAAACTAAGCTTTGTCCCCGCAGAAACGTGGTGGTGCCCTGCGCAGAAACGCGGTAGCGCCCTACGCAGAGAGGCGGTAGCGCCCCTGCAGAAATGCGGTAGTGCCCCTGATTTACTGCAGAAATGCGGTAGCGCCCCTGATTTACTGCAGAAAGCTGTTTACGCCCCTAATTTTGTTGAAAACGCCCCTGATTTTGCTGTAAACACCCTGATTTTGCTGGAAACGCCCCTAATTTTGCTGAAACGCCCCTGATTTTGCTGTAAATGCCCTAATTTTGCTGAAAACGCCCCAGAAAGCTGTTTACGCCCCTGATTTTATTGCAGAATGTTGACTACGTCCCCTAACTTCCCAGGGCTGCCATTTACAAATCGTGCATCGAATTGACTTCGTTCAAAAACCAAAGTTGCTTAATTTTTTGAGCTCTATCCAGTGGTACCTTCTATTTCACCTTATCAAGAATTTGACCATCCTAGGGCGGCCACGCCCCGCATTGCAGCGTGGACATGCCCCTAACTTCCTGGGGCTAATTACAAACCGTACGTCGAATCAACTTCGTTTAAAAACCAAAGTTACTTAGTTTTTTAAGCTCTATCTAGTGGTACCTTCCATTTCCTCCTATCAAAATTTTACCATCCCAGGGTGGCCACGCCCTGCATTGCAGCGTGGACACACCCCTAACTTATCGGGGCTATCATTTACAAACTGTGCATCGAATCAACTTCGTTCAAAAACCAAAATTGCTTAATTTTTTTAGTTCTATCTAGTGGTACCTTTTATTTCTTCCTATCTAATCAAACCAATCTATTTCTATGATCATCTAATCAATCCAAGCACACCAATCCGATCAAGTTCATCCAATCACAATTATCCAATCAACATCATCTAATCATTTGATCCTATCCCATCAAACTGATCTAGTACTTCAATCAAATTCATCAAATCGTCTACCTGATCCAATCATCCGTCTACCGAATCCCATCAAAATCAAAAGAAATCCCATCCAATCATCCTAATCTGAGCTTTTGTCCAATCCTGATCTGAGCTTGACCAAAATCCTGATTTGAGCTTTAATCCGTTCCCATCCAAAATCTTTTATCCATCCTCTTTATCCTTTCACCATCATGAATCCTCATCCTCCATCAATAGTAGTCAAGGGAAACCTTAATTACGTGGACGACGATAACGAAAGTCTTGTCAATCAAGAAGAATATGACATAGATCCCTTTGATGCTATCATCACTAGTAAGATCTCTCCACCCACTTTCCACAATACAATCACCCCTTCCAGTTATCCCGCTATGTCTTCATCCATGCCTAGTTATGCTCCTTATGCCACCCTTGGCAATGAATATCCAGTATCTTCTTCATCCCCATATTTGTCATCTCCTTCATCTACATCATCCCCTTACACAACATCTACATCCTCTTATCCTCATCTCCCATCCCAATACTCCTATTACAATTCCCCATCCATGTCCCCCTATCCTAATCCTCTTTTCCAATCTTCCCATACTAATCCTACATCCACACCCTTTTACCTTAATCCTACATCCACATATCCTAATCATAATCCACCATCCCAATACCTTTATTATAATCCATCCCCCACATCCTCTTGTCCCACTACACCACCTATATCCTCTTGTCCTAATCCACAATCCATGTCCCCCTATCTTAATTCACCACTCCAATATCCTTACCTTAACCCTCCATCCAATCCTAGTCCTCCATCTATTCCTAGTCCTCCATACAATCCTAATCCCCCATCTACTCATAGTCCTACATTCGATCCCATTCCTCCATCTAACCCTAGTCCACAAATCCATAATCCCTCATCCATTTCTACCACCCCAGCCAAGCCAACCATATGCAAGTCTTTCATTTCAGAAGTTCTCCAAGGACTCATTACAAAGAAGCCATCCCCAACTCCACATCTTGAAGTCATGGAACCATGCCATCTCGATCCATCATCCACGGTCACTAGTGATGAGACCCTTCTCCCTACCACACCTATTATTGATGTTACCACCCCAAGTACTGCTCAAACCGTTGAAAACATTGAACCCACTAAATCCATTGAACCCACATCCCCTACTATGAGAGCCACTAAACCCATCAAAGACACCAAAGTCCAATCCACTCCCTCTACTCCTAGATCCACCCAAATCCAATCCATTCCTCCCACCCCTAGTAGCACCAAAACCCATTCCAATGAACCTCATGGATCTTCCGTCCCTCCATCTTCCCCACTTGAAGAGTCCCAACAAGACGCCATTACCATGCCTTCCACACACGATGAGTCATGCCACGAGTCTAATCCAAAGCATGCCAACATATCCCCTTCTCTAGATCAAGATCCTACCATCCCATCTAGTCCACCTCAAGACCACAGTCCCCCATCCATTCCATCCCATGATCCCCTTGACATTCAAGCTTCCACTGCTCCATCTCCATCTCCATCACATGAGCCTACTACCACAATTCCAGATCCTATCATGGCCCCAAGTCCCTCTCCTGATGTTGCTATCCCATCATCTCCTTCTCATGATCCCTCATCATCGCCTAAAAATGTTCTCCCCACACCACTTGCATATCCCCTTGGTCCTCTCACATTCCTCCACGGTGGTCTCCTCGCAGAAGAAAAACAAAGCATATACACCAACCCTCCTCTTCCACCTAATAATGAACTCGCATCATTCTTCCAGAATAACAAAAATCCTGTCCTAGATCGAATACTCGAGAAAATGAACTATCAAGGAAAAGGTTTAGGCCTTCATGAGCAAGGTATTATAGAGCCCATCCAAGCTAAAGAACACTTGTATCCGCAAGGTCTTGGATGTACTACTCATGACTTGCAATCCAAAAATGTTGGTACAACCTCTAGACGTCCTCAACGAGCCTTTTCCAAAAGAAATATTGGCTCTTCCCATTGCCCCACTAGATCATATGTGGCCATCCCTCCTCCTCTATCGTATCACCTCAAAACAACCATCCATCTTCCTCCTTCATCTGCTCCATCCATTTTGGGTCCTTATATCCCTCCATCTACCATCTCCAATCCTCCATCTACCATGCCCATGTTTCCTCCAGGTCCTAAGTCTATTTTGGGCCCTTATATCCCAAAATCACCTCCTCCATCTCATCCTATCCATCCTTTCATCCATCCATCACCTATCCATGTCGCCCATCATAACTATCCCACTCTCATGTTCCCTAATCAGGATCAACAAAGGCACGTACCTGTACATCATCCATCCACATATCATCCTAAAAATCCTACCTCCATCCCTCCATTCATGTGTCCTCCACATCATCCATCCATTCACACCCATCCCATTGCTACTAAAAGCACTTTGGATGTTAAAGGAAAAATGCATAAATCTAAACATCCACATGAATTTAAAGCTCCCCATGTCCCCTCTAAAATACATGGTGAAGAGAAGAAAAATCAAATCTAAATCCAAATCTGTAGGCCACAAAGGCCCACCAAAGCAAAGATCAAAACCTGTGGATCCCAAAGAAAAAGATGCAATGCCATCACATGAAAAATCAGTGCAAGAACATCCAAAGTCGCTAATCCAAAAGCTCATCATACACCCCTTTCATCTCCTAAGTCTATTTTGGGTCCTTATGTCCCGAAATTCACCATTTCATCTCCTCCATTATCCCCCCATTCTCTGTCCCTTAATCCCCTTATCTTTTCACATCCACCACCACATGTGCCAATGTTGGTCCTGAACACATCTCCCCATCACATATCTACCCCATCATTCCATCCATACCCTTTGCAGCATCCCATCCATTATCCCATGTATCTCTCCTCTCAAATCCCCCTAATTCATCCTCTTGCATAATCCATTTATTCATAAGGTTGTACCAACATCCAACAGTCACTTCAAACATGGGCTCTTAACACCTTGATCCTTATCACATGTCCTTACCCATCTCCTTCTGCATAACATCCAAAAAGTCAAAAAAAAAGTCCAAAAAAGTCAAAAAAGTCAAAAAAAAAGTCAAACAAGTAAAAAAAAAAAAAAGTAAAATAATCCATCGATGGTGAAAACTTGGCAAACAAAGTGCCTTGGATAAGTACCATCGATGAAAGCACGGCAGAAGCGAGCGTCGTAAGTAAATTCCCATCTACACTTGGAGGCAACTTTTCGATATGCACATTCCCCTCCATCCACTATGCTTCTAGCTATGCACTGTCTTCCTATTATCCGAGTCCTCTTCGCCAAATCCCCATCCCACCTATCTTAGCATCCTGCCATCATATCCCATTTATCTCCCATTCCTCCATCCTTCTTGTGATCTTGATCAAATTGGGGCACCTATCTATGCATGCTTTGGACACCTATTGGTATACATTCCCTTCATCCATGCTCTATCATATTCCTTGGTCACCCATCCTGTCCTCCTTCAATTATCTCCTTTATCTTATCATCCACTCGTCTTACGCCCTTCATGCCTCATCATATATGACATATCTAGAGTGGGGGCATGTGCTTCCTTTGTGACATAGTCCTTGGCGACATCATCTATCATAACATCCCTTCATCTCCCTATCCATCTATTATAGTATCCTTCCATCTCCCCATCCTTATATTCATATCCATCTATCCTAGCATCCCTTTCATCTCCCAATCATTCTGTCCCTATCCATCTATCACTGCATCCCTTCCATCTCACCATCCTTATCTTCGTATCCAGCTATCCTAGCATCCCTTTCATCTCCCAATCTTTATATTCCCAATCTTCCATCTTTATCCTCGTCCCATCTCATCCCATCTCACAATCCTTTGTCATTGGTATCTGGCTATAGGCCTCCCCCCATGCAACCCAATGCCATTTACATCACCCCTGCTTCTCTTGCACATCTTTCCAATCCCCTATCACTTTTCATCCCTCCTCTATCTATCATACCATCCTCCCAAGTCATTTTAATGCTTTGATAACTATCCAATCCCTGAGCTTTATGTGATCTTCATCATTCTATCCAATCCACTAGGTCTATTCTATCTTGTAATATCGGTCCCATCTTTTTATCGACTTATCCTATCATCATCTTATCATCCTTTATCCATTGTTTGCCTTTGGTCTTGTCGAACTACATTTCCCCTGTGATTTCACGTAGGCAAGGTCGATCATTTGATCCGCCCCTAGGGTTCCATCATCGATCTTCACTTTGCTCTTCTACCATAGGTCTTTCTCCTTTTGTCCATCCTATCTTTACCATCCATCAAAGTCTCCATCTTGGTCAGTCGTCCACCTTTCATCGAACTACGAAGGCTCTGCGCTTTCACGTAGGCAAGGCTAATCTTTGATTGGCCCCCAAGCCCCTAGGTCTTTAGGTTTTGTCAGTCCCATTTCTTGTCTTCCTTGTGTCGTGCCATCAAGCTATGCCCTTTATCTAGCTGGTTCTTAACAAACGAGATCCACTTGTATCATGAGATCCAATCGATTTTGAACATCCCGCGTCATAACAATCTTTTAATATCCATCATCTTTGGTCTCAACAGGATGTATCCTTCCTAACAGACCTCATCAATCCCATCTATCCCCTTGATCCTATGGCAAAGGATATTTGAAAGTGATTGCGATCTTTTGATGTTTTTGGATTTTGTTTATCATTAGAGCTCCCTATCATCACTTGTCAAGGCCGCCATAATCCATCATATTATGGTGTGTTTTGATTGGTCAACATAGGGGCATATCTTGATCTTTTTATGTCTATTTGTGTCTTCTTAGTTGTCCCACATAGTACCCACTAAGATCTCCGAGGTCTTGTGTTATGCTAGGGCATCCTTTTGTGCTTGTGGTTATCTCAATACCTGGCCCGACCAAGGTCTTTGTGACTTTGGGGTGTTGGGGTAGCCTTCTTGTCTGTTGTATTTGTTTTATGCATTAGCCACTAATTCACCTTAGTTCTTCATACCCTGGTGTCTTGTGTTTGATGCTATAGCAAAAACCAGTGCTCCAAAGATGATAAATTGCATTTAGAATTGCATCTCATTTTCCATTCTATCGGCTTGCATGTATCCCCCCATCCATTCATCCTTCATCCTTATCTCTATCCAATCTCCATCCATTCCACTTAGCCTGAATCATCTAATCATATCCTTTCTCTTGTCCCCAGTCTCATTATCAGCCTTGACCCATCATCATCATTATCCATTAATATCATTCCCTATCCCTTTGGTGTTGTTTTGGGATGTATCCTTCCCTCATCAACAACACTTTCATCATCATCATCATCGGGAGGTATTTTTCCCTATCCTTTTGTGGTATTTTGGGATGTATCCTTCCCTCATCAATACCACTCAGTGGGATGTATCCTTCCCTATCCCTTTGGTGTTGTTTTGGGATGTATCATTCCCTCATCAACAACACTTTCATCATCATCATCGGAAGGTATTCCTCCCTATATTTTAGTGGTATTTTGGGATGTATCCTTCCCTCATCAATACCACTCAGTGGGATGTATCCTTCCCTATCCTCATGTTATTTCGGGATCCTTCAATCCTTCATTGACAACGCTCCATCCATCATCAACCTATTTTGGCTTGTACCTTGACTGGGGCAACATCACCTTTTGAAATCCATTTGTGCTTCATCCATCTCCATATCACTTACTCTCTTCCCATCACCTTGCATCCTCTTCCCATCACCTTGCATCATCTTCCTCATCTCCCCTTGCATCACATCATCTATTTCGAGAGCCCACCCGTGTTCTCTTGAACCCGCATGTCCTCTCGAGGGGGCATCCTTCATCCCTAATTTCCATCATTTTCTTTTTCCCTTCCCAGTCACTCCTTTGGATGACTGGGGCATCTTTTCCAATCTAACTATCTTCTTCTAGGTTCTATATTTTAATATTCTTTGAAATGATGCTACTTCGTAACACCATCTCAAAGAGGGGCAAAATGTAGACATCCAAATTTGGACACTTAATTTATTCAAATTTATCACTTTTTGTCTAAAACACCCTCTTATCCGAGTTAATTAAGTAATATTACTATTATTTAATTAATATCTTTAATTCTGCTAAATCCCTAAAGTATTTAATTAATAATTAAATACCTTACCCTCCTTAATCCTCTTTTCATCAAATAAATTAAATAAATATTACATTTATTTAATTCCTCACATGTCATTTTCATCTAATCCTAATCCATTTCCTAATCTCTTCATTAAGGATGTGCACATGCCTAATCCTTGATTAGGATGTGTCACATCCTCCAACTTTTGCAAGTTGGCTTTTAATCCTTATTTATCTTCTAATTATTAATTAATTAAGCCTAATCATTCTCCAAGGAATTTTTAATTCCTTTTTATTCTTCCTAGATTCCCCTCTTTTATATGTGAATTTTTAATTCATTTCATTCTTCCAAAGCTTCTAGAACCTTGGACTTGTCACAATCCCCACATGTGACCCACCTTGGACTTGTCACAATCTCCACATGTGACCAAGTCCCACCTTTTTGGAGCCCACCTTTTTATCCTCTAGATCCTCCTAGGAATGTGAATTTTTAATTCACATTTATATCCCCAACCACCTTTCCTTTTCCTATGTAGATTTTTGAGGAATTCTAAAATTCCTCAAATGTCCCTTTCACTCCCACTTGGGGACAAGAAATCCCTTTTTGTGGAAATCCTCTCATCCCCCAAGGTGCATGTCCTTTTCCACCTCATGTACCTTTTTGACAACTCATCTCCACCTCATATCCTCTTGTCCACTTCACCCTCCACATGTCAAGATGTGAGGGCTTGTGGGTTCTCAACCCACCATAGCCCTTCATCTTGACCTTGTTGATCAATCTTGACCCTTGAATTCTCTAGAGAATTCAAATTCTTCTATAAATACCCCCTCCTCAAGGGCATTTCCAACACTTTCATTTTGGAGCAACTACATGCTGCCCATTTGCCTTCTCAACACTTAGCTATTTTGCACCCTTATGCTGTCATTTTGCATTCTAAACACTTTGCACTCTCATAACTACATGCTGTCCATTTGAATCCTCAAGCCTTTTTCAATCATTCAACCATCTTTGTTCATCATTTTGCATATTGAAGCTTGCATTTTAGTCACTCAATCCATCATCTAAGGAGCACACAACCAATCCAAGCAAGGGCCAATCAAAGAGGTATCAACAACAAGGGAGGTAAAAATACTTGTGTTTCATTTTATTTGCATTCCTTTTCGTTGAACCACATCTTTTGGCTAATCTTGAGGTGTCCTTGGTGTTTTATTATTCATGTTTCTTAGTTATTTTGCATGTTTAGAGCAGTAGGAATTCCAAGGTATCACATCTATAAATGAAAATAGTACAAGATTGACCATCACTATATACCATTAGACCATGGCATATGTTTGAAATCATCACTATCACTATCTTCAAGCAAAAAATTTGAACAAAACATCTAAACTGCACACATCTAAGTTAGTTGATTTTCTTAACCATTCTATAGTGATGAATGAAAGGCTAATAGACTATTTGACCTAGCTAATACAAAGGTTTACATTAACCAAGATCTCTTCTTTCATGAGAAGAATGGGCCACTTGTCTTCTCCTCAATACTCTACTTTTTGTTTTCCTTTAACAATTGATGATACTTTCTTTAATTATTCAAATCTTTCTTTAGTGACCTCTTTTGGGTGCTATTTTCCAAGGGATGCATTCCTATTCTATTTCAGGGGTTGGTGTTTGACAGAGCATTGGCGACCTTATTTATATGATGCTTTCTTTCGGTAGGGATTAATGGAATTAGTATTTACTACTCTTGTTGTATGCTTCACAAAAATGGCTTCCAAAGTGATCAAGGTGGTTATAGAAGTGGAGTGAAACTTGCATAAGTCTATGAGGAGGAAATATTAATTCTAGGTTAGCAGCTTGCCTCAATCAACTTCCTATTTCAGCATGTCTTAGGTTGAGTAGATTTGATAGTTGGCATGTGTGTGATTTTACAAAGGTAAATGTGTGATTCTATAATTACAACTATAAAAATTTGATCTGTCCAATAGCAATATAGTTTCCATAATTTTTTTCTAAATTGAGAAGTTTGTGTGGTATGTTTCATTATGGGGAAGAAAGGGTGACATAGTGAATTTTAAAAATGTCTCAAAAGTGTTTGATGTATCTTCAATCTTGATCTACAATGAATTCAATAAAATGGTAGTTTTAAAGTAGAGGAAAGTAAAGTCTTAGTATGAGAGAGATAAGTGGAAGAGAGAGAGGGTCCCTTTCCAAATGAGGAAAGCTTCCTTAAATAGACCAATTGGGGCAAATGGTTGTTGGAATATGTAATAATGAATAAACTATAGTTTTGATCATTGGTAGTAGGAGGCAACTCAAATTATTGGGGCAAATAAGCCTAAACACTATTGCCCTAAGGGATACAAGATTGAAAATATAGAGGAATGATATTATGTCAAGGTGCGATTGACATTTAAATGCATAAAAATAGAGTGAACCATGTGATATGTGTGATTTTAGACTTTGAATAATGGTTTTTCGTTCTCCGTATATGGTTTGAACAAAATCCTCTACATCATGAGAGCCTTGTCATCTTGTAATTTCTCTATTAGTCCATGAAATGTAACAACCCTAGGTAGATTCTAAATGGATACCATTTCTCTTGGCTCTTCTTTGACTCCATTTCTAATGAGTATTCTCACATTCTTTCAATTTCTAAATTTTTAAAGGTATTATTATTAATTTGTATGTGAAAGCTCTCATTCAAACTATTTCATTCATGAAGGTTTACTATTGGCCAACATTGCTCATCTTCATTTCTTGGAGATGATTTTGTTTGTGTACACTTGCTCCAATCTCTTATTTTTGTTAAGTTTCTCCATAGTTTTTATTAGTATTAACATCTTTGGTATTTTGGATTATTCTCATTGTTTCATTATTATTCTTATGTTGCATCTTGTTTAGCATAACTTAACTTGTTTCATTTTTCTAAAAATAATAGAAAATATGTTGTAATTTTGTGAAGAAGAAGTGCTAAGGCACCTAATCATTTAGTGATAAATTTTTTACCCTTCATCTTGTTTCCATTTTTAATTATTTCCTTTAACAAATTAGTTTATCATAATATTATCTTATTACTTTCAATAGTGTTTGTTCCATTATATTTCCTAATTTTATCTTTAGTTTTGTAGATAGCTCATAGTTTCTATTCTAGGTTCCTCAATTATTGTATTGAAAATGTGATTTTAGTCTTTTTGTATTAAACAAAATTTTTTCTTGATTTTAGTCTTCTTGCAATTGTGAATTTGTTTGTTCATTTGCTATTGGTTTCATCTTGTATACAATCTTCTCTATTAAGATAGCCCTTGGTATCAGATCAATGTGAATAAAGCATCTAGAAAATGAGTTCAAAATCTAGACATTTTGGCAACATAAACTTCAATGCAAGATTCACCCTTGAAAAATTTAATTACAATATAATGTAGCGAGTTCTTCCTTCAACCCTCAAAATATGATTGAGTTAAAAGATACCCTTTCAAAAAAATAGAGGCTAGAGGTTGGCATTGTGCAAAAGATGGGATATTTGGAGAGTGAAAGCCTCAAAGAATGAGGAAAAGGAACAAGGAACTATTGTTCCTTCACACTTACACCCCATTTTTCGTTTTGACAAAATGGGGACCCCCCTCTTTCACTTTTTTGTGTGTTGTTTTCCTTCTATCTTTCTTTGATATTTTTCTCTTCTCTCTTTCTTTCCCTCTTTTCCTTTCCCCCTTCTTTCTTTTCCTTTTCTATTTCCTTCCTTCAAAGTACCTTGTTGGGCCTCGAGTAATCAAGATTCTTAATCATAGTATACCATATTGATCTTACCTGATACCTGACTCCTTACTTGATGTGTGGTGTATTTTTTTCTTTCACCCTTTCATATGTCAGGCCTCAGGCTTACTGAGGTTTGCCTCCCTTTTATGCCTTAGAATTTTTGAAATTTGAAATACGTCAGACTTTCGGCATCACAAATTTCACTTACCCTTTATGCTAAAGAAACTCACATAAGGTATAGTGAAACTATGATCTTCGACCCCTAACCCTTCCTCCATGGCTTTGTGAAATCTTATTGAAACCTTTGGGTTTTGGGTGTCATTGTTCCTCCTTGCTTCAAACCTTAAAGATTTTTCATAAGGAAAGGATAAAATTTGATTGTCAATTCCTGAGACTACCTTAGAAGGAATTTTATTGATCAAACATTCTCAAACTTCACAAATTGGGGATAATTCTTACCCATTCCTTATAGAGGTGGAGATGGTAAAGAGTAAGGTCGTTCCTCAATGTCTGAAAAAACCCTATACCTTTGACTATAGGCTTATAAGACTTTCAAATTTTCCTTTAGAACGTTGGACTTGTGATCTCCTTTGGGTTCAACTTAGTTTCATGCCTTAGCACTTTGGAATTAAAGTTCTTTAGTTTTAGAATTCATAGTTTCCTTTATCACATACCTTAAAACATTCATAAGGGGTAAGGGGAAACCCTAACCCCCAATCTGCGACACATTGGCTTAGAATTAACAAATTTGGCAAAACCTTTCAGATTTTGGGTGTCAGTAGTACCTCTTACCCATTAATTATAGAGGTGTAAAGGGTAAAAGGTACACTTGACCCTTGATCCTCGATTATACTAGTAAACATGTAGCCAAAAAATGTCCTCCTTTACGACGTCTTTTAGATATCGGGTATTGGTGGTACCTCTTACCTATTGCTTATAGAGGTGCAAAGGGCAAGGGTTATCCTTGAATCTCAACATATAGGAATGATTGATTTATTTTTAATATTATAAAAAATATATGCATCTTCTATGTTCAAAAGCTAAGGTTTTAAATATGAAAATGAGGTTGAGTAATAGTCATAAGTTTGGCGGAAAGAAGTAAACCAAAAGGTCAAACTTCGATCTCTAAAGTCCTTTTGGACTTCATGAGTTGAAGATGCCAATTAACCGATACCATTACAAAATAATGGAAGTTGTAAATGGGATCCCTAATCCCTGATACCCAATCAAACATAAATATTCCTTGAGAGAGCTTTTGTTGAGAATTAAAGGATACATGACACCCTTGATGTTTGATGCTCGAAAAGGGAAATATTCTATATAGTAATTCATTTTGTAAGTATTAGGTATAGGGATTCTTGATCCTTGATACCTGAAGGCACTTATAATGAAGAGATGAAAGCTTAAGTGTAGATGAAAATGGTAAAGGATAAGGGGTAAGCTCGAAGACCGATCCCTAAAGATTTTGTATAATTCCTACTTGGAAAATTGTAACTTTGAGAAAAGAGTCTATATGGCCTAACATGGTTTGTCTTGTAGGTTTTCTCTTCTTGGTGTAAGAAAGAGTTAATAAATGGTACTAGTTTTTGTAGGATATATGCCTCTAAAGGATTATGAGGAAATGAAGTACCAATTTAAAGGATACCAACCAATGGAAAGGATGAATCATATTGTGCCAACCTAGTCCAATCACTTTGCTAAATAATAGGAGATAGGTGGAGATCATTGTTGATATCAACCCATGTTTTATGATGAGTGATGTTATCAATGATTTGAATGAAGTTTTTTCCTAGTGCAACCCAAGTTAAAGACATCCAAGGATGTGCATGATAACCGCTAGAGAAATCAAAGCACATATCATGCACTTGAGTTTAGTGGCGTTGGGAATTTTGAAGACTGCCGCTTATTTCAGTTTGCTTTTAGTTGTTATTTTCATGATTTCCTTAAAATTATCAAAAGACTTGAATCCAACTGGGGCACCTAATTGTGCTTCTATTTAATTTTTAGTTTTCTTTTAGTTAAAAAATCAAGCACTCGAGGTACTTCTAGTTAGCTTTTTTATTAGATGCATAGTTTTAGGAACTTATTTTCCTACAAATGTTTGATTCTGGATCATTTATAAGGATCCAATTTTGATGTAATTTTCAGCAATTAAACAATACAATCTCAACATGGAATTTCCTACTGACTTTGTGAATTATTAATTCAATCAAAGGGTTACACCTATTGCATGTATCTTGATTTGGTATCACGGTGATGGTATAATATTTTATTTCAATCTAAATTATCAAATTAGTAAGATTTAATTGGTAATTTTGGACTTAAGTAGGATTTTATATCAAATTTGTGCATGCTTGATGACATTTTGATTGCATGAGATCTAAAAATATTATGTGGTTACTTATTTCCTTTGAAGATTGTAATTCTATTATTGGTAAATGTTTGAAATACTATTTGTTGTAATGGTGGTTTGGAAATCTTGGTTAAACACACATAAATGGTGAATGAAATGTTTCTTGTCATTTTCCAATTAATTTAAATTTCCTTTACATTACTTCTTGTTACCCTATCTATCTTTTGAATTTTATTTGAAATCAAGTTTAGAATTATTGAAAGAGCATCAAATCATTGCAAATATACTAGACCTGAACATGCAATACATTTATTGAATTGTTAGATCTAATATTTTAAGTTGCATGTTATTTCCAAGAAGTTAAAATATAGATCCTCTTGTGAAATCATATTTGATCTCTATCACTATGCTATCCACATGGCCATGATCTGACATAAAAGAAACTTGGATTAGTCTCTCTACTTTTCAAGAGGTACAATAAACCCTTATTGCCTATCACATTGTAAGTGATTAAAAGCACCCTCAACAAAAATGGCACTAGAAGGAGGGCCTGAAAATATTCTTGGTTAAATGCGAAGTTGGAGTGGGTTAGATCTTAGGAAAACTGAGCTCTAATGGGTACCCATTTGTGTATACCAAGGATTCTTCATCAAATTCCTTATCACACACATAATAGGCTTCCATTATTTTTCTCTATTAGTGGACAAGTTGCTTTAGATCATGTTAAGATTTGCAAGGATTTATTGAATTTTCTCAAAGTTGAGCATAAGGATATCGTTTATCATTTGTTCATCAAAACATTTCAATGTGCAACAAGGCAATGGTATGTTAATATTCCACCAAATTCTATCTGTTCATGGATAGAATTAGAAATTTTATTCTTGGTTCAATTTGATCCTTTTGTGGTTGCACACAACCCATCACTTTAATTTGTAGCTATGAAAAGAGTACCATAGGAATCAATTTACTAGCTCAATCATAGGTTCATGTTTATGTATCAATGAGTTAAAGATTTGTATCTAGTTATTAATGATTTTATTTTAAAATAACATTATTATTGGGGTTTGAATGCTTCATTCAAAGAGAATATTAGATTTTGTGGTGAGGTTACCACCCTACATGATGCATTTAACAAAGCTCTCTTACTGGCGCAAAGTGGAAATGGAGTTGTTAGAAATACGAGCAACCAAAATGTGAATTATAATGCTCTTGTGCTTACAAGTTGTCAAAATTTGTAGCCTTATACTGGTTTACCCATTGCTTTTACCCAAATGCAATCATTTCCACCAAGCAGCTACAACATTCCAAAATTTCCAAGCACCTAATTCTGTAACACTTCAAATCAGGTCAGCCCCATACAAGACCAATTTGGGAGTCAATATTTACAAAATATGACCATGGAGGCAAGCGACGTTTCACCCTCTAGTGAAGTTTTTATGGAATTACCCTCTACTTTTAGTCATACTCCAACATATGATACATTAAATCATGATGAAATTATAAGCAAAAAATTAGATGAATAGTTATATCATTTTGATGGTTTGTTTGAAAATGAGCATGAAATAGATTTGAAATTTGAGCGTAATGAAAATATCAAACTAGATTTTAATTTAATTGAAGATGTTAATATTAATTAACGTTGAAAGAGGTGAAGCATTAACACAAGATTGTTGCCATGAGGAATCAACGAATAAAGATTTTTCTTTCAATACTTTGAATGATTCTTTTGAGAAAGATGTAAATCAATATGATGAATATACAATAGGTCATGATTTATTCGAGGTAAATATTCCATGTACGCAAAATCAATTAAATGTGAAATTGGAGGAATTAGGTGCTCCAAGACTGTCATAACTCACTATGACAGATGGATGTAGGATACATTGTACAAATCAACATTGTGAGATAAATTGCTATGTTTATCTTGGAAGGATGGATTTATATTTGAAGCGACTAATCACTATTGAAGAGGTACTCATTCCAATAGAAGACCATTGGAATAGTCTTCCACTCCATGAGGAAGATGAAACAACTAGCATAAAAAAAGATGATAATGAATCCATCTGAAAGGATGAAAGTAATTGTGAAAGGATATCTAGCTCATCTCCATCATTTGGTGACCTTGACCCTTTCTTTGAAGTGGACTTGTTGATTGATAAAGATTCTCCATCTTGTTTAGATCTTCTAGATGTAGAAAATGAATTTATTGATGCATCTATAGATTCTTTCATGATCATTGATAAAGAAGAAACATCCTTTGACCAATCGACACAAGGAAATGACCTTGGTGATTTGAATGATGAACAAATTGAAAGAGAGAACATACCTCTGGATGAGATTGTGAATGAGTCTCGTTGTGAAGGAAAAGAAATAAAATTCCAAATGGATTCTTTAGAGGAAGGTCAAATGGATGTGCAGATTAGCCAAGTGCTTCTCGATAGTCAATTAGATTAGACTTACACCTATTAGGGGAATGGATCTGATTTTAATGCCAACATTGACATAGTTAAAATTAGTGTTTTATTGCAACAATAAATGTATGGTGGGATTCAAATGGATAAAGCAAAAGAATATCAGATGAACCATCAAGAGGCTTCCCTAAAAATCAAATCACTTCAGCATGGCAAGGAATACAAAATAGGGGAGTATCTTCCTGATTTTGATTCTTTGCATTTGAATGAGTTGTTAGAAGGAAATTCTTGTTATGAATTGGATGTTCATCCTCACATCCTTATTGATGATATATAGGGGAATGATAGGAACAATGATTTAGCTCATGAGGGAGAAGTTTCATAGACTTCAAAAATTGACAATTATGATGATTTGCAACTCAATTCATTCGAGGAGACCAAAAGGATCTTCGATCTCATATCTGAGTTGAATGCAACAATGTTGGCTCATGGGTATTTTGACTGCATAAAAAACCTTTCTTTATGTGATTCCTATAGGATTCATTTACTTTGTTCACATTCAGAGGTATTTTTTTCTTATTTGGGAGATCACCATGGAAAGTAAGGCAAAAGTTGAATAAATTACTTTAAAGGTTAAGGAAGATAACGATTTAACTGATGATATCTATACTTTAGAAAATATGATTGAAGTTGATGGTCCCATTGAAATCAAGCATACTTGTTTACTGCTTGAGAAAGTGTTAATAATGATAAGGATTTGCATACAAAATTTGAACCTTGTTTTGATACCTTGAATGGTTATGGGCCATCATTAATGAACATTGTTTCTTTTAATGTATAGGTACTATAGTGGAATGGAATGGTGTATCATGAGATGAGACCTCAAGAAGATAAAATTGTGCAAAATGAGCATGCCTTTACAACTAGAAATCTTCCAAATTAGGTGGCATCTTTTCATTATCCTCTATGTTTTGATGAATTTCAGTTTGACTATAACATCAGGGAAAATAAGACATGTCTGTAGATCAATCATAACAAAGGAGAAAATCCAAAACTTCTAGTTTTTCAAGATTTATACTCTCGGAATGAGCTTATTCTACCTGAAATTTACTTTTTTGAGTATAAAGATGAGCTTGCTAGTATTAGAGCTCTACCTAGTAAGTTAAGACTTGCACATATTGAAAAATCAGTTAAGCAGATGTACATTTTTTTTGCAATTTTATGTTTTTCAAGCTTAGCTTAGAATTGGTTTAGGATTAGGATAGTTAGGTTTCAGTTTAATTTAGTTGCCTTTTCTTTTTTTGTGTGTTTCTCGTTGATTTATTTTTTGTTTTGTTGCTTCCCTTTTGTTCTCCTTCTTTGTGTCTCTTTGTGTTGTTTTTGTTTTGGGGTTTTTCTATTTTTGTTTCTTTTTTTGTCTTGCTTTCTTTTCTCATTTTTTTCACTCTTTCTCATTCCTCCCTTCTTTGTTTGTGGGTTTTCATGAATGTTCTAGGTCTAAATGTCAACCATGAATAGGATACTTGTAGTATTTCTTTTTTAAAAAAACCATTTTCTTGTTTAAAATCAAGGTCTATTAGTATGTTATTAAACTTTAGAGTCAAATGATTTGATGTAGTGAAGTCAATAAACCTATGAAGGTAGTTGCATGGGTTTTACCATTTGAAAATTAAGCAAATCAGGATAGGGATTTATAATGGATAGTAACGACTTTGGGAATCTAGTTAATCTAAAGGTGTTGCCCTTCTTAGTGACCATAGTGATTCCCAACCCAACACTAGGTGATAGCTTGGAGGAAAAGAAAAAAAGAAAGAAACAAAAACTATGTAAATGGGTGATTCAAATAACCTCTACCGAGGCTATGGATGCTCGATTGATAGTAGAGCTAGGTTTGAGGCAATCATAGGTATCTTTGTTGGGGCTATGGATGCCTAGTTGGCAACAGAGCTATGCCCAAGTCACACCAACTGAATCTCAAAATGGAACAAATAAAGGAATATTCATATGAATAAAGATAGCTAGGAGAAAGGAAAGAACACACAAATTGTATTGATTCACAAGTCATTCTATTGTTTTAAACCATGTTTTGAAGGAATTCATCATGGTGCACACACTATGAGACTCTATATTCTATTATGATTGGTGAACTAGTTGAAATTCTTAGATTATTATGGACTCTCTTCCTTAATATAAGGTTAATAACATCTTTAAGTTTAGCTTGTTTAAAAATATTTTGAAGATAGAAATGCTTTTCAATCATTTTTTTTGTTGGTCACTATTTATTGTGCCTTCGCACTCACACCCCATTTTTCCTTTTGAAAAAATGGGGACCCCCTCTTTCAATTTTTTGTGTGTCATCATTTTCCTTATATCTTTCTCTTCTCTTTTTCTCTTCTCTCTTTCTTTCCCTCTTTTCCCTTTTCCCCTTCTTTCTTTTCCTTTTTCTATTTTCTTCATTCTAAGTACCTTGTCGACCCTCAAGAAATCAAGATTCTTAATTATAGTATACCATATTGATCATACTCGATACTCGACTCCTTACTTGGTGCTTCGTGTCCTTTTGTCTTTCACCCTTTTGGATGTCAGGCCTTGAGCTTATCAAGGTTTTCCCCCCTTTTGTACCTTAGCGTTTTTGAAATTTCAAATGCATCGAACTTCAAGTGTCACAAATTTCACTTACCCTGTACACTAAAGAAATGATGAAGGGTACTCCCCTTACAATCTAAAACTCACAAAAATGGCATATAATGGCACAAACAAAATGCAAGAAGGAAAAAAAATATTTTCTATTATCACTGAAATGAAAATGAAATTACAACATTATATTTGCCATCACATGGGCTTTCTGATTACATAAATCTGTAAATCTACAAATCGAAGCCACCATCTACTCTACTCTCACCTCCTCTTAGTAGTCCCCCTTTACATCCTTTATTTGGAAGGTGTAACCACCCTAGAATCTTCTAAAAAGTGTAACTTCCTCAGGAAGATATTTGAAATTTTATTTATTTTGGTATTACAACTTTGTGGGGTCATAACTTTTGATTCGATTGTCAAATTTTCTATTATAATACCATTTCAGAAAGCTCTCGAGAAATATTTCACCTAGAAGTAGGGCCTAAAGGCAACCTACTTTCCTTTTCCACCAATTTTCAGGCCCATCTAGAGCCTCTAAGTGCCTCAAAATTGACCTAGAAGATTTTACTAGGATTTTTAAAAATTAAAATTTTAATATGTCTCAAATGACAAAGGGTATTGAAGTGATTTCTTTTCCATTAGCTTCAATTTACCATTCTGGAGGTCTGTGTAATATTTTGTGTCCAAATGTGCATAAATGCAAAGTTACTAAAATAGTAACCTTGCCAAATTTAGCCCATATTGAAAAGAAACAACAATTTTTTTTGGGTGATGCAAGATTGCTCTTACACCTGGGATACTCTTGCATCAAGAAATCAACAGAAGGTATAGTGAAACTTCAATCTTTGAACCCTAACCCTTCCTCCATGGCTTTGTGAAATATTATTGAGACCTTTGGGTTTCGGGCATCACTGTTCCTCCTTGCTTCAATCCTTAAAGCTTTTTCATAAGGCAAGGAGAAACTTTAACTATCGATTCCCAAGACTCCCTTAAAAGGAATTTTATTGATCAAACATTCTCAAACTTCATGAATTGGGGATACTTCTTACCCATTCCTTATAGAGCTAGAGATGGTAAAGAGTAAGGCCAATTTTCGATGTCCGAAAAAACCCTATACCTTCAACTATAGGCTTATAAGAATTTCAAAACTGCCTTGAGAATGTTGGACTTGTGATCTCCTTTGGTTTCAACTTAGTTTCATAACTTAACACTTTAGAATTAAAGTACTTTAGTTTCAAACTTCACAGGTTTCCTTTATCATATACCTTAGAACATTCGAAAGGGGTAAGGGGAAACCCCAACCCCTAATCTGTGACACATTGGCTTAGACTTAACAAATTTTGTGAAACCTTTCATATTTCAAGAATCAATAGCACTTATTACCCAATACTTATAGAGGTGTAAGGGTCAAGGGTACACTTGACCGCGACCCCTAATTATACTAGTAAACACATAGCAAAAAATTTCTTCCTTTGTGATGTCTTTTGGACATCGTGTATCAATGGCACCTCTTACCTATTGCTTATAGAGGTGCAAAGGGTAAGGGTTATCCTTGACTCCCAATGTTCGAGAATGATTGCTTGCTTGTTACTATTATAAAGAATAGATGAATCTTCCTTGTTCAAAAGCTAAGGTTTAAAATATAAAAAATGAGGTTGAGTAAAAATTGTAAGTTTGGTAGAAATAAGTAAATCAAAAGGTTGAACTCTTATCCCAAAAGTCCTTTTGGACTTCGTGATGCAGGAGCATCCAAGAGTACCAAACAATCCTGCATCACCCAAAAATATTTTTTTTTCTTTTCTTCAATTTTGGTGTGTTGTGGTATTTCAGGCATCTCTTTGCATTGAAAAAGATCTTATGTGATTTAATTTCAAAATTTGAGTTTTTACTTTGTTGCAGTTTTAAAGCTCCCATAGGCAGTTTTATGAAAACAATTATTTCCAGAAATCTATAAGATTTGGGTTGAAATCCTTTCGAAGATATATCACTGGACGAATTATGCATAATGTGGTGAAAGTTTCATGACCAAATTTCTCAAGGTTTGGGAGAAATTAAAATTAGAAATTTTATGCTAGCTGGCCACGAAAATAATTAATTTTCAAGATTTTTAAATGCTGGAGAAAAATTTGTTGGAGGGAATCATTCTAATGATAGTATTCATATCTTGACAAAGTTTCATGTGAATATGAGCTATTGGATAAGAGTTATGCAAAAAGTTACTTTTTGGCACCCATTGTGCAGTGGTGAAGTCACATGTTTGAATTTTTTTTTAGATTATCTATGTAGTCTCATATGGTAATGTTTGATGGATTTTATTTATCTCATTCATCTTTTGACGAAAACTAAAAAGTAAAAATGGGTAGTTGTGGAGGATTTTAAATTATTGGTGTAAATTCACCTTTTCACCATGTAATTGCTCCGAGTAAAACAATAAATGATAATTATTTCTTTCAACTTTTATAAAGACAAGTTTAGAGCTGAAAAACATGGATATCTTCATTAATTTGAAGGCACATGGGTATATATTGGTAAGAGGCAAGTATTTTTGACATTATTGATTAAAAAATCTATGTTTAGGCCCCCATTTTGGAGGGCATCTTCAGAAAAACGTGAGAGTAGGTTTGAATGCCAAACATAGAAGATTCTAGCAGAGATTTAAATTGTTAAAAATGTATATTGTAATTAAGGGAGTGGGATGCCACTTTGGGAGGGCATTTAATTGATTTTTAATTCATATTTCAAAAAGTTTTTAAAAAAGAGAAGAGAGGGAGAGTTGGGAGGCTATAGAAAACTATGGAGATGAGGATAACAGTATGGAAGTTTTGAGAGCAGATTTTCAAATCTTGCAGGAAGCAGAGATGAAAATTGAGTTTGAGGAAAAATGAGAGAGAATGGCCATGGTGAGACATACATTGTAAAAAAATGTTTTGTTGACCATATTATGGAAAAAATATTGTATTTATTTCAACATGTTGCACATCATTTTCAGATTTGAATGCAATTAATTTTATTTGTTTAACTTCTATGTTTTCTGAGTTTTTGGATGGGTGTTTGTCCTTGCATCAAATGGTATCAGATCCAAAGGTTTTGAGTGCACAAGTAGATCATCGAATGTGAGGAAGCTTATGTTAGGACTGGTGGATGGATAGAGGAAGCACAACAAAGATGTCCGAGAAGCTCGAGATAATTTTTGCAAGTGTGTGAGGAGTCTTGAACAATTGACAATCGAGAGGGACAAGTTATGGAAATGGAGAGCATGTGAGTTGAGGTGAGATTGCAACATACAAGATGGGATGGGTTGTGAGAAGACCCATGAGAATATTGTTCTGGGAACGATATTGGGAGAAGGTAGAAAATGAGAAGTTTGAGAAGATGAAACAAATGGTTCGTGAGGAAGTGAGAAATATCAAGATGCACATAGATAAATTGAAGAAGAATATTGGTAAAAATGAAGGATATTGGTGAAGAAAAGTGAGAAGAAGAAAGATGATAGTGAGAAGAAAAGAAGAGAAAATGAGTTTTACAACCCAAGAGAGAAGAATGATAAGACAAAAATTTATGGAGATCCTATGTTTGACAGACAACCCGATGAAGAAGATTCATTGCTTGTAGAGGAGATCATGAAAATAGAGATGTTCAAATCAAATGAGAAACTTGCGAATAATGAAAGTGCAAACCTAGTGAAAGAAATTGCAGCAGATGATGATGAGGTAGAAGTTGCAGCAACAAAGGAAGGGTATAATAAGACATATTGATGGACATGAAGTAGCAAATTGATGAAGAGATAATTTTTTATTTTTCTACATTGTGTGATGAAGTAGTTGATGTGAATTTGCATGAGTTAGTGCAAGAAGATAGAAAGAGAGATTATGTACTTACGGATTGGTGTGTGGATGTAGCATATTTATATGTAGAAGCTATAAAAGATGCCATAGGTGAGATTTGGTGGAGGTGGTTAGTTTGTGAAGAGATAAAACTCATGAATGAGGAGAAGAGGGAATGAAAGATTCTTTGGAGGAGGATAGTGAATATTCCAACAAGATGTTGGAAGAAGAGAAATAAAAAAATTCAAAAGGATAAGGAAGAACGGTGGATCCAAAGCAAACAAATGGTCTTCAAATGTTCATGATCTTTCAACTCATGGAAAATTTCACTTACCCTGGGTGTTTGATGCAGGAGCATCTAGGGGTACCAAGCAATCCTGCATCACCCAAAGTATTTGTTTTTATTTTCTTCAATTTTGGTGTGTTGTGGTCTTTTCAGACATCTCTTTGCATTGAAAAACATCTCATGTGATCTAATTTTCAAAATTTGAGTTTTTACTTTGTTGCAATTTTAAAGCTCTGATAGGCAGTTTTATGAATACAATTGTTTCCAAAAATCTTTAAGAGTTGGGTTGAAATCCTCTAGAGGATATATCAATGGATGAATCATGCATAATGTGGTGAAATTTTCATGACCAAATTCCTCATGGTTTGGGAGAAATTAAAATCAGAAATTTTATGCTAGATGGCCACGAAAATAATTGATTTTCAAGATTTTTAAATGCTGGAGCAAAATCTGTTGGAGGGAATCATCCTAATGAAATTATTCATATCTTGACAAAGTTTCATGTGAATATGAGCTTATGGATAAGAGTTATACAAAAAGTTAGTTTTTGGCAACCGTTGTGCAGCGATGAAGTCACATGTTTGAATTATTTTCCAAATTATCTATGGAGTCTCAAAAGGTAATGTTTGATGGATTTTATTTATCTCGTATTCATCTTTTGACGAAAACTAACAAGTCAAAATGGGTAGTTGTGGAGGATTTTAAATTATTAGCATAAATTTGCCTTTTCACCATGTAATTGCTCCCAGTAAAATAATAAATGATAATTATTTCTTTTAGCTATTTCAAAGACAAATTTAGAGCTGAAAAACATGGATATCTTCATTAATTTGAAGGCACAGGGGTATAGATTGGTAAGAGGTAAGTATTTTTGACATTAAATGGTTGAAAATGTATATTTTAATTAAGGGAGTGGGATGCCACTTTGGGATGGAATTTAATTGATTTTTAATTCATATTTCAAAAAAAATAAAAAAAGAGAAGAGAGGGAGAGCTAGGAGGCTGCAGAAAACTAAACTGGAGATGAGGATAACAGTATGGAAGTTTTGAGAATAGATTTTTAAATTTTGCAGGAAGTAGAGATGAAGCTTGAGTTTTAGGAAAAATGAGAGAGAATGGCCATGGAGAGCCAAACTTTGTAAAAAATGTTTTGTTGATCATATTATGGAATAAATATTGTATTTATTTCAACATGTTGCACATCATTTTTAGATTTGAATGCAATTGATTTTCTTTGTTTAACTTCTATGTTTTGTGAGTTTTTGGATGGGTTGTTTATCCTTTGATGCAGAGCATGGTGGGATTCAAAGGTTTACAAAGACATAAAACATTGATTTTTGACTAATCAACTAAACACTCACAAATTCACTTCAATGAAACATGGTTTCCAAAGGCTACAAATACACCAAAAGATAAAATCAAGTTCCAAAATCTTCACCAGACCCTAAAAAACTTTGGTTATCATGAGAATGATATGATTAAGCCAATAAAACTGTCATAGAACATTGGTTCTTCAATTCCTCCATTACTCACACCAGGAGACCAAATTACTTGTAGTATTCCAAATGGATAAAATCGGGTACAAATTTCCAACTAGCTTGAATCACCAAAAATAAAAAAAAGCTTCAAAGACCCATTAAGGCCTTCTTAAACATATCTAAAAACCAAATAGGATTACTTTAGAAAGTATCATTCAAATCAGACCTGCAATGTTGTTTTTAGGGGCAATTAGACATGTTTTACAAAGCAAGTATGTGAAATATTCATCCCAAACTTATAATATCCACTCCAAGAGTCTTAACACATCCCATAGGGTCCCATTATTTTATTTTTATCTCCACCTTTCATCACAATCTTGTTATCCAACAAGTTCTCTAACCTACCTAGTTTCCTTCATAAAGAACTGTCATTGCATATCTTTTGAACCAAACCGTTTATCTAGAACCTAAAGATATATTTGAATACCCTTTTAGAAGTTATTAAATATACGTCAAAATTGGAATAGGTTGTTTTGTAACATAACCCCTTAAAATTGACTATCTCATTTTTAAGGAGACTAAATTAAGCGAGTTTCACTAGGTCAATATTGGATTTGTGAACATTAGGACTCTACTCACCTCATTAACACCTTCGACACATAAAATATAGTCTGAAAAATATTACTAAACCATTTTCCATCCTTCCCCATTGACATTTCTTCAAACCCTAACCTTTAAACATCAATTCAAGCATGAAAAATCATGAAAATCACCTAGGGTAGCAACAAAACTTATGCAACTTGCTTTCCTATGCATCTAAAAACACAACCAACTTTAAAAAACAGTCTAAACTAACCCATTTCACCAATTTAAAAAGGTATTCATTAGTGGAATGGCTACTTATTCCATTTTAGACTCTCAAACCCTTAAAAATGAGGGTTTCAAACAGTTCTTTGTAAAAGTGCTCTCAATTACCCCAAATTTAATGAAAATTCCTCAAACTACTTTCAAATGAAATCTAATACAATATAATATGAAATCCAATTGAGTATACAAACTAGAGATGTTGTACACTAGGAAAAAAGGTTGAATCTGCAGAAACAAGGTACTTTTATTCAAAAAAAAATTTCAAATAACAACTCTCTACTTCTTTTTTGCCCTGACAAGGATCTTTTTAAAGATGTTACAATAGTTTCCTAACTGCCCCTTAAGTTTTCAACATCCAAAACCCTTCCCTTTACAAAGTGACTCTTCATATTCCATTTCTTGCACTTTTGCAATTTTGAAAATATTTGCAAGATTTTATAATATTTGACAACTTGACCATAAAACCTCCTAGAAACCTAATAAAATACATTAAAATGGTCCAAATATGACCTCATTACAATAATAATATGATGAAGGCTCAAACATTACAAGATTTCCTTATGGAGGCATGAAGTTTACATGGTGACCTGTGGTGCAGGGGCACCAAAGACATTCTATGCAAATAAGGTCCTAGGTTGAGTTTTTAGGGGTTTGGAGTCCTTTTTTTTGTCTTGAATAAGGTCAATGTGGACCATTTGTAATTTTTAAGTTAACTAGGAGGGTCATTTGGGTCCATTGGGTAAAATTTTGCAAGTTTCCAAAAGTTGCCACTTAAAAAATACAAAATTGCTAAAATTGTAAAAAGTTGTTATTGTCAAAAGTTGCAAAAAGGTAGATTTTGGAATGCCAACAGTCAGTTATTTCAAAAGGAAATTTTTGTAGGGTGAGGTAGTTGGATTTTGAGGGAAAAATCATAAATATGTAAAGGGGACTCGATTTAATCTCTCTTCGAAGGATTTGAATTTAAAAATCAATTGTTTATCTCTATTTTCTTTAGATTTTCTGTGTTTTTGCATTTCCCTGGCCTGTATGGTACCGTACAGAGAAAAATTGTTCTAAAACTCCTTGAGTTCATTAAGAGGCATGACTTAACCTTTATTTTCATTTTGTTTGAGCACTTAACATTGATTTTGGTGGGTGTTTGATTTAATTTTCTAAGACATGCCTGTTAACCCTATTTTGAGGGTTTGCAAGTCTTAAAAATGAAGAATTGAACCATTCCACTATCTATGACTTCTATAGCTTGTGGAAGGGGTCCAACATAATAGGAATAGGTGTTCGGATGATTTGTGAGAGCAGGGGAGATCTCCTGAGGGTCTGGGCATGATGCCCTAGTTGATTATTTTGTGATTTGGTACAAAAAATGGTGGTTTGAGATACGATTTTGATGAATTAGCATTGGAAAAGGTTGGATAAAGGTGTTTTGATCATGTGCAGGTGTATTTGAACGTGTTTGAAGCATTGTCCAAGGTGTTGGAGGCCTGAAACATTGATTTTCAATAAAACCCCATGAAAGTTGCTGAAAATGAGGGTTTAGAGGTTTGGTGATTTGGTGATAGTTTTTCCTAAATAAAATGGTGAATTTGGTTGTTTTGAGACCTTTGGAATGCTATTCCATTGATTTTTTAGGGTGGTGATAAGTTTGGATTACACTTCCTTTGTAAAAGAGACCTAATTTAGGGCCTAGATAATATAGAAACCTAATTTTGGTGGAGTTGGTCCAAAGAGACCTATTGAGTTTTTAAGTTATGTTTTGTGAGAGCATAATGGGGGTCTGGAAGGGTGAGGAGTTTGATGATTGAGGGCCTTCTCTAAAAGATATTTGTGAAAACATCAATTTGGAGACCTACAAGGAAACTAGGTGGAATAGTGAAGAGTGTATGAAATAGAGTTGTAAGGGAAAAAGGTTGGTTTGAGTTGGATCAAATTGTGTTTGTAATTAATTTATCTCCCTATCATTGCATCACCCTACGCCATATTCCCAGGAAAAAAAATTCCTCAAGTCCTCTTGAGGACATTGTTACACAATAGATTCAAGCTTGTCAATATCATTCTTCAACCTCCTAGTAGTCTTTGCACTCATTTACCACTGGAAATTTTCATTTTCCCTTTGTCTTTAACTAGTTCTTCATTGTTGAAAGTTGTCTTTCATTTGATAATTTATTCTTGACTTGTTCTTCCTCTAAAAATGGTATTGAACCTGCCTTTTACCTGTCATTAACCTTCTCCTACTATCCTAACAATACATTTCTTAATCCATTCTTGCATTTTCAAAATCAATTCATCCTTGACCTTCAAAGAAGAAAAATTGAACACCAATTCAATATCATTTCCCTCCAAAATCAAATTATTTTTCATACCTGCTATTTTAGCATCTCCATGGTTTCAAATGGTTGCATCCTTCATGTGCTCTCTCACTGCTTCATCACACAATCTCTCACAACATACTATCCATATACCCAACAAGAGATCCTGGAAGATGCTCCCTCTACCACTCTCTCTCTCAGTAGGGGACCTATTTGTACCTTCTCCCTAGCTTCATCTATGTTGGAGGACAGTGATCACAAACGTCTTCCATGTGTATAGCCAACACACCTCACAACTCTTTCTCTCTTCCAGCTTTAAGATGGACTACAAGCACCTGCAACCAACACACTTAACAATCCACCAGATCAACCAGCTCTGATACCAATTGATGCAGAGCATGGTGGGTTCCAAAGGTTTACAAATACATAAAACATTAATTTTTGACTAATCAACTAAACACTCACAAATTCACTTCAATGAAACATGGTTTCCAAAAGCTACAAATACACCAAAAGCTAAAATCAGGTTCCAAACTCTTCATTGGACCCTAGAACAATTTGGTTATTATGAGAATGATAGGATTAAGCCAATAAAACTCTCTTATAACATTGGTTCTTCAATTCCACCATTACTCACACCAAGAGACCAAATTGCTTGTAGTATTCCAAATAGATAAAATCGGGTACAATTTTCCAACCAGTTTGAATAACCAAAAATAAAATATAGTTTCAAGGACCCATAAAGGTCTTCTTAAACATATCTGAAAACCAAATAGGTTTACTTTGGAAAGTATCCTTCAAACCAGGCCTGCAACATTGTTTTTAGGGGTAATTAGCCCTATTTTACAAAGCAAGTATGTGAAATATTCAACCCAAACTTCTAATATCCACTCCAAGAGTCTTAACACATCCCATAGGGTCCCATTATGTCATTTTTATCTCCACCTTTCATCACAATCTTGTTGTCCCACAAGTTCTCTAACCTACCTAGTTTCCTTCATAAAGGATTGTCATAGCATATCTTTTGAACCAGACCTCTTTTCTATAACCTAAACATAGTTTTGAATACCCTTTTGGAAGTTATTAAACATATACAAAATTTGTCATAGATTGTTTTGTAACATAAGCCCTTAAAATTGACTGTCTCATTTTTAAGGAGGCTAAATTAAGCGAGTTTCACTAGGTCAATATTGGATTTGTGAACTCCAGACCTCTACTCACCTCACTAACACCTTAGGCACATCAAATATGGTATTTTCAAGCTTACTAAACCATTTTCCATCCTTCCCCATTGACATTTCTTCAAACCCTAAACTTTAGGCATCAATTCAAGCATGAAAATAATGAAAATCACCTAGGGTAGCAACAAAACTTATGCAACTTTCTTTCCCCTACATCTACAAACACAACCAACGTAAAAAAAAACTCTAAACTAACCCATTCCATCGATTTACAAAGGTCTCCATCGGTGGAATGGCTACTTATTCCATTTTAGATTCTCAAACACTTAAAAATGAGGGTTTCAAATAGTTCTTTGTAAAAGTGCTCTCAATTACCCCAAATTTAATGAAAATTCCACAAACCAATTTCAAATGAAAGCTAATACAATATAGTATGAAATCCAATTGATTCTACAAACTAGAGATGTTGTACAATAGGAAAAAAAATATTGAATATGCAAAAACAAGGTACTTTTATTCAAAAATCTCTTCAAGTTAGAACTCTCTACTTCTTTCTCGCCCTCACAAGGCTCTTTTTAAAGATGTTAGAATAGTTTCCTAACTGACCCTTGAGTTTCCAACATCCAAAACCCTTCCCTTTACAAAGTGACTCTTCAAATTCCATTTCTTGTACTTTTGTAGTTTTGACAATATTTGCAAGATTTTACAATATTTGACAACTTGACCATAAAACCTCCTAAAAACTTGATCAAATACATTAAAATGGTCCAAATATGACCTCATTACAATCATAATATGATGAAGGCTCGAATATTACAAGATTTCCTTATGGAGGCATGAAGTTTACATGGTGCCCTGCACCATCTTTGCATCACTTCGTGAGTTAGAGACGCCACTTAACCGATGCCATTACCAAAAAATGAAAGCGGTAAATGGGATCCTCAATACTCAATCAAACACAAATATTCCTTGAGAGATATTTCATTGACAAGTAAAGGATACACGACAACCCCGATGTCTGATGCCCGACAAGGGAAATATTCGACAAAGTAAATTCATTTCGTAGGTATTGGACCGTATAGGGGATTCCCGATCCCCAATACCTGAAGGTGCTTATAATGAAGAGATGAAAACTTAAGTGTAGATGAAAATGGTAAAGGATAATGGGTAAGCCTAAATTCGATCCCTTAAACTTTTGTATAATTCCTGCTTGGTAAATTGTAACTTTGAGAAAAGAGTATATATGGTAGAGGTAACATGGTTTGTCTTGCAAATTTTCTCTTCTTGGTGTAGGAAAGTGATAATACATGGTACTGGTTTTTGTGAGAGATATACCTCCAAAGCATTTTGAGGAATTGAAGTACCAATTTAAAGGATACCACCCAATGGAAAGGATGAATCATATCATGCCAACCTGGTCTGATCACTTTGCTAGATAACTGGAGATAGGTGGAGATCATTGTTGATATCTACCCATGTTTTATGATGAGTGATGCTACGAATGTTGTGAATGACATTTTTTCCTAGTGTTGGCCAAGTTAAAGATATCCAAGGATGTGCAGGATAACTGCTAGAGAAATCAAAGCACATATCATGTGCTTGAGTTTAGTGGCATTGGGAATTTTGAAGATTGCTGCTTATTTTTGTTTACTTTTAGTTGGTATTTTCATGCTTTCCTTAAAATTAGCAAAAGACTCGATTCCAACTGGGCCACCTAGTTGTGCTTTTATTTAATTTTTAGTATGCTTTTAGTTAAAAAATCAAGCACTTGAGGTACTTCTAGTTAGCTTTTTTATCAGATCCATAGTTTTAGGAACTTATTTTCCTATAAATGTTTGATTATGGATCATTTCTAAGTATCCAATTTAATGTATTTTTTTGCAATTAAACAATGCAATCTCAACATGGAATTTCCTATTGGCTTTATGAATTATTGATTCAATCAAAGGGATATTTGTATTGCATGCACCTTGATTTGGTATCATGGTGATGGTATAAATATTTTATTTCAATCTGAATTGAGAAATTAGTAACATTTCATTAGTAATTGTAGACTTAAGCAGGATTTTGTCTCAGATCTATGTGTGCTTTATGGTGATCTAATTGTATGAAATCTAAAAGTCTTATGTGTGACTTATTTCCTTTGAACATTGCATTGCTACTATTGGTAAATGCATGAAATATTATTTGTTGTAATGGTGGTTTGGAAATATTTCTTAAACACATAGAAATGAATGAAATGTTTCTTAACATTTTCCAATTAGTTTAAAATTCCTTTACATTACTTCTTATTACCCTTTATATCTTTTGAATTTTATTTGAAATCAAGTTTGGAATTATTGAAAGAGAATCAAATCATTGTAAATCTTCTATAGACCTGAACATGCAATGCATTTATTGAATTGTTCAATCTTTTATTTTAAGTTGCATGTTATTTCTAAGAAGTTAAAATCCAAATCCCCTCATGAAATCACATTTGATCTCTACCATTGTGCTATCCACATGGTCATGACTTGACATAAAGGAACCTTGGAGTAGTCTCGTTACTTTTCAAGAGGGGTGATAAACCCTTATTTCCTAGCATGTTGTAAGTGATTAAAACCACCCTCAATAGGAACTTAAAGGAGTCGAAAGGTGTCATAGGGATGTGAGAAATCCTCAATACAACAAGAATAACAACCAGTTAGTGGTGGAAATGAAAGCATGCACAATATTCCAAAGTCATAGAAATTAAACTTTTTCATATCACAATTATAGGATCATGGATATCCTATAGGTAGTCGTCATGAGGGATAATCCATTCTTGTATTATTTTGTATATTTAGATGAAGCATTATCATTCCATATACCCAAGTGACATGACTCTAGGATCCACTTCTATTGCTTTCCCATTGTATTTATGGTAATTGAAGGCCCTATGACCCACTTATCAACACTTGAAGAATTTACCCATGAATTTTGTATCTCTTATTTGTTCATAGTAATAGCTCACAACTTTGTCCTTCCTCATGATTGTGTTAATTTCATGATTTTTTCCCTTCATCATGGTGACTATGTATCTTTGCAATATAGACTATATTGTCCTCCATTACCTTTACATAGTTCACTTTCTTGACTGATCAATAGGGATGCCCTCAAAATCTGAAAATCTAAAACTTGAACATGGAATACTGTCACCTTATTATCCCTTCCTTGTGACATTGCTATCCAATTATGATCTTTCATAGGTCTTTCCTTGTAATCTCAAGATCATTTCCGTCTATTCTTGATATGATTTTCCTTTTTATTATACTTGCATTGTTCCTGAAACTTGACTATTCATTATCACTATGACTCATTGTATGGACTATCCTCATTAATGGATTGTGCTCTGCCCTTTGTGTTTGACCCGCAACTAGTTTTCTTTTGTTGTTTTCCCTTGGTCTTAGCTCATAAAATCTACCCATCTCTACTGCCATCTCCACCTTTACAATTTCACTTTGAATGGATTATTATCTTGCAAGATTGATGTATCCATGCCAACATTCACATTTTTGAAAATGATGAATCATTTGCAATATTCGTGTGGACATGAAAAAAATTAACCCTTCTACTTTTTCATGTTCAGGCCCTTCTAGTGGACTTTGGCTTGATTTTTCTTATATTTAATGTTGTAATGTGGTCAACACATTCACATTAGGTCTTGGACCCTTGTGAATCATTAAGAATTCTAGGATGTCTTGTAAAGGTGTTGTGAAGTGTTATAACCCACCTTCACATGTTTCTAGGACCCTTTCATCATAATTCACCTAAATAAGTCATTTTTATTACTTACCAAGTCTTATTTTAAAGTGTTTTGAAGTGTTGTAACCCACTTTCACACTTTTCTAGACTTGTCTTCACTAATTCAACCCTTTCTCATGTTTAAATGACCCCTTAATGCACTTTTCAACCATTTTCAAGTGTGTTTTTGAAGATATTCCCGTAAAACATTATTTAATGCCCCATAATTCCTGACACCCACTTAAATTTCTTAAGTGGGACTAAGTCACCAATAGGGGCGACTTAGTCCTTTTTGGCATAAAAATATAAATAATTTTAAATTTCTAGTGGGATTTTGTCCTCTAACTGTTGAGGTTGGCCTGTGATGTGTTATTTTTGGGAAATTTAGTAAGATCAAGTATGAATAAGATTTTTTCTTCTCATTTCAAATCCTCCCATCTCCTAATCTCATACAATCTCTTGCACTCATTAAGCATTCAAGCACTCTAAGCATAATCAAGTCATCCATTGGAGCACTTCATTGTATTTCTTCAAATTTTCAACATCAAAGGTGTGGTAAGTTTATGACATTTACATGTTATCTATTTATCATTCTCTTTCCATTTCATTTCATTGTTTATGGTTTGATTACCAAAGTGGGGTTTGACCAAGGCAAACCCCTATTCTCTAACCCTCAACCATTTTTCCCCCTTTGCATGTGTGTACGCAGAATGGTCAAAGAAATAGAAGTTGAAAAGTGGTCAAGAAGTTTTCAAAGTCAATCAAGTCAACATAACCCTAATTCAAGCTTGGAGATACTTTTTATCCTGTTTTCTACAAAATCAAGTGCGGACACCTGTCAGAAAAGCAAGTGCAGACCTGAGGCTTCAAGATTTTGTCCCGAGATTCCTGAAATCTACAAGAGGACAAAGTTGGCACTAGTGGCAGATTAGTCTTGCTTTCAGGCCAAAAAAGTTGTTTCTACATTTTTGGATACCCATTTAGCAAATTCATTTTTCGGCAAGTTTTCCTGAAACTGGGACTAAGTTTCCCAACATGGCGTAAGTGTCCTAGTCAACATTTTCAGTCAATTTCTTAGGATTCTAGAATCCCCCAGCATCAAGTTTCAGATTCCAAGTGCATCTCTCTAATTATGTTATGTTATTTCAACATTTACTTGCATTTTTAGGCATTTTGGCATATCACAATGTGTTTTCCATCACTTTACATTTTCTAGATTTTGTATCATTAAATCATCTGAATTTCAGTTCAGTGCATTAGTACATCATAATTAGGCATAATACATCTCATTCACATTAACTTTTAGTGTAGAAATTTTCATTTTGGACTCCATTCAATCCCCTTTTTTCCTTTTAGGTGAAAAACCCTAAAAGGAGCAAAGCATTGTGTGGGCAACCCAAAATCATTGTCCACAAATCATATTATTTTTGTCTTCATTTTATTCTTGATATTTTAAAGGTTATGCTCTAAGATAGGGTTATCTTGTACTTCTATTTCTTCCTGGTATTAGTTGCAAAGTGTGCATTCTCCATCACACTAGCATCTTCTTCCTTCATAATTGAATTGGTCATATTTAGGTTTTGGCCAAGTTGATCAGCAATAGCAACACTTAACACTTGAGCATAATTAAAAAACTTAGTAATTAGATAGTATGGGAATTTATTCTAGCTATTGTTATATGGCATAGAAATAAAATATATAAAGAATAAACATGGTTTTATTTATTTTTGAATCATGTCTTTGGATAATTATAAAGAAACAAATTAACATTACAAATTATATATAACTCAATATTTTTTTGTATTGATAATAGTGTAAATAATTAAAAAAAAATCATTTTTTAAACATACATTTATGTTGTTTTAGTCTTGCATATTGTTGTTGCATTATATCTTTCCTATATACTTGACATCATTCCTATCCATTTTATGGTTCTTTACATTTTATATTTATGCTTTGTTTTATATTTTTTACATAATGCATGCACATTTCCATATCCTTGCTTTAAAAATATATACAAAAACTTATATATCCCATTTATAACATATCTGACTTTTGTATTTTGCACAAAAAGGATATAAAACACCCCCAGTTTCATTGGTTAACAATTCTTGGTTTCACTGTAGGACTCTAGGTCCCTCCATCCCATAATTTTTTTAGCTACAATGTGTTCATCATTTGAATAGACTTCCCTCTATCACATAGTCTTCATTGGTGTGCAATTTGGGTTCTCCAATCCTTGGGTCTTCCTTTTTCTTTTCTATTTTATCATTAAATTCCTTTTGGAACTCTTGCAAAGCTTTTAGGAATACCTCTTTTTTGGGTTGTACCACCTGCCATGTGTGACCATATCTAACTTCCTACAAGTTGACCCTTCCTATGCCATCCTCCAATAATTTCAAGAATTTGCATTTGGAAATCTCCATAGTGATGGTTACTTGCATGGAAAAATTGTGAAAGGTGTCTTTTTGCGGACTTAATAAGTTCCCTTCTAATCCCCTTAAATTTTTCTCCATTCCTTGCCTTCCAAATAGACCAAAGTAGTTCAGAGGAGATACACATCCAAAACATAGAAATATCTTTATTAATTTTATTGTCTTTTCCTAATATTTTTTTTTCAAATTGAGTTCATTATTACTTCTCCAGATACTCTATTTTTCACAAAATAATTTCCAAATTTCTTTTACATAAAAATAGTTAAAAAAATATGCTTAATTGATTTATGAACTCTACAAATGCTACAGATTTCAATATTTGCATCTAGTCAATTTTATAAGGTAGCATTTGAATTAAAAGAAACCATCTAAAATAAGCCTTTTTTGGCTCCAAAACATTTGACCAGTTCTTTTTGAAAATCTTATTCCACTCATTCTTAGTTAAATTAATTCCCCAACTTTTATTAGCATCCTCTATAATATCATGTTTCTTAGAAAGGAAGTTATAAATCATTTTAGTGTTTAACTTCAGGAGAGGATTTCCATCTTGTCATTAGAATTCAAGATACTGAGTTTCATCATGTTTGAATTCAACAAGGAACTGCATATTTTTTGGTGTATTACTGCTCTAAGGTTTGCTTGCATCAAACTTATTAGAAGACTTCACTCTACCTTCCTCCAAGAACCTGGCAACTTCTAGGCTCTATTTTGACTTAGATCATTAACTAAGCCTTGCTCTAACTCTATTACAAGAGTTACAATCCTTGTGCTTAACCTTAGAGGATTTAACACCATTCAAACTTATAGTCAATCTCCTACACTTAGAAGGATCTAAGTGCCAACTCTATCATCTCGCTTGAACTGATTGCAGGGGTGTTAGAGACACTGTTTCTTTTCATTTCATATTCAATTGAATGCATCTTGGAGGGTCTTCAGTCCTCAATCTACCCGATCTCAAGATTTTGCCTAGAAGAGGCCTATTCCCTTGTAGCCCTTACTAGTCACTTTTTGTCTTTTCTTGCCCAAACTTGTCAAACAACCTGGCAAATAAATCTCACTTCTAGGTACCCTTTTCAGTCCTTTAAATGTTTCACGAGGTGTCAGACCCCTGTATCATCCGTACAGTGGATTCCTATAATCTAGGGTGGAAGGGCTAATTGACCTATTTCCTAGGGTTTCACTACTTTCTCCTTCAAAACTACTGCCAATGGATTGTTTGAAGCTTCAATCCTTTTTTCATGTGAAGATCTTGTCTAACCCTACCTGAGACCATGCTTCTTCCGTACAGTGCTTGTAACCCCTGCCTGCACTCTTCACTTTTTGACTGCCAAACCTCTAACTGGGTAGCTAGAACTCGCCTAGGGTTTAGTTTTAAAAATACTTTCTTGGATCTTTGGGACTCCTACTTCTAAATATGTTCAAAAGATTGGCTCCCCTGTCATTTCCATCCAAACTCAGGAAAACCCCGTGGTTAGATTTCATGGGGGAGCCATTTAAAAACTTGACTGCTCAAAACTTCAATTACAAACCTCTAGACTTTGAACTATGAATTCAAGACAATAAATCTACTCTAAGTAACTAGATTACAGAATGAAAGATATTCAAAACTACTCTATGAACACCAATACAATGCTTAATCAGTAAATATAGTGCCTTTGACACCACTGTTTCTCTAGTTACTCAGAAAAACACAGAATTCTGCCAAATGCTTTCTTCTATTCCACACAACAAAACTTGATTACAACAAAAACTAACTGCTTGCTATGAGCCATTACCTTTTACATAGATGCCTTTGCCTCATTTCAAGGGATATTGATTGATCCCATGTTCTAAAATTTCAGGGAATCCAACCCAACTAAGTTGCATGCAACCTAACAATGTTGCCATGCAATTTTACAACTTTGTAACTTCCATCATTGTGTCATGATCCTAAATCTTAGGACCTCTAACACCTTGATCTCGAGCCAACAACGACCATGTGGTTATAACATATTTAACACTTTATATTCTAACATATGTTGTCCAAAGCTAAATAAAGCAACATTTAACAACATTGATTAAACTAGGATGACCTAAGTCCTAGTGACTAACTCATCACACAAACAAGACCTTCTAAGGTCCAAAGCAAACACACTAATACCCTGATTTGGCTAAGATTAGGTACAAGCCAAAAATTGATGACAAACAAAATGGAGGTCAGCCTAGGTGCTACTACACCATTTTTATAGGATTCCTTTATCAATGTGTAAATTCTCCAATTAGTAGGAGGTAAGTCATATTCAGTGCTCAGTTCATTCCAATTTTTTAAGTACCCATCCTTTAAGATTTTACTGAAGCATTTAATACCTTTGTGAGCCCACCTTTTAGTTGAGCAACCTTGAAGCAATGAAAGGGGCTTTCCCTTGTGCTCAGTATTCCACCATACAAATTTGTGAGTGAAGACTATGTTATTATTGTTCTTGGTGTAATGACAATTTATGAAATTTTTCTTTAGCAATTCCCAAGCTTTCCAGATGCTTTTGAAGATAGTTGAACCTTTAGGAGATATAGGAAATTTACTACTAAGTAGGTCACAAAATGGGAGATTTTTCCATGAATTGGCCTATTTGGGGACAACATGCTTTATGTTGTTTCTCACAAGAACTTCTAGGGTTCTTCACCTTCCATTGCTTTGATGATCTATTTTGAAGCTAGAGCCATACCATGCAATTTTAGGTCCTTTAAACCAAGACCCCCTATTACCTTATCAACACAACACCATTCCAAATTGAGTACATGCTTCTTTCTCTTTCCTTTACCATCATAACATAAGAAGTTCCTAATTATTTTTTTAATTTCATTGACCTGGTAGCTACTAAATAGCCAAATTGAGGCAAAGTAAGGCTATAAGATGACAAAATATTCTAGAAAACTTGCACCCTTTTAGCTAAAGATAGAAACTATTTGTTCCATCTTTCAGTTTTTTTTTTCTATTTTATTCTTAATTCATAACCACATTCCCTTTAGATTGGGGATGACGGGATAGGGGATACCTAAATATCTAACCTACTTTTGGGTGCCTCCCCACTACATGTTATAATTCCTTAGCCAATCATGAGGGATTTCTTCCCAAACCAACATGATGGAATTTGCAAGATCTATCTTGGCTCTTGAAGCTTTACAAAAGATGCTATTTTTATCGTTAAGTTAATCATATTATTTTCTTCTAACTTAACAAAAATTGTAGTGTCATTTGCAAACTGAATGTTAGGAAGTTCCTTATTATCAGGTAAGGTTATGCCTTTAACTTTTGGGCAAGTTTCATTATCCCTTAAGAGATAAAAGAGAGCATCAAAGACAATTACAAATAATTTTGGGGCCAAAGAACACCCTTTCCTTATAGACCTTTCCAACATAAATTATTCTACAAGGGAGCCATTTACATCAACTTGTTCTACAACATCTTTGAATAGTCTATTGCTCATGTTGCAAAATGCTTCTGGAAATCCAAAAGCTTCAAGATAACCTTACTAAGGTCCATTCCACCTTATCATAGGATTTTTCGAAGTGTAGAAAAAACATTACAATACCCTAATTGGAGTGTCTTTCCCATTACATAGCTTCTCAACTAGTGATTAGGTTTTCCAATATATATATTCCTTTAATAAAGCTATCTTGATTACTATTAATGAAGGAAGGTAGAATGTCCACTAGCCTTTTTTCTAAAACCTTAGTTGATATCTTGTATGAGACATTAAGGAGTGTGACTGGCCTCTAGTTCTTAATCAAGGTTTTTTCTCCCTCTTTTGGGCCAACTTGATGATTCCTTTATTGATGTTGATTCCCAATGAACCCTTCTCAAGGACCTCATTGTATACCAAATATAGGTCATTATAAACCTAGTCTATGAATGAATTGTAAAATTTTGTTGGAAAACCATCAACCCTGGGAGGCTTATCATTCTATAGGGACAATACTGCCTTCCTTATTTCTTCCTTAGAGATTTCCTTACTAATCTCAATTGCATCCTTTTACAAAATTTTCTTGGATATGAGCTACTTGATATAATTCCTAAAATTAATGTTGACTTCATTATCCCTTTTTGAGGTAAAAAGATCCTTGTAAAATAGGTAGAATTGGTTCTTAATTTCCACTTTTTTAGTAAGGGAAGTTCCTTCAACCCATATTTGGTATATTTTCTCCTTTATATTTTTATCTCTGAGGTATTCAAAGAAGAAATTAGTACCTTTATCCCCATTATTCAACCAATTTAGTTTGGCTCTTGTTTCAAGTCCTTATATCTTGTTTGCTTAGAGCCTCCTTAGAGAGTTTTTTGCAAGAGAGAGTTCATTGCATATGCCCTCATTTCTTGGGTCCTCCTACAATTTTAATTATGCTTGTAGTAGGCTTTTCTTGGAGGAACCCTTCTCCCTCCTTCTATCCATGGCCCTTTTTTCCAAATTGTTTGGAATAGAGCTCTCCAACCTCACATTGAGTTCCCATTTCTCAATTGCCCCTTTTTCTCTGCACATCCATTTGTTAATCCCCCTCAAGTTACTTATAGTAGCCCTACATTCTTCATCCTTCAAGAGCTTTGTATTAAGGAAAAAACACCCCCTTACTCTTATCCTTTTCCATATCAATTTTAAGGATAATTCTAATCTTAATGGGATGATGATCAGATAGGGTTTAGGGTTGAACTTCCACCTTAAACCAATCCTTAATAGGGTCAATGGTGAAATGGTCCTTGTTCACATAGAACCTACCAAGCTAATAATATATCCTCCTACCACCTTTTTGTGCATTACACCATCTATACTAGATACTAGTACATTATTTTTTTGTCCTTCAATAGGGTCAACCATGTTTAGCTTGGATTTCATCCTCTCCCAGGAGTATTTTTTATTTCCTTTCCATTCCATATTAATACCCCCCATTTGTCTTTAGCTTGCTCTATCATGTTGAAATCCCCCCAAATATCCATGGTATATCTTGTAGGTTGAGTAACCAATCCCTAGGTTGATTCTATCCCTGTACTCATTTGATGCATAAAAGGAGAAAATTACAAAGATAGTGCATTTCTTTTTTATAGGAACCCAAACCACCCTATTGCAAGGGGAAACACTAGATCCAATGAAAAAATCATCCAACCCTTTAGAAATTAGGATAAAAAAAATGCATCTTTCTTTTTCATGCCTAGTAACATATTGTGTTACATTATTCCAAATAAATTCTAGATTGGTTTCTAAGGTGAATCCTATTGCTTTCAATTCTTGGATAGGGACACATCCTTATCTTTCATTAGGTTGAGAAGCCTTATTACTACATGTTTCCTATCAAGGGATTCCAACCCCCTATCATGTTGAATGCACAAGAAAGCTAAGAGGGGGGAATTAGTTGTCTATTAAAATATCAAAACCCTCATTGACATTCAGATCTGCATCAATCCATAAACCCTTAACAACCATTAAACCCTTATCATGAATTAGAATAATGTAAACATGAGAAACATAATGCAAACACATCCAAACACATGAGAACACCAGACTTACATGGAAAACCCAAGAAGGAAAAAACCATAGAGAGGATTAGCTCACAATATAAATTAATTGCAACACCTAATGCAATAGGCTCATAGTCGGAGGGATCACTTCCCAAAAGAAAGAAGGGCTCACTACTAGAATAGAAAGAAGAAGAAAGAATATTGTTACAATGAGAAATCCATCTTAGAGCAACAAAAAATTTCCACCACTGCTTCACCAAAACATTCATACTCTCTCTATAGAATGTAGACACCTTCTGCTCAGTGCTTCTAGTAGTCTTAGGCATTAAATATGACACTAAATTTTGCATTTTCGTACTTCACATCTCAAAAATTTTCATTACACACCACTTATTTTTCATCCATTACACATATATACCATCTTCAACCTCAAAAGCAATCTCCAAGGCCATCTATACACCTCAAACATGCAAATTCAAATTAGGTTGGCACCAAAACATTCCCATGATGGAGAGGAATGAAGGTGAACCAAACCAAACCTTAAATCAGGCATAAATCCACTCATACACACCACACCACGCTTCCACAAACACTAAAGCATATCCACAATTAGTGTATACACCCAAGGTCAGTTGAACTTGTCTTAACACCATTAAACTATTAAGTACACATTTTCTTTAATTCAAAGATGACTTGTAGACCACACAAATCACTTTAACACAATATAGAATATGTTGGACTCAAGAGAACACTAAGAAGGGGGGGTGAATTATCAATGTTCAACAATATTTAATTTTCATTTAGATCTTAAACCATTTATAACACATAAACAAAAGTAAATATGCAAGCACATTAAGAAGACAATCAAAACACCATAATACCAATATTTTACATGGAAACCCTATTATGGGAAAATCCACGGTGGAGATTAATCCATAATTTATACTCTATTAAAAGTATGAGAAAATAGGGAATGCACATGCATTCAGGCACACTTCCTAGAGCTCACTGCTCATGAAGCTCACTACTTACAGGAAGGCTCACTACCTTACAAAATGATTGAATTTTAACAAAAGGTTGAACTGAGAAGATGGCATCTACAAATGCTTGGGTACAGTTCCGTTTAAGATCATTGATCAAATTCTAGACCTGCTGCCTAATTCTGCACTTCACTTTGCTCTACCCTAATTCGCTTTCACAAGAATCCTTTTCTGCACAAGTAAAATTTGTCAACTTGATCTTTTGATATTCACACTCACACATCTACTCTGCTCTTTGCACACTTACACACCACTTCAATATTTTAAAATGAATTACCCAAACTCATATATATATCCACTACCATGATTTAATCGCTTCAAGTCAGCTTTAGCAAAACATGAAATATCCTCCAATAGTCAGCTAAAATCACAAGTGATATTAGATGCGCACCCACCAAAGTTGGATAGTGTTATGCTAGGACCCAAAAAAAAAATCATGAACACCAAGACATTTAAACAATTTCTCCTTACACATCCACGACACACCAAATTCACTTAGTCGGCTTTCAAGAACAAATAAACAGAAAATCATCTTGTCGGATCTCCTAACCCATACACCAATTAGTGTGACATCACAAAACCTAACAGATAAGATAATATAGATGCTTAGAAAACTCTCCCAGGGATCCATAACTCAAAATGATGATCCGGTGAAGCATACAAATCAACAAACTAATGGGATACCCTGTTCTTCATTCTTTCATCTAATAATACTCTATACTTTACCTTCTAGTATGAACAAATCTTGATATGTGGACTAAAGAAATAACTTAGGTTTCCATCAATGACAACACTAGAATCCATATTCCAATCAAACAAGCCATATGCCAACAATCTCCCCCTTTGGAATTGATGGAAACACTTAGTGAAAAATGACTAAGTGTCAAAACTAATATGATTATGCTCTCTCTCCCAATTTTACATTTCAGAATTTCAAAATTCAAAACATAGCTCCAAAACATAACTCAAACTCCCACTTAGAATGATAAGGAATTTTTCATTGCACTCTCTCCCTCTTTGACATCAATGAAAAACACATTGTACTCTCTCCCCTTTTTCAAAAATTCAAAATTTGATCAAAATTTGAAGAAATGCAACTGCTGCTTGGTTCAAAAAATTATCTTGTACGTCTTTCATTTCTGGAAGAAATTTCTTCCATGCTTCCACTGTAATCCCAATGATTATGATCAAGTTATTGTTCTTATATGTCCTATTAATAATTTGAATGAGAGATTCTGGAATTGTGATTGCCTCTTCTAATTTCTCTCCTTTCCTCAGAACCTCAATTAACCACTCCAGCCTGCATTCAATTAAATCCTTTACTTCCAAAAGGTGTCCACAAGGCTATTTTTGGTGAATTTAACTTTTGCATGCTCAGATTGTAACTCTTGAATTATTTTCTTGACTGCACCATCCTAATCTTGAAACATGTTGTAATCCTGACCAATTTTGTTCAGCTCAGCTTCAATCTGCTCTAGCTTTTCTTTGCATCTCCCAACGACATGAGGCCAACAAAGACAATAGTTGTAAATTTTATTTTCTAAATTTATGCATTGCCTCAACACATTCATTTTCCCTTTAATTTGGTAAGAGATAGCCTGAACTGCTCCTTCAAATGTAGAATAATTTCTCCTTCTTTCCTGTCCTTGGACTCAAAGACCATAACTTCCTTAATGCATTCGATCATCTCTTCAAAAAGCACATTCTGTAAACTCTCCAATCCAATGTTATTGTACATAAAGTAAGAACTCAATGTGCTCTTGATCAAGTCCTACTCAAATGAGGGTCTCTTAGACCATAAGTCAACAATTTTAGATATACATCCCATTTTTCTCCTAAAGAAGCTGCACTATCTTTAGACCATAAGTCAACAATTTTAGATATACATCTCATTTTTCTCCTAAACAAGCTGCACTATCTTTGGTTTGGATAAAACATCTTCTTCTTCACTTCCTTCTACCATTACTACATTCAGTTCAGCTAATTTTGGTTCTTCCTTTGGAGTGTACTCATTAGATTCCTCATTTGGAATATCCACAATTACTTGTTCTTTACCTTTTCCTTCATTTTTTGGAGACTTGAGTGCCAGAAGGGCATAAACAACAATCTCTTCTTCTCTTTTCTTCTTTCTTTCCATCTCACTGAAAGAGGATCCAACCTCAAGTGCCTTTACTGGAATAGAAATGCTAATTGCTCCAAACTTTCCTAGCAATTCCTTGAAGAAATTTTCATATTCTTGCTCAAAGTTTTCCAAAGTATTAGAATGTTCAAAAATTTATTTACAGACCGGCTCATTTTCTTTCCACACAACATTTTTGATTTGTGGCAAGAAATTTAGAAAATACATCACAAGACACATGGCCAAGGTACCAAACCTGAAGGGGTAATCTGCCTCCTTTGTTAATTGCACATTTTCCAACAACTGATCTTTTAGCAATTCTCATAGAATGAAATATTCATCGTCCATTATCATTTTATGAGCGATATATACTACGCCTGCTGAGGTTGTTCCTTCCCTATTTCTGAAAAATATTTTGTATGAAATTCCATGCACAATGAACCTTGTTATCGAATCTTTGATTGTCGAAATTATCAAAGCCATTTGATCTCTAGTTACTCTAGTTAGGGTTTCAACTTCCTTGTTCTTAATCAACTTCTTTTTCGAAATAACCCCCACATTACATAAACCAGTTAAATTCTTGATTACCTCTTTCAAAATATGATAGGGTTTATCTAGAGTTAGAATTTACTCATTCAATCTATTCAAGATAAACCTAACGACTTTCACATTGACAAAATAAGGAAATTCACTCCAAATATCCAAACTTTTGTGTTTCATGCCTTCAAGCCATTTCAATTCATCGATCAACAACATATTTCTCACATCCCTAACCTTCCCACTACTATATTCATCCAAATTCACTATTCCTTTGATTTGCTTCATTTTTCGTACAAAACAGGTTTCTACTAAGCACCAAATTAAGTGAGAATTTTGCAAACACCTGAAATACCTAATGAATTCACCGCCGAATTGACCTTTACTCCTTCAAAATTCTATTGCAGAGGATCTCCTTCTATTCTTCTACAATGCAAGGTGATAAACGAGGGTTCCAAATACCCTTTTATAACTTTGCACCTACCCTTTTTACGACATTAAGTGTTTTTCCCTAGGAGTTCCAAGTACTTTGTTTTCTCAAACAACAAAAGAAGAATTCATCTATGGACCTTCTACTCCTCAGACTTATGTACAAGCGATCATTGATATATTTGCAAACCTTTATCACAACTTTTGACAATTTCCTACATCTGGGTGCCATCTATCGACAGGGGGATAAAATTTTCTTTAAAAACTCCCCCTAGACCAATGGCCTAAGATCAATTTCTGGAGGAATTGCTAGAAGAAGATTCTAGTGCGGGTCTATTTCCTTCATCAAAATCACTCTTCCTTACCCATGTTTTCTTCATTTGATCCCTTATTTCTTCCACAGTCACTATCCATTTTCCTTTATAATCTTTCTGTGAAATTTTTCCTCTATATACTAGACTTTTTCTATCTATGTTTTTGTTCCTCCAAAGTCTTGCAATGTGACCAAATCTATTTCAATTGTAACACATAGGATTTTGTCTAGACCATTCATTTCATTGATTCCCTTTTGATCTGCATTGATTAGCAATATGCTCGAATCCTCCACAAGTGTAGCATTTAACATTCCTTATACCGACAGATATACTTCTGTATTCGATTGATTTATGACCAAACTTGTTGCAAATAAAACACTAACTAGGAAATGATAGATTTATTGAATGTATTTTACTTCTACACTAAGAAGCCATATGACCAATTTTATTACAAACAAAACAATGACCACTAAACTTTTGAGCATTGGGTTGTCTTACCGAATACCTCCTGCCTTTGTTCATTTGATTTCCTTGTTTAGAATCCTTATGTTTAGATCCAGAGCTTTCTCCCTTCTCATATCAAAGACCTCTCTTTTCATTTGTATCCATCTATCCTTTACTCAATTCATCAAGCTTAGCAGAACTTATCCTAAGCTTCTCATTGTATTCATTTGCAGTAGTGAGCTCATCTCTAAGAATAACTATCTGTCTTTCAAGCTCTTGTTCATTATTTCTGAATTGTTGCAATTCAATCTCCAGTTGAATGAATCCACTATCAACTCTGTTACATTCTTCAAATTTTTGTTTTAAGGACTGGGCCAGATTCTCCTCATTCTTTTTCCTTTCTTCAATCTCCTTAGTCATCTTCATCGCCATGGATTCCATCTCAAGCTTCAGAGTAACATTGTCTCTAGCAAGCTTTTCACATTCTTCAGTTATCTCTTTTAGGGTCTGATTCAAATGAGCATCTTCCAAAAATTTACATTATTTCTGCTTTAGTTGATCACATAGTTCCTTCCTATTTTCTCTTGACTCATTGATTTTATCCTTCAAAAATTGAATGAATTTTTCAGCATTGTGAAGATTTTCTTTTAATTCCATGACTTCTGCTTTAGACTAATCAAGATCATCAAGTGCCACCAAAAGTTGTTGTTGAAGACCACCAAAGTCCATTACATTCCAAGATTCACCTCAAGCTATTAAGCTTCTATAGAGGAACTAGGCTCTGATACCAATTGTTGGACTCAAGAGAACACTAAGAGGGGGGGTGAATCATTGTTCAACAATTTTTAATTTTCATTTAGATCTTAAACCATTTATAGCACATAAACAAAAGTAAATATGCAAGCACATTAAAGAGATAATCAAAACACCATAACACCAATATTTTTACGTGGAAACCCTGTTAGGAGAAAAACCACGGTGGAGATTAATCCATAATGTATACTATGTTAAAAGTATCAAAAAATAGGGAATACACATGCATTCAGGCACACTACCTAGAGCTCACTGCTCAAGAATCTCACTACTTATAGGAAGGCTCATTGCCTTACAAAATGATTGAATTTCAACAAAAGGTTGAACTGAGAAGATATCATCTGCAAATGCTTGGGTACAGTTTCATTTAAGCTCATTGATCAGATTCTAGACCTGCTGCCTGATTCTGCACTTCACTCTACTCTGCCCTAATTCACTTTCACAAGAATCCTCTTTTGCACAAGTAAAATTTTCTCAACTGATCTTCTGATATTCACACTCACACATCTGCTCTACTCTTTGCACACTTACACACCACTTCACTCTTTCAAAATGAATTACTTGAACTCATATATGTATCCGCTACCAAGATTTAATCGCTTCAAGTCGGCTTTAGAAAAACATGAAATATTCTCCAATAGTCAGCTCAAATCACAAGTACTATTAGATGCACACCCACCAAAGTTGACTAGTGCTATGTTAGGACCCAAAAAAAATTCACAAACACAAAGAAATTTAAACAATTGCTCCTTACACATTCGTGACACACCAAATTCACTTAGTCGGCCTTCAAAAACAAATAAACAGAAAATCATCCTGTCAAATCTCCTAACCCATACACCGATTAGTGCGACATCACAAAAATTAATAGATATGATAATATAGATGCTTAGAAAACTCTCCCATGGATCCACAACTCAAAATGATGATCCGGTGAAGCATACAAATCAACAAACTAACCAGATACGCTGTTCTTAATTCTTTCATCCAGTAATACTTTGTACTTTACTCTACCTTCCGATATGAGCGAATCCTGATCTGTGGACCAAAGAAATGACTTAGGTTGCCATCAATGACAACACTAGAATCCATATGCCAATCAAACAAGCCATATTCCAACAAAATATTCCAACAACACCCTAAAATCTAACAAATCATTCACAACATCATTCATCAGAAGAACACATTCATCATGTACACCAAGTTCACCTTCTACATACTATAACACATTAATCCAACCTTGTGGAGCACCAAACTTCAAAAAATTTAGACTAGAATGGATATGAGCACTATAAGAGGGTATATGCGGCATCATCATGGAAAAAATATGCCATTAAGTGGCAAAAAATTTAGAAAAATCAGAGTTAGGAAACTTGACGTAAAAATTTGAATAAGTTATCTATATTATTTAAAAAATATGTAAGAATAGAATCTATATCAAATTAAATGTAGTCTCTAAACTACTAGGTTTATTTTTGAAAAAAAAAAATCTATTTGGTGAAAATTTGAAATTTCAATGCAGTAGTACTTAAATTTCAGGGAAAAAATAAGTAGGTGTCTATCTGACCACCTTAACCACAATAAAATGATAATATTTTTTTATAATATTTTAGATATAAGTAGATGAATCATTTATCGATGTGATGCATATTTTTTTGTAATTTTTTTCCAAGTAAATAATTAATGATGAATTTTTTATTACAACTTTTAAAAAATATAAAAAACTCATATGTCTGACCACCTTAACTTGGTCAAAACTTTATGAAGTTCATTTTTTTTTAATCCTATAGTATGCGAAGCATAAAATGTGACGCATGTTTTGGATTCAAAAAATGTGATATCGTTTGAAAGCTACTGATGTTTTTCAATCAGCCTATCAATCAAGACTTTAGTCGTAATTCAAATAGAAAATGAATAATAATAATTTATTAAATTCAAAGTAAAGCATAATTTATATTGGTTGAAAGCTGAAAATCTCCTTTAAAAACTATTTTTTGTTTCATCAATTTTGGGTAAAAAAAATTCGTCAACCACATACCCTACACATACCCATCATATTGCCACTTTTTGGCCCATCATGATCCTGCACATACCCAAGAATACTCTCAGATCCACAAGACCAGAAACCATACTACAGAGAAATGTAGAGAAAAACCATTTCTCCCAGACAACATTGCTTACACAGTTCACACACTAGTGAACACAACTTTCTCTACATAATGATCTAGAGCAAGAAACTCTAGATATAACACCTCAGAACAACTCTAAGAAAATTATTCAAACCACACAAGCAAATATTTAGCCATGAATAAATGCAGAGAAAAACACTGAATACCACTCTGTCACACTAAACACTCTTCACCACACCCTTTCCTCTTTTATTCAAATTTTCTCAAAAGCACTCAGAAACCAAGCACCACAAACACATTCTCATAATCTATAACACTTCTACAACATATCAAGCACACAAGAGGTTGAAAATCACCAAGACATTCTCATAAAAGCATCTCCATAGGTTGACATCGATGCAACAACAAAGGCTTGTTGACATCAATGATAACACAAAATTCCAACAATCTCCCCCCTTGTCATTAATGGGAACACATGGAAAAATAATCAACAGAAAGAACAATAACAACAACCTTGATCACCAACTCATATACTGCACCATAGTGCACACTTCTCCCCTTATAGAAGCATATACTTTTCAATACTTTAATAGGACTTCTC
>VDFB02000003.1:553375252-553388947 GCA_007258455.2 Sequoia sempervirens | reverse complement strand
CAAGGCATATTTGGTTGAATAAAATTTTGAGGTAGCTTATCCATCGTCATTGCATGCATCATCTTCTCTTGGAATATGTTTCTTCAATGCACCAAGCCTAGAATTGATTGGGAATGCCCTTAAGGTGGATAAAAACTCATCAAATTCTTTATGTATGCCTGGAAACATGGAACTGAAAATAGATGACTAGCTTAAAGCAAAAGAAACAATTAAAGTAGCATACCAATTTGTCTTGGTTGATGAAGTAAAATGAAAAGATGATGAAGAACGAAGGATTCAGATGGAAAGGAGAAAGCAAGAAGAACTTTAGCGAGTGATGCAATAAGAGGAGAAATTTGAACATGTGAAGGAATTATGGAAGAGTAAGCATAAGGACAAGGATGATGAAGATGATGAGGCTAGTCAGTCTGAGAAGAAAGAAAATAATGAAAAGAAGAAAAATAAGGATAAGGACTACAAGGCTTATGATTCTTATATGGAGGAACCTAATGTTTCCATGGAAGATGAGGAAAATTATATGAGTGATAAGGCACAAGATGATGTAGAAAATTCCCAAGATCTTCTTGTAGCTGCAGGTCTAAAAGAATCTGATGATGGCAAGAAAAATTCTCCAGTTTCAACAAAATCATGAAGGAGATATGCATACTCGGATTCTGAAGATGATGAACCATTATAGAAATGGATTCTGACAAAAGATGAACCATTATTATGTTGCAAAGTGTTTGAAAAGAGCTAAGAGGAATAAACGAAGATATGAGAAAGAAAAGAAAGAAAAGAAAACCAAAAGAGAATATTATGTGACTGAGAATGCTAGTATATTTGATGAAGATTCTAATTATGAAGACCCTGATGACAATGAATGCTTGTTCTTGGATATAAATAATGAACCTACTTTTGCTAATTTTGAAAAACATGTGAAGGAATGCCCTCCGGAGAAGGAGAAAAATGAAGGTACTATATTCTCTACCCTACAAGCAAAACAAGAAAAGAACTATTGGGTTGTTGATAGTGGTTGTTCACATCACATGACTGGTGATACGAGTAATTTTGTTAAACTTGAAAAATATGATTGAGGCTTGGTTATGTTTGGAGATGATACTGGTGCTAAAATTTGTGGGATAGGTTTAGTAAGTTTTGATGGCAAGCATAATATTGATGATGTCTACTATGTTAAGGGTTTAAGGAATAATATTTTGAGTGTTGGATAGACGTGTAGTAAAGGATATAATATTTTGTTTGAGGATGAGAGATGTGATCCATAAAGGATCCAAAACAATGATCGTTGTAGGAAATAAATCTGAAGGAAATATCTATCAACTTAAAGGTGCTGATGGACAATGCTTTATGAATCATATTAATGATAGTTGGTTATGGCATTGAAGAATGTGTCACATGAATTTTTATAATCTGGTGAGGATTAGTGCAATTTAGGTCATGAGAGATTTACCAAGGATTACAAATCCTATCAATGCTATTTGCAAAAATTGTCAATTTGGAAAGTAAGCTAGAAGTCATTATAGATCAAAGGAACAAATATCAACTAGACTACTAGATTTAATTCATACAGATCTTTTTGGTCCTACAAGAGTGATAAGTCTACAAGGTGAAAGGTACTTTATGCTTTTGATTGATGATTATTCTAGATATACATGGGTTACATTTCTTAGAGAGAAATCAGATGCATTAGATAGATTCAAGACATTCGAAGCTATGGTTGAAAATGAAGTGAATTTGAGGATAAAATGCTTAAGCGCTGATAGAGGTGGAGAATTCACCTCCCATGAGTATAATATGTTTTGTGAAGTTCATGGAATAAAGAGATAGTTATCCACTTTGAGAACTCCTTGGCAAAATGGAGCTATTGAAAGAAAGAATATAACAGTTCAAGAGGTCGTTAGATCAATGATTACTGAGACTAGTTTACCAAAATTCTACTAGAGAGAAGCTATTCATATTGTTGTTTATGTATTCAATCGAGTTCAAGCAAGAGAAAATAATAAAAAACCACCTATGAGATATGGTTTGGAATAATTCCTACTATTAAGTATTTCAAGGTGTTTGGAAGCAAATGTTATATCAAAAGAGATGAAGAAAATTTAGGAAAGTTTGATGCAAGAAGTGATGAAGGAATTTTTCTTGGATATTCTACTAAAATCAAAGCCTATGAATTTTTCAATAAAAGACAGAAAGATTGTGGAAATTGCAAATGTCAAGGTTGATGAGACAATGAAGAATTCAACTGATATTGATGAATATGTATTAGATGAACTTGATTGTGTAAGAATTGAAGAAATTGTGGAAGAACAAGCAAGGGATGAGTAAGAGAAGCAAAATGAAGAAAATGAAAGACAAGAAGAAGCTCTAGTGGTGTCCCCTAAGATACCTAGATATGTGTAGAAGAATCATTCAAAAAGTTAGATCATTGAAGATAAGATGAAAGGTGTATTGACAAGAAGCAACATTGTTGCTGAAGTAAATCTGTGTTTATTTTCTAAGATTGAACCAAAGACTGTAAGTGAAGCATGTAATGATGAAATTTTGATGGAAGCTATGAAATAAGAACTTATGCAGATTGAGAAGAATCAAACTTGGGAATTGATCCCAAGATCGGAAGATAAAAACAGTATTGGATCAAAGTGGGTATTCAAAAATAAGCTAAATGCATTTATAGAGAAGTGGTTAGAAACAAAGAAAGGCTTGTGTGTAAAGGTTACTCACAAGTAGAAGGCATAGCTTTTAAGGATACTTTTTCTTTGGTTGCAAGAATGGAAGCTATAAGGATGTTCTTAGCATTTGCTACTCATAAAGATTTCAAGGTTTATTAGATGGATGTCAAGTCTACATTTTTAAATGGTGGGCTAGAAGAAGAAATCTACATGGAACAACTGTAAGGATTTTAGTTGTCAAATCAACCAAATATGGTGTGAAGATTGAAGAAAGCTTTATATGGATTGAAGAAATATCCTAGAGCTTAGCATGCAAGGTTAGACAGGTATTTGATTCAGCAAGGTGAAACAAAGGTACTGTAGATAGTAATCTATATTTTAAGATTGAAAATGAAAAAATCTCAATTGTAGTTGTATATGTTGATGATATTATTTTTGGAGGAAATGAAACTATGTGTAAGTTGTTTGCGGAAGAGATGCAGAAAGAATTTGAAATGTCCATGTTTGGAGAGATAAATTTCTTTCTTGGGCTACAAATTAATCAAACAAAGAAAGGAATTTTTATTTCACAGTCTAAGTATGTAAAAGAGATGTTTAAGAATTTTTGGATGGATGGTTCCAAACTGGTATGCACCCCCATGGTGACTGGTTGCAAATATGGAAAATATGATGATTCACCTAAGGCTGATCAGAGCAAGTATAGATCTATGGTTGGTGGACTATTGTATTTGACTTCTACTAGACCATATATCATGCATGTAATTTTTCTTGTGGATAGATTTCAAGAAGATCCTAAGGAAACACATGTTGTTGCTATTAAAAGAATATTCAGATATTTGTGTGTCACCAAAAAGTGTATACTTTTCTTGATATGGGAATAATTGATGATAAATTGGACTTGATGAGGCCTTGATTTGGTGTTGCGGGGTGTTTTACACATCCACACTACATCTTGGACCCTTCTAAAATGAATAAAATGCATTTAATGATGTCTTTTGTAGGTGTTGTAAAGTGTTGTAAAAGACTTTCACACTTCTCTAGACTTAATGGACCCATTTTTCCCTAATTCAATGTTGCAAAATGTATTTAATGACATTTTCACATTAATCTAGAAGGCTTGTAAACTGAATTTGACTCTAATCTAGTGTTGTAATGTGTCCTACACATTCACACTGGATGTTGTGCCTTTCTAGGCTAAGTGGACCTCATTTTAGTGTTGTAAAGTGTATTTAATCACACTTTCACATTGAATTTTGTGTCCCAAGCCCTAATTGACCTTTACATATCATTAATAGGCCCCTATTGCCCCATATTTTGCACCCCAAGACATAATTTGATCAAATACTCGATTGAATCAACATAAGGACTAAAATTCCTCATTCCCCAACATTCCAACTATCAAAAGGGCTCCTCTAGGACTAAGTTGCCCATCTGGGTGAATGAGTCCCTACCAGGTGGGACTAAGTTTCCCAACATGGCGACTTAGTCCAATTTGGCCTATTTTTGAGTTTTGAGTGGGAAACTTTGGAATTTAGGTTTATTCTTTCTTCATGTCAGCCTTAGGGATCCAATTAATGGGAAAATAAGGTGAATTGACTATAAATACAAGTCTCTAAACCATAATTCATATCTCATCTTAACTTATCATCATTCATCCATCATTCATCATGTTCTCAAGTCAATCAAGCTCGGGTTTTATGATTGCAAATCATCGAGATAGCTTCCAAGGAAATTCAAGGGAAGATTTTTCATGTTTTGCTATAGAAATTCAAGATCAAACATTATGGAAAGGTATTAACTCCATTGTTACATGCTTCATTACATTATTTCTTCATTTGGTTTAATTACCTAAAAAGGGGTTTGACCAAGGCAAACCCCCATGCCCTAACATTCACCATTTCTTTCTCTTTTATTATGTGTTTGCAAATTTAGACACTTTGAGGGTTTGAGGATCATTGGTGACTAGGTTGAAGACTTGTTGAAGACCTCTCCTTGCTCGTAAAGCCAAAATATCAACAAAAAGTCACTTTCAAGCCCAAAAATTAGAGCTTCAAAAGCAGACCTCTTAGGAACTGTCATGCCCATAATTTTTACATGTGAACATGCAACACAATCAACAATTTTTTTTTTTAACATGCAAAACACCACTATTTTAAAAAAAAAACACATTGACTAAGGTAATTACTTCACTAAGTGTTGGAGTTGTAACCAAAGCTTACACTCTACTATTGGTATTCACACAAGTTTCATTATTCACTAACAATGGTTAGATGTAACCCAAGGGCATTGCCTTTAAGATCAACATTATTTGGGCATTTACTCTGGTACAATAGTAATTCTAAAATTATAGCCAACACAGGTTATGACTCATCAAGGTTGTCACTACTATTACCTAACTACTTAGTAAGTGTCTTTAACCTCCTTGTGTTCTATCTTATCCTACGGGTTTTAGGTATCCTTGATCCCCTAGACGAAGTCTCATTTATCTTTTCATTCAAATACCCAAATGCAAGAGAAAATAATTAAATAGAAGTTTGGATTACATGTAATTTTCATTTACATTTTAGTCCCTTAATGAAATAGCCCGTTGAGGTGAAAGACCTCAACTCTCTATTCTATATTTCAATTATACTTATTCGATTTGAGAGAAATATTTCATATCTTCACATATGGTTTCCTTTTATAGTGATTACTCATCTTGTTAAATTAATGTTAGCCTAGACAATCATATTATGCACATACATGGACGTTTGATTTGTGTCTTCAAGTTTCATTTCCATTTATAATGATAATACCATGATATGATTGATTACCATATCTATATAACGTACCCCAAAATTTGTACTAACAATGTTTGGATGATAAATTAAACAGATCAAAGATAACGGTATTATGAATTATGAGTCTATTATAATTCAACCAACTAGAGTATGCAATTAAATTGTTACTAATTAATCATCTTTTATACATAATAAGGGAATATTATTATTTAAACAAGCATTAAACATTAGCAATGATGTTACCGCTATTCAGTCACTTAATTTATATTAACACCACTCAATCTTAAATTAGGAATTAGTAATGTCGTAGTTATTAGTAAGATTTATATCTATTTTTCAATCCATAGATTATTATTGAGGAGATATAATCCACTCATTGTTTACTCTTTGATCAATCCTCATCAAAATGATTATTATAAAAATAAGCAAATGTTAACACATTGTTGTTAAATCCACCATCTAACTATTATTAACATTATTAATTGTCACCCAATATTTATATTGATAAAGTTTATTATAATCGAACCCAAAAAAATAATTGAATTGTATTAAAGATAACATTATTTTTAAAACACCGTTTTAAAAGAAACATTTGGAATACAATACCTTAAACCAATGCCATTATTTAGTCTAATTTAAAATTAATAACTTTACTTACTTAAGTCCACAAATAAGTTAAATTAAAATAAATTTCAAAACCATATTTTCCCCTTTTTATAATTGAGAATTAAATTGACTTAATGAAATCTTAAATTTTTGATTTGTAAGAAAGCACAAAATATTATGAGAAAATCCTTCTCATAGCTTTAAGTTTTCATTTATCTGAGGGTTCTTAGTTGCATTATTCCCCACCAAGGAAAAAAATAAATAACAACTAAGTGAGATTAACTAAAATAATCCTAAATTTGAACTAATTATTTGTGCAACAGTTCCCAGCCATTAGATTGAGTTACTTATAACCCTTAGATCTTAGGGAAAATCCATATAACCCTAAACATAAAGAAATTCTTTTAAGCTATTCTCTTTTCATTTCAATTCTTTTAATTTTGCAGGTTGGGAATAGAGGATGAAATGGAGAAATACATATTTTACCATTTTGCTAGTATGAAATCCCTTCTGCTACTATGATTTTGTTTGCAGCTTTATCTTTTCAGTGAGACTCTTACAGGAAACCATTTCTTTGTTAGTGATTTTTTTTTCTTCTTTCCTAATCCTCCCATTTTAATGGACATGGTGTTTGCAGACGTACAGATTATTATTATTTGTTTTTAGCCAGACCCCCGCACAATGGCCATGCTTTTGGATTTGCATTATTGGTTTTGAAGCAATGTTTATGCAATATTGTCTAATCTCTTTTTTCCTTAGAAATTTTGCTATTATAAGTTTATCTATTTTCCCATGTAATCTTTGTTGTTGTATGTAATAGCAAAATCCATATTTACTTATTTATTTTTTATTGTTGTGCTGAACAACAATGATGCTGTTTAAAATTTTTAAACAATATAGAATAGGTTAAATATTTATTATTTTATGATTTTCTTTCTTCTCCTGAGCTCTGTGCAGGGGAGGGGCAGCGCCTCCAATATGGGACGGCTCAGCCCCCATCTCATTTTTTTTTTCTTACTTTATTTCTTTAAATAAAATAACATGAAATATTTTAGTTTTTATTTATTTATTTATTTAATGTGTAGCATATATCAAATTTATATATATATAAATATACATATATATAAAATATATAATATATTTTACATATACAATTTTAAACATAAAATATGTTTAGCATATACTTATAATACAGAATGTATAATGTTTATATATGTAGTTTTGTATTACATACCAATAATATATATATATATTCTTCTTCTTTTTTTTAATTCTAAGAAATATACATATTTTCCATAGATAACATAGATGTTTCTATATTCATTATACCACATTTTTATTTTTATTTTTCAAAAAGTTTCAGACATATTGAAGATATATATATATATATATCTTTGTTATATAGACATTCTAAATCCTCTTTATATATATTGACATCAAAAGGGTGAAACTAGTTTAGAATGTAACAATGCAGTATGACTCCATACCCTCCATGGTTTAATGTTTGCAACATTAAATATAGATTGGGATGTGTTTTATTTTCAACAATAATAAATGTGTGTTATGTATATTTGGCTCATCATACAATAGATTCAAGAATGTAAGTCTTTTTACTTTCAACACATATATTCCAATCATTAGACCTAATACCTTCTGCAAGAATGAATATTAATACCATAAAGAAGCATATTATATATGTAATTCATTCATTCCAACACATACATCAAATATCATAGTTACATTCTCACATTTTTCTTTGTTTCCTCTTGTAGGTAGGAAGCACAAGGATATTATGATATTACACAAGCTCACACTTCATCAATGCATTCTTGTACAATAGAGAGGGAAGCTTAAACAAGTTCTCCTATGCCTCTTTAAACACTACTTAAGCATACTCATATGTGCACACTCGAAGGACAATAAAACACTAGCAACATTGAAATAATGGGCAGGTTTTTCCTTTCTTTCAATTTTGAAGAATGAACAACATTATTTCTTTCCTTACAAACATTTACTTGCACCTCAAGAGGAAATGTACAACCTGCACACTAGTTTAAGGATTCACTCATCTTCAATGTTTCTATTTAACTGGCTCTTTTTCGTTCTTTCTTTTTAATTTTTCTTTTTTTTTTTTGTTTCGAGAAATTTTCTATAATCCAATGTCTCCTCTTTTATCAACATGAAGACCCAAATTTTCTTGTTTCGACCTCTATTTCCAACCATATTCTTCAACATAAAACTCCAAGGAAAACCCTGTTGAAACCCCAAGAATAATGTGCAAATGGGAAGAGAAGTTCAAGCTCACCACCCAACCTTCTTGGCACCATCAAGCCATTACTAGGCTCTAGCCAACGCCCTGAGCAAGGAGGAGGCACCAAACCCATAACTAAAAAAAAAAATAGTTAAACAACTCTCAACAACAAGAGAAATTCCCAACAAGGTTACAATAAAACATCATAATAAGTCTGCAATCAAACTTCATACCACTAGTTTAACATTTACCCATTAAGTATTGGGTTGAGACTCCCACCACTTTAAAAAAAAAACCCAAACAAAAAACACCCATTGTACCCAAAGAGAAACCCAATAATCCCATAGTCATTTATAACATGAATCCAACAAAAACAAAGAAAATACAACTAGTATTTCAGCAAACAAAAAGAGGAACAACCATTTATCTATGGCACCAAAGAAGGGGTATAGGAACTTAGCTCTTTCATTGCTTCTCCATATATGATCCCTCTAGCTCCTTCCTCTCAGACCTTCTTCCAAACCCTTCTCTTTTCCACCCCTGAAAAAGAATGCCCCCTTTCTTTTTGTCCCTCCTTATTCCCCAATGATGAATAAAATAAAATATAACTCAAACCCTAAACTTAAATCCCGTCAATTTTTAAAATGATAAATAAAAATGGTTCAAAACTCATGTTTTATTTAATTTTTGAGTTCCAAAAGGTGTCTAACCCCTAGGCACACACTTAAGGCTTCCAAAAATGCAAATATACACAACATTAAACATTTAAAGATACTTTTTAGCTCACTTAAAATATATGCCTTCCTCTTAAACAAAAGTAAAGTGAACTCTTATATTTAGTATAAATTTTCCCAAGAAAATGTCAAATAAACAAAATAGCAATAACCCCAAATAAAAAAAATCACATTAATCATCAAACAAAATAAAGTTCAACAAATGAAGTGTTTTGACAGGGTTGTGGTGTCTTCTCCCTTCTTCCCATTGGCTTTAATTTTCCTATACAATAATCACAGATTAGTAGATATATCCAATACAGATATGATTAAATATTACATAAATGCATAATTTCACTAGTCTCATTAGGGTCTCTTCTTTAATTCACTTGATAAAAATAATTTGATACATTTAATTTAAATCAAAGTGCAAATCGAGGGTTTCCATTTCCAATTTAAATTTTTTAGAAATTCAGAAGTCGACTAAGTCACCAATAGTGGTGACTTAGTCCCATTGAACCTGTTTTTCAGGAATTTTTACAGTTTCAGATACCTATTTGGCATAAACAACTTTCTAGTCAATTCCCCGAACTGGGACTAAGTTGCTCAGCTTGGCGTAAGTGTCCCAATTAGCTAAAAAATAAAAATTTCTAGAATTTTAGAGGTCTTTGCAATCCCCAACCAACTCTTCATTAGTTTCCAAGTGCATAGTTTTTTTCTTGCCTCTTTATTTTGTTCTTTATTGCATCTATTGCATCTTTCTGCATATCATAGTGTGTTTGCTAGCACTTTGCATTTCTTAGGCTTTGCATCATTAAATCATTTTATTTTCATATCAGTACATTAGTACATCATAATTAGACATATTACATCTCATTTACATTAATCTTGAGTATAGATAGTTACATTTTGGACCCCATCCCTTTCTCCTTTTATGTGAAAAACCCTAGATGGAGCTAAAGAAGTTGGGCAATCCAAAATCATGGTCCAAATTTTGGTGAACCCAACTTTAGAATACATTTCTTTTTTTATTTGGAGTCCTTCATCATTTTGTAATTGGTTTGCATTGCAATTTGCATTTGTCAAAGTTGCATTCTAGGGTTTAAAATTTACCATTAGTAAAAGTGCATATAGGTTGCATTTTTGCATCTTAATTCATTAAAAAATTCTAAAATTTTGCATTGGCATCTTAGGTTTGCATCATATAGTACTGAGACTGTCAAAATCCATCAAAAAAATTTGAAAAATCTCAAAAAAATCCCTACTTGAACTAATTCGCCACCTTGGGCGACTTAGTCTCTTTTCACCCTTAAAACAACCTTTTACAGAGCTGAAAAACCTATTTTCAAGCTTTTGTTTGCTGCCCTTACCTATCTATATCAGTTGGTAGAGTTTTTGTAATGTGCATTTCATTAGATCTACCTTAAATTAGCTCATTTCATGCATGGTTTAAATTTCAAGTTTGCATTCTCATATTGTTACATAGCATAATCAGTCAATTGTCATCCTTAAAATCTAAAAAATTACATTCCTCTTTTGCATGTTTTCTTTCAAATGGTTACATTTCAATTTTGTAGAATAATCATTACATCATGTTTTCATTACACAAATCTATATTTATCATTTCTCATGTTCTATTTTTAGATCTTATTGCATGTTGTAAGAAAGTTTTGTTAAGGGCATATGAATATGAGGTCTTCCCCCCTCTCTTTTGGTTCATCGATCCCTCTCCTAGTATCCTTTCTATGCGAGAGGTTAGTCTAGTGAAAGAAACCTTGGATAACCATAACAATCACATTTGTTCTTCTCCTATTATCTCTCCCACTTGTGAAGAAGAGATAATAGTGCTAGAAGAACCAATTGATGAGAGTTTTGAAAATATAAGTTGTTTCTCTCCTCTTACCTCTCCTATTAGACAAAACATTACTAAAGAAGAGGACACAACGATAAGTAATCATGAAACCTACCTATGTTTATCTCCTAATATCTTCCCCTCTTGTGATAGTGATGAGGATATGTTGGTGCTAGATAAGCAAACTCTCAAGATCTATGATAAACCTCTTTATGATCCTTCCCCTACCTCTCCTATTTTGGAAGACATTAGGGAACAAAGGAATGAACTTATCATTGATCATGACAATCATACTTGTTCTTCTCCCAATACGTCTCCTATCAGTGATGAAGGTATTGAGGGTCTTGATTTTCCATCTCCTCTTTCCCCTTTGAAAGATGTTGCACAAAAGGGACATGAGATCATAGCAACATTTCTAAACATTACCTTACCTAGTCTCCATAACCATGACCATCAACATTGTCCTTCTCCTAATATCCCTCCTCGCTGCCATGAGGATAGGTTGGTATTAGAAGATATACCTATTAAGAGTCATGAGAATCTTGACCCTCCCTTCCCTAATGCTCCTACCATTTGGGACAATCTATTTGAAACTCATAGTGGTCCTTCTCTTGATGCCTCCCTCACTTGTGATGAATCTACTTTACAAATTTCATCCTTGGATGAACATATTGCAAGCTCTTGAATATTAGGGTAGATAATATGGAACAAGAGAATGAGACCTTAGACACAAATGACAATCAAATAGAGTCTTCTCCTAATGTCCACACTATCGATAAACAAGACAATCAAACCATTGATCATTCCCCTACTTGCGATGAAGTCATTTTAGAAGAACCAACTCATGAATGTCAAGAACATTTGATTAGTTGTTCTCCTAAAAACTCTCCTCCTAGGGAGAATATCACAGTTCTAGAACATGGAAACCATAGTAATGTGTCTTCCTTAGATAAACAAGTTATTCTCAGTTTCCCTTTATTAGAGATACATCAAACCAATACCGTTGAGGTTATGAATGCACAAGTGTCCATTAGATCCCCCTCAATCAATGGACCTCATACATACCCCGTGGGACATCCTACGAATCCTCTCATTCTTTACCCACCTTCACACAAACAACAAACTCAACCCCAACCTGAACTCGTTCTTTACCCACCATCACACAAACCTCCACCTCCACCTAAACCCAAGTTTACCCTTTATCCACCTATGCATGATGTTGTTGCTCACACACATTACACTCAAAACAATTCACGACAACAACAACCCACCCCAACACCATTACCTTTTCCTAATTCCATCTTGCCTAGTGCTCCTCAATTAAATCCTAGGGAGTATGATCTTGTTGAACAACTTAAAAATACTACTACAAAGATATCCCTTTGGGACCTTCTTCATAATTCACCTATCTATCACACTATGCTCCAAACGACCTTACAACAAATTCCTATCCCTTCTAATGCAAAACAAAATGACATAGCAACCCTCATTCAAGGATTAAATGCTGACATTTTTTTCCACCAAAGTGAACTTCCCCCTTTGGAAATGCAAAAAAAAAATGAAGCTTTCATAATCCTATCTCAATACAAAAGAATAGGGATAAAGCAAACCCTTGTTGGCAATGGCTCATCCCTTAATGTGTGTAGTGTAAATCTTTTGGATAGGTTGCATGTGGACAAATCAACAATTCGACTTGATTCCTTGTCTGTCCAAGGATTTGATAACGTAGGAAAACAACCACTTGGTGTGATCACTTTGCCTCTTAAAGTTGGGGAGGTTACATTAGATACACCAATTCATGTTATGCCTAACAATCTTTCCTATAATCTCATTTTAGGCAGACCATGGATTCATGCAATGAATAGTGCACCTTCCACTCTTCATCATAAAATGAAATACATCTACAACAACAAAGTATACACACTTGATGTTGATCCCGAGCCTTATAGTGACCTACACCTTGAGAACAACAACGAAAATCCCTTCAACACATCCACATCAACTACACAAGTGGAACCTGTACAACAGAACAACAAACTAGATGATATATTGGGGTTTCTTAAACTTCACACCAACACTCATAGGTGAGTACAAGCTAATAAACAAAGATTCCAATAAGGCACATGAAAAATTAGTCATGTCAACACAAAACTTGAAAAACCCTTCGAAAGCATCCACCTCGACCACTTTTGACCAAAACATTGCAAATTACACAACCTTTGACAAACACAACAACGAACAACCACCTGATTCCAAAGCAATGAAAAAGCTTTATGGCAAAGGTTATGAACTTATGAAACAAGTTGGCTATAATGGAAAAGGATGTGGTGCTAGAGAACAAGGTTTCTATGTCCCCATCGATCCTCACACACAAGAAACCACTCATGGTCTTGGTTATTGTCCTTTGATAGAAATAAACAAGTCCTCACTCAACATCAATACTACCACAGAACACCACTCTAAGATAACTTTAACAATCGCACATCCTGAACTAATAGACACTACCGGTCTTGATGGTTATTGTTTGAAAACAAAGACATCTTCGCTTAATGTCAATATCATCTCAAAAAACAATAATAATTTGAGTTCGTTAGATTTTATACCCTCCTACAAAGGAGGGAACAAAATTTTGCAATCTAAACAGTCTTGCGTAGGTATGACATCTTGTACATCTAAGAAAAAAGTTTATTTGTCACAAACTACAGGACCACCTTCTACCATTGATCAAGAGGGTATCTTGTCAAGACTTCTCCAAGATCACTTGATCACCCTTCTACCATTGACAAATGGTCGAAGCTTGATCCACCCCATTTTCATTTCCTTTTAG